>VZDJ01000133.1:2173722-2332031 GCA_008694505.1 Cyanoderma ruficeps
GGGGTGGGGGGGGGAAGAGATCAATTTGCATTTAAACAGTTCGCTCCGGTCCGACAATGGAGATAAGGGGAAAATAACATTCAAATGGTAAAGACATAAATATTTGGGAGACAGGCGCTTTGTCAGCGGTGAATCGCCCGGAGCTCCCCGAGGCCGCAGCCCCCCCCCCTTTCCCTGCTCCCGGCTCTGGGAGCGGGAGGCTCTGCCCGGCCGGGAAAGAGCAGAGCAAATACACCATTTACTTTGTGTATTGAGGGCTCTTGTGAAAGGCCCTGAAGAGTCCTTTACCAAACACNAAAAAAAAGCCTTGGGGAAAAGAAAGGGAAGAAGGAGAAGAGTCAGGGAAAAGAAATTCCAAGAGCCACCGCGGAAAGTGGAGAGTATGAACGCGCAAAGCATAAAATGAAGTCGTAGCCGCATACACTTGACTTCTCTTGACATGTGAAAAGTGCTAAAAGTCAAAGCTCATCAATAAAGTATCTTGAAATTGAATAAGAGCCCTGACAACCATTGCATTCTTAAATAAAGTACAATGAGGAGACAAACGACTCTGCCAAGGAGTTTGCATGTGAGTGAAAGGACGCCTCAATGGGAGCGGGATAATGGGCTGCTCGGCCGTCATGCACTGTCATCCCCTGTCCCGCCGAGAAGCTGCCACCGCTCCCTAATAGCACAAAATGGGCTCTTAAGAGACTGCTGCCTGTCCCTCCGCAGCTCTCTTCCCTACCCTTCCCCCGACGCCGGGGTACCGCGGTGACCACCCCGCTCCGCGCCCGCTGGGGAGGCCCGGGAGGCCGAGGCTGAGGTGGGCACCCTCCCGCCGGCCCTTTCTCCAACCCAGGAGCGGCCCAAGCGAAGCCTTTCCTCGGAGGATGCGGGGAAGGGAGAGCGCTCCTGTCCCGGGATCCAGCAGACCCCACCTGCAGCAGCGAGGGGCTCCGCCGCCGTGCTCAGGCCTAGGTCAGCCCGCGGGTCTTGTTTTGTTTCGAGTTTTGTCCCGAGTCACGCGTTTTCATAGAAATGGAGCCGAATATCGCGATGGACACACGCACGGCAGCGTTTGGGTGTGATGGGATCCCCCCTGAAGGTAAGGGCAGCCCGGCCGTGGGGCTGCGGGGCACCCCAAGGGGGGCTCTGCCAACACCGGGGGCTCGGGTAAGCACCTCCCTCACCCGGCGGCCCCGCGCTCAGCTCCTCTCCTCTTCCCCAAAACTTTCCAAAGTAACATCTGCCTCTAAGATAACCTGCCTGTGGCCAGGCATCATTCCGGGGGCGCCGAGGAAAATTTTCAGAGCGTCAAGAGAGAAGGGAAACGAGGTCCAAAATGTGGTACGAACCCGTGTGGCGTGTGCCTGCCCTCCGGGGCGGGTGTGTCCCGGCGAGCCGTCCCGCGGAGCGGCCGGTCCCCTCCTAGATGCCGCTGGCCGAGGCCGGGCGTCCCGCCGCACGCATCCTGCGGACGAGAGAAAGAGGCTGCGATTCGTAAGCTCGCACCAGTCTCGGAGGATCCAAAGGGATTTTAAAAGCTGGGATCTAGTCCTTTTTCTGAAGTGAAGTCAATCGTGTCCGTGGCTTTTGATTTTTTTTTTATCCTGCTCTTTTTGTTGTTGTCGTAGGGTTTTTTTTTCCCTTGTTGCACTCCCTCTCTAGCAAATGAGCGATTTTTTTTTAACTCTTGTCCACAAGGCGTTAAAGGGGGGAAAGAGAAAAACCACTTTGTCCGAAATTGCAGGCAAATATCATTTTTACAAGCTCTCAATTAGCCATCCCTTGGATTAGCACCTTCTTACGCCTCCTCGCCAGAATAAAGCAGCCGTAATCTTGTTGCTATTTTCCCCTCGGGCGCCGCGGGCTTTGTGTTCCCTCCCCCCAAAAAAACTTTTAACGCCCCCACCCAGCCNGAAGAAGAAAAAAAGAAAAGTCCTCCGTGTGCGGGGAGGGAGGGCAGGGGTGACGTCACGGCGGGGTGCGGGGGGGCGCCGCCGGAGCGGGAGCCCCGAGCGAAAGTTGGGAGGAAGAAAGAGCAGCGGGGCGGGCCGGGCGTGCAGCGGGGCCGGGGGCCGCCCGCCCGCCCCGTCGCGTCCCGCGGGGCCGGGGCTGTCCCGGCGCGGAGCCCCACGGGCCCGGCGCGGCTCCGCGCCGCCATTTTACCTCCGCCCGCAGCGGACGGGGCCGTGCGGGACCGGCCCCGCTCCGGCCCCGCTCCCCGCGGGAGCGCCCGGCCCCGCCGGTCCTCGGCCCCGGCGCTCCCGGCAGCCGTGCCCGCCTGGGGCAGCGGGACCTGCCGGGACTGCCGTGCCTGGATACCTCCCAAGGAAACGCTGTGCTTTTTCTTTTTCCTTTTTCCATCTAGCAGATTGCCACTCGCCGCTCTCCCTCCCTGCCCGGCCGGCCTGGTTTTCCTTTTTTTTTTTCTTCTTTTTTTTTTTCCCTTCTTTCNTTTTCTTCCATTTTTTTAAAACTGAATTTTCCATTTTTAGAATGACTCCGCTGGCCTTTGTAACTGGGGGAGAGGAGCAGCAGTGCTGTAAGGTGCTCGGCGTTCTCCTCGCCCCAAAGCCCTGCCCTCCTGCAGGCGCAGACCGGCCCCCCTTTTCCCCTTCTCCCTTTTCCGGGGCGAGGACTGCGCCGTGGGATCCCGCGGCCCCGGCCCTGGCTCTCGGCATGGACTTAGGCACTCTTGGAAGATTTCTACTTTAAAATCCGCACAAGATTAAAGTAACTAGCATTTTTCTCCCTCTGGTTTGGTTTTTTGTTTTTTCCTCCCTCTACTTCTTCTTTTTTTTTTTCCCCTAACTATTCCAAACAAAAAGAAAAAAAATGGGCGTAATATAAAAATGGTTTAAAAACCAAAGGTAAGTAACCATTATACGTGGCAGGACGCGCCTTTTTGTTTTTTTTTTTCCTGATTAAAATTATTTTCTCTTTTTAAATATGATCTCGTGCCTGGGTATTGATTTGTATTAAACAGCAGCGTTCGCTTCCCTTTCGTATTTTGTTAGGTGCTGAAAGCAGAAAGTGCTGAGTTAGAAACCCCAGTATCGTCTCGTTGTATTAATATCTGGGCTGCAAACTACCTTTTTTAATACCCAGAAAAGTGCTTAAAGTCCTCTTGTCCAGTTCGGTCTAAAACTGAAGAGATACACAAATCCTGACGTCTTAGACTACAATGCTTTTGCCTTCAGGACACTTAATGCCTATTTGTATATGTGGAGACAGTGTTTGAAACCTATAATGCGCAGGACACTGAGTTAAGTGGAGCTTTTCTAGTTTATAAACAATCTGCAAAAAAGTTTGGAATCGATTTAACCTCTTTTATGTTGGCCTTTTGCACGAGGCACAGCTTCGCATGGCAGGCTAAAAAAAAAGGCTTTCTGGACCTTGCCGAAGTCGCTCTGAAAGTGGAAGACGAACATCTTTCCGTGCGAGAAAGGCTTTGATTATAAATATGGGAAAAGTGTCATGCAACCAAGACCCGCTCGAAAAGCCTTCAGAAAAGAACGGGGGGGTGAAAGCTTAGCGCATCCTGACGGGCTTTTTAAATGCTATTGATTGGGACAAGCTGTTCAAAACCCCAGTAACAGTTAATCTGCCTGTTAATCAAGCCACTAAGGAGCTCAATGCGAGTTTTATTAGCAACTGGAGGACACAGGCAGCAGAAAGGATCAAAAGCCTACACCCTTGATATTTGTAAAACCAGCCTTTCCAAAAAAAAAAAAAATATTTTCAATTACACAGTAATTCGGAGCTTATCAGGGCTCGCTCGCAGCCCCACGCAGATGGTTCCGCAGGCGCTGCCAAAGCCACGAAAGCAAAGGAAGCAGCATCGCCCTGGCCCCGCCGAGGTGCGGGGGTTAAAAATAACGCGGTAAGGAGGTGTCCCGCTCTCGCCTCTTTCCCATCTCGGACCCTCCTGGCCTCCCGAATTAGCAGCAAAATCTCCACTTGGCAAACCACGAGGAACCGGTAGAGAAACTCCTCGTATTCACTTCAATTGTATTTTTTAGGCTGAGGGGTCGAGGGTTCTTTTTCTTTTAGCTGGCGTGTTTGATTTATCGCGGCAAGTTTGCAGGGAATATTTCCCTCTGCTCACCGTTTTGTAGAACCTCTCGTTTAATTGCTAAAATTTTAAAAAGTTTGAATAGCAAGATTCGTAATTTGGAGAGCCTGAAAGTTGGATTTCAATTAATTTAATGACCAGAAATATTATTATATCGGCTAAAATCAACATTTGATCTCGTCATTTTTTTTCCTGTGCAATCCGATTCCTTTATATGTCAGCGAGATATGCATATAAAAGACTATCTGGTCAGAGGTAATTATGTCACAGCTTTTTCTCGGCATGACAGCTGGATAAACACCATCTCCAATAAACATCTCTAATTAGGGAGGAGGATCTGAGATAGATGGTGTTTGATTTATTACTGAAGGAGAATGTCCATTTACCGGTATATTATAGTGAAGCATCACAGGGAGCGTTCCCGCTAACGCACCGTAAGGAGTATTTGGAGATGCTCAAAGACAGGTAAGCGGTGTTTTAGGTTTTACGCTGTTATTTTGTTTAGCGTTATTTCGGAGGAAGAACGGCCTTCTAGGGTACCGCTCTTTCCCACCGACGCCCTGATTTAGCAGAGGCTCCCAGGGCTAGGAAGGCAAACCTTAGTTTGGGCGCCGAGAGGTGGTCGCCTCTCGGTGACCGGACCTTTCTAACCCGAGCAGAGCAAACGAGCCTCCCCGGCGACCGGCGAGCCGCAGGCGTTTCGCGGCGAAGGGCGGCTGGGACGCGGCCCCCGACGGCAGTCGGCCCCGGCTCGCCTCCCGCATCCCCGCCGCCGGCCCGGACCCTCCACGCCCCGCTCCCGTCCCGTCCGTTCGGCCCGGGCTCTCCAGGGCCCGTGGGGCACCGAGCGGGGCCCGGTAACCCGCGGCTGCCCCCGCCACCTGAGACGGGTCACGGCGAGGGAGCGGGGCCCGGGTCACGGGGCGGGGGAAGGGGAGGGGGCCGCACCGCCCGCGCGGGGGAAGTTTGGGAAAAGGCTCCGCCGCCGGCCGCCCCCTCCTCCCCGGGGCGCCCCCTCCGACGGGCGGGCAGCGGCCGGAGCCGCTCCCTCCCACCCCCACCTGTTGTGCGGGGCTCCGGCCTTCTCCCCTCGCCTTTCCCCCGCGGGGTGGGGGTGCCGGGGTCGGGGTGGCCGGCCCCTCCCGTCGGGCCGGTGGCGCGGGGGGCGTGCGGAGACCTCACCTGTCAGCGGGAGCGGAGGGTCCGGGCGCGGCGGTCCCGCGGCCGGGAGGAGGTACCTGGCGGCTCCGGTGGCCAATTTCCACGCGAGAACCTGCCACACAGTTTAAATGTCAATGACAGCAAAAGAGGGGTGCTGCCTTTGCACTAACTTTCCCTTAATATCCACGCCAGCGCCTCCCCCATTGGCTGGGCCGCCCCGGTGACGTCACGGCGGACAGTAGTTAGCTAATGAGACATTTTGGGCGACACGAGCGCGGACGGCGCGAGCTCGGACACCGCCCGCCCCGTCGGCGGGCACGGCCCGGCCCGGCACGGCCCCGCACGGCACGGCACGGCCCCGCCCCGCCCGGGGCTCGGCCGCGGGATGGGACTCCCTTGGGCCGGGGACCCACCCTCGGGGTCGCTGCCATTCCCGCTGCCTCCCGGCAAACGGGGGCTGCGGCCCGACGGCTCCCCCCAGCCCAGCCCTGCCGGCAGCCGGGCCTATCCCCGGCCTCGCAGGCCGAGCTTTAGGCTGAGGTTTGGCTTCTTCCCCTCTGAAACGCGCTCCGCATGAGGGACACTCTGGCACGGGGGAAAGGAGGCCCCCAAAACCTGACGCAGCCCTGTGGCTCCTCGGAAACGCCGTGGCCCCCAAGCCCTCAGCTCTCCTGCGGGAGTGGGATGCTGGCCCCCACGGAAGGGCAGGCGGGGAGCTGCAGCCTCGCCTGGCCGTGGCACCTCCGCGGGCGATGCGGGTCCGGCGGGCCCGGCCGGGCTCCCCGCGCACACCCTCTCCCATTAGAGCGGGAGGGAGAGGCCGGTATTTGCACACACTTGTCAGGGTAAATAATTCATCGGCCAAGAGGCCCCCCCGCCGCCGATAGTTTTATTGAACTGCACTTAAATGTTTCATGAACCTGGGATGAGGCGGGGGCTGCGGGATCCATTAGGAGGAGGCTCTGGCGGGGGGTGCGGGGAGAGCGCTTTGCGGGGCGCGGGCCGCTGCCCCGGCCCCTGCTCCGCTCCTGAGGGTCAGGGACCCACCCGGGGGCAGGGATCCTACTGGGATCCGGGGTGACCCTGTCCCTGGGGCGGCCGCGCAAGCACCGCGCGTTGGCAGGTAGCGACGGCCCCGGGGGCGCTGCCAGGAAGGGGTTTCGCGGCGCGTTTGGAGCCGCTGCCATTAAGGGGCTCGCGGCTCCCTGCAACCCGGCAGGGCCCTCCAGGGAAGCGTTGGAAACACCACGGCTCCCGCCTGCTTATCTGGCTGTCAATAAAAGGAGATGGCTCCTAAAGCAGGGCCAGGTGCTGCCTCCCCTGCTCTCCAGCGCGCCGCTCTCCAGAAACTGCTCAGGCGTGAAGCCAAGTCTGCTTGGCCAGGCCTCGGCGGAGGCAGGCAAACAGCCCCTCGCCAGCGCCAGAGCGCTCTGTTTGCCTTTTTATCTCCTAAAAAAAAAAAAAATAGAGACAGAAAGAGGGAAGCGAGGCAGGAAGGTGGGGGAGCAGTGGGAACAGAGTCCATACGTGGCCGAGAGGTCGCCTAAAAAGAAAAGAAAAAAAAAAACCTAAACCGAATAAAATGATGATAATAAAGGAGAGGGGGGAAAAAACCTGCAAAGGCTGCGCTGGGAGGCAGGCGGGACCCCGCGGGCGGCCTGCTCTCCCTTCCAGGGGCTGCCTCGGGACACGCTCCGCGGCGGGCGGAGGCGCGGACAGGCCCCGGGTCACACCGGGCCTGCCGGGGGTGTCCGGGGGCAGCGGCCGTCCCCCCCCGCACCGCGCAGCCGTGCGGAGCCCCCGCGCCCCGCCGCGCCGGGCAGGGAGCGGTGCCGGCCAAACGGGGCCACAAAGTGTCTCCCCCCACGTCTGTGTGTGTCCCCGCTAATTTTTGCTCCTGTCGCGGTCGGGTCCGCGACCTTTCCTGAGCCGCGGAGGAGGGAGGCGGCTCCGCGGTGCAGCGCGGACCGGAGCCCCGCGGGCGCGGAGGGAAGCGGGGTCGGTGCGAGCATCGCCGCGCCGGGCAAAGGATAGGAGCAGGGGCACGGCAACTTGTTACAAATTTATAAGCATTATACATATTTGATTTACACAACGTTCCGAAGTTGTGGGCTTTTTCTTTTCTTCTTCTTCTTCTTTTTTTTTTTTTCCTTTCCCGAGGATGCCCCAAACCCCCGTGTTCACATAGATTGAGCAATTCTCAACACACACTGTAATAATGAGCTTTAATTCTCTATCCAAGCAGAACTTGAGCAATAATAATAAGCACATCAGAACAATTTGTTTACTGTGGCATTGCACAGGCTGCAGGGTCCAAGACTAGCTACAATAAACGGTAAAAACCAAAGGAAAAGCCCTAGAACAGGAAAAATAATGCGATAGAAACGCGGTTTTGGCTTTCAAGGAGAGAGGCACTTGACTAGCATTGTGGCTGGGATATTTTGCCCTTGTCCAAGGTATGTGTTTTTAAATACTTTCTTTTTATTTCCCCCACACGTTTCTTTTCTTGTCTAACATTTCTCTTTTGCCCCCAGGATTGCGTTTAAACCCTGGTGCAGCAATGTAATTTTGCTCTTGTTTTGTACTGTTGGTTGGGTGAGGTGGTATTTTTTTGTTTGGTTGGTCGGTCGGTTTTTTTCATCCTCTCGTCCTGTCGGCTCAGCCCTCTCGCAGTTTGATACAAACTGAACAGCTCCATCTCTTCGAATAAGAAATACCTGAGTTATTGTTGAGATGGCTTTTTGTGCGCTGCCACGTAAAGTTGGGGAGAGCTCTCCGGCTGTTGCGCGGCTGGCAGCCTGCGAGGCTCTCCTGCGACCTGGTAAACGATTGCACCTACTCTCCTCCGGAGCGCTCGCCCGGAGCGGGCTGAGCCGGCTGACACGGGCACCCCGCTCTGCGAACCCCGGCCAGCCGGAAACTTGTTGTAACAAGCGGGATTAGCGTGCGGGAGCGTGTGTTTGGGGGGCTCTGATTTAAGGTGCTGCCAGAAACTTCCGTGAGCTGAAGCGTCCTAAAGACAGAAATTTAGCAGAAGGATAACATTTCTCTTCGCGAAGAATCCCACTGTAGCCGACTGTATAATAAGACTATTATTTTCAATGCCGTAACCTTACTTGTCATCCGAAAAAAAATATCAAGATTAAAAAAAAAGCTTCTTGCTTTTAAAAAAGAAATGTATAGCTATAAATAATTTCTTTATACCTTAACTTTGTAGCTGGGTTTTCTCCCCTCTCCCTCTACACACTCTCTCTCTCTCACTCTCTTTTTTTTTTTTTTTTTTTTTTTCCCCGAAGACTCCTAATGCTTTTNAATTATTTCCCTTCTCTATCCTTTAAAACATTTTCATAATAAGCGTGACTCCGGACAATGTTTGATTTGTTTTTCTCCCCTCATCCCGGTTTAGACTGAGACATTAGCTGAATTCCCTGGGGGTGATTGGATGCAATTCGCTGAAAGTCGACAGGCACGTCCTGGATGTTAGAAATTCACTTTTCCTCAACGTGACAAGGCTGAGTTCGATCTACAATTGTATTTGAAAGGGCAATGAGCGGAAAGATCTCCCATCATTAAAACCTCCCTCTTCTTTAGCAAAATAACAAGATACTTCATTTGCACACAAACACTCAGGGAAAAAAAAAAAAAAGAATCCCCAAACCCCAACCGACCCTCGATAACTCTTTGATAAAACGCTATCTCTGCATAATTTGGGAGGGGGGGGACGACATATCAAAAGGTATCGGAGGACCCCCAAAGCGCCCATGTGATCAAGTTGACTTTTTACTTTAAATCTTGAATAAGATGTGAGTTGTAACAAGGGGATTTGCACTTACTCCATGACCCTTGTAATTGGATTAAATATGGACTGAGACGTACAAAAACATACCAAGATTGACACCTGCCAACTGGACTTCCTTATGATTGATTGTGATGCTTCGTGCTGGCAACAATAATGAAATAAATTGTATGGATAAAACAGCACATTTGTCATTTCCGTGCCATAAGAGAGGAAGGCAGCGTGTTAGGCAAGCTGTTATCTGACAGGCACGAATAGCACACACAACTAAAGAGCTAAACAAGGATTCCAGACATTGACAAGACAAATTATAACTTGTCACAACCTTTTTAAATTCAGAAGTTTTCAATTAACATATATATTGCTGTTACATATAAGATCGGGTGGACTTAAAACATAAACAGGCAGGGACGGAGGGCGGCGGAGGCTGCGGAGCCGGCGCTGCCCCGGCTGCCGGCGCTGAGCGGAGCCGCGGCCCCGGGAGCCGCCTCTGCCCGCGGGCGCGGCTCTGCCGGGGCAGCGGAGCCGGCTGGAGATGAACCCGCGGGGGCGCGGAGGGGCCGCGGAGAGGCCGCGGAGGGGCCAAGCGCAGGCAGCGCATCCCCCCGAGGCGCGCCGGGCTCCTCGGGGATGGACCGTCGTCCATCGGCCCGGGATGCGGCAGCGTCCTGTAGGGAAGCGGTGGGGATTTAGGGCACCCGGCGGCCATCCGCGTCGCGGGATGGAAGCGGAGCAGGCGGCTGCCGCGTCCCTCCGCTCCCAGCGCCGCGCTCCCGACTGCGGGCCGGGCCGGGCAGCGCTCCCCGCTTCCGTCGGGGCTGCAGGGATCCTCCGGGAACGAGGAGGAGGAGGCGGCCCCCGCGGGACCCCTCGGAGGGACCCACACCCGGCACCAGCCCCGCTCCCCCGAGGGCCACCCCATCCCTCGGCTGCCCGCGGCCACTCGTGCCCGGGCTCTCCCCCAGCAGGGCCGTGGGTCCCAGCGGGAAAAGAGCTGAGGTCCTGCCGAGGTGGGAAACGTCCCCTGCGGGATGGTGGTGGGTGAAGAGGTGCGACACATGGAGCACATCTTGGAGGCACAAGGACTTGAGTCTGGGCTGGGTTTTCCAGGGTGCCCACAGAGGCGGCGTGACCCGCTGGGGCCGGTGGGGCGGTGTGCGGATTTGGGCCGTCTGGTCTCCGTCAGGTCATTACCGGGTGAAAAAAGAGGGAGGCTGGAGCGGGCTCACCTGAGTACGGACCCCAGCCTCCCGCTCCTGTCATGACCCCCCAAAATGCAAACGAAACCGGGGAGCATTTTCCTCCATGTCGTGGTGCGCTTTGTCCGAGGAGATGCTGACCTGGCCCGGCCCAGCGAGCATCCCCCGGGCGCAGAAAGAAGTGCCGGCTCTGGCTAAAAACTGTCGGGTCCCACTCGAGGGGTGACTCCAACTCTTAAACAAATATTTTCCACCCCCGTTTCTTTAGTCTGAGCGGGATTATGCTGGGTCCGAGGTGACCAACAGTAGAAGTGCAGGGGATGCAGCGCCGCGGCTTTCCTGGCCATCCGGGAGTGGGGAAAAAGGACTTTTCCCCCAGAACCCCGACCGCCAACTTGGGAAAAAATAACTAATATTGCAAGGCGACCTTTCCATTTGCTGTAATTACTGCCAAACTCATTCCTCTAAATTAAATGCTGCAAGTGATTTGAATCCTTGTAACGCAAAACTCAAGTTCCATCGAATTAGCTGTAGCCTGCCTGCTTTCCCCAGTGACTGCATCTATTAACATTATAATCTCAAACACCATTTTTTATGTAACACTATTGTTAGTAAATCAACTCCTCGGGTCCACAGAGACGCTGACCTCTGTCAATTCAGTGAAAGTGTAATTATCTCCCCGAATCTTGGACAGATTTAAGAGATTACATTTCAACTAAATCTATATCAATGCTAATTTTTTTCCCAGACTCCAGGTGCTAGGCACTCCGAAACGCTGTTTCTGCCCAGCAGAATGGGTTACAAAGAGGAGAGGGCTTGCTGTGTAGAGGCCCAAAAGAAATGAAGCCCCACATAAAATTACACCTATTTTTTTGCTACAAAACCTGGTTCTTGTATGGCAAAGTTAAACAAAGCAGCTATGCTAAATTAGCGTTAAATAAAGGCTAGTTTAATGCTCGGTTACAGTCAACTGGTGTATATTTGATGGCTAATTGTCTATCAAAATTAAAGAGAAAAGAACAAATGATTCCTTATAAAAAGGTGTTAAAAGCTTCGACAAAAGGACATTTCACAAATATAATATCTGTGGATGGCGAATCGTCCTTTTGAAGCTTTTTTAATGTACTGAAGGCCTGTGAGTCCCTAGATATGAATAATGGGGAGAAACGCGCCCTTTTATTCCGAAAGAGCCTCTTTTAAACCAGTCGCTCTAATAAACCGGCGAGGACAATATTCCGGGAGGAACGGGAACCGCCGCGTTGCCGTGATTTCCGACGGCCACTTAAATAAATAATGCCCCGGCAGTAAAAAAGGCATTTAAATGTTATTTGGTTTGCGCTTAAAGAGACCTGAGCGCCTTCCCGGCGGAGAGCAGCTCTCACTTGCAAATCAACCCCTATCAGCGGGGAGAAAAACAGCGTTTGTAGGGCTGTGGGGCGATGGGGATGGGGACGGATCCTGCCCCGGCTGCCCCGCGGCCAGGCGAGGTGCGGGGCGGCCCGCCCCGCATTTATTGCTTTATCCGGAGTAATGGGTCAGGAAATATTCCACGGGGCGGAGAGCGAGACGGGGAGAGAGAGCCGCGAAAATGAGACGGGGGGGGTGGAAAAGCGGCAAAGCCAACCCACCAAAAACCTCCCGTGTGAAGTTAATTCGAGAGGATGGCGCTGGGGCAGGCTGAGCCCCGCCGGCTCCGCGGGTGCGGAGCTCCGCGCAGGGAGGGGGGGAGGGAAGGAGAGGCTCCGCGCCCCCGCGGAGGGCGTGCGGGAGAGCCGCAGTATGCAAAGGAGCCCCGGCTAAATCATGCAGCAAGAACGACAAACCGTCTGGAAAATGGACCCACGGAGCAGCAAGAATGCACTTTTTTATCTTTGACAACTTGTGTCCTAAAGAAACTATCTTGAAGATAATTGAAATGATTACAATTCATCGCTGCCTTACTTTGAGTAGGAACAGTCAAATAATGAAATCTTAGTAATACAGCAAAAATTTAATTTTCATTACACCACCGCTCGAGGTTTCCCTTTTTCTTTTTCTCTCCCCCCTTTCTGATGCCTAGCTTCCCCTAGAAATTTTGTGCTCGCGCATAATTCTGCACTTTGTTGCATTATTCATATTTTCGGGGTTATTTCCCATCTCCTCCCGCCCTTTCTCCTTTAGTAATGGTCTCTGGAACTTCCAGATGTGAGTGAAGGGGATCTTCTGGAAGGAGATATCCCGAGAGGCTGGGGAGGGATCCTCAAACTAAGTCAAGCCAAGCTGGGGTGGGTGCTGCAGCCTGAGAGGAGATTTTGGCTAAATCACCTCCGGCGATGAGCAGGGGCTGGGCGGGCACAGCACCCCCCACCATGGTCTGTCTCACCCGGGGTGACGACTCATTTTTGGAAACTGTTCTGCTACTCAGTCCCTGCGGGTTTTAAGAATTATTATTATTATTATTATTCCATTTTGATATCACGAATATCATTGTTATTGCGTTTTCTTGCTATTTTCACAAGAAAAAAAATATTTCCCAGAAGCTGTAGGGTGTCCCTTGTGATACCAGGGGTTTGACTGAGGTGTTTTTTGCAAGAGCTTTGGGCTGGAGGAGGGCACCAGGGCTCACCCACCCAGGGAAATGTGACGGAGCCAGGGCGACCCTCTGCCCCACGGTCCCCCGGTGTCCCCCCTGGCTGTCCCCAGCCTCTGTGGCAGTTGTTGGCTGTGCTGCTGCCCGGGATGCCTGAGCCCCTTTGCAGCCTCTCACCTCGCAGATTGTGCAGGAGGCAGCCTGCCTTTTAATCCGAGTCAGAAATGGACCAGGGTACATCCTCGATGCAACTAACTGTTTCTAAAAAAAAGACCATCTGGTAATTGTCTTCCTTTAGATCTTCCCTTAATTATGCTTTTAATTAAAGATGGTTCAAGGCATTGGACCACATGAAGGGCAGTAATTACAAATTACATTACAAACCCAACAGATGTAGCTCTATCTGCTGGGAAAAAGGTACCGGAATAAAATTTGACTAAACTTTAGGATAAATTAATCCGCTGCCTTGAGAACAGAAGCACATTTTTTATTATGTAGACTCTAGCCAGGATTTAAGTTTTCTGTCATGATTGTTTTCATATTTCTTTGACATCTATTGATTTGGAGGCAGCTGCAAGGCTTTGTCACAAGAGAGAAGAGCAGTCACAATATATTAGCTTGATGGCATAACTCGAATATGAGTAGGAAGGATAGAAACATGACAGGGAGCCACGTGACTGAGTGATGGGTCTCCAACAAAATAAAGAAATTAATTTTTAATAAAAAGCTTTAAAAATACCACAGCTAGTGCAACAGCAAGGGGAACGACAGAACTTGTTAATTATCGAGGGTTGGAGCTCCCAAAATGTACCCCTGAAGACTAAGAGGGGACGGGCTTTTCATTCCCAGTCAGGACTGGTGCGCTGAGTCACAAGAGGCCGTGCTCTGGGCTGGAGCCCACCCTGCCCTGGCAGCCAGGCCTGGCCTGGGGAGTTCGGGGCACTGCAGCAGGGCTCCCCTTCCTTCCCCGGCAGGCGCTGAGAATGAGCATCCCGCGCTGCCCTGCCGGGATCTGCTCTGGGGCAGAGCTCCCAGACCCCGAGTGGAGTTTATGCAAAGCCCCCTCGGTTAGCAGATGCAAAGCGATGCAAACTCGATCGCCTCTGTAATGAGGGAAGGCACTGCAGGCTCAAAGACTTCCAGGGGGAATATCACCCCTCTAATCTGTGGTCACCGATGGCTCTGGATATGCCGCTGAAAATTCATCTGGTGGGGTTACAGGAATACAGGCGTTGGAACCCTTACCATGACCTGGTTTGCAGGGGCTGGCTGGCACGTCGGGAGGAGATCAAGAGATGATGGGTGTAAGGTTTTACAAAACCCAGTTCTGGTTCAGTGCATAAAGACATCACCGATGATCAAGAGGCTGTTTTTAAGTCTACCTCCAGTTCAAAGGATGCGCCTCTCCTGCATTTTGCCAAAATCCTGTGCTAAACGTATAACTGGGAGCTCAAAGTATTTGAGCAGGTTTGGGCAAGGTAACAGAATTTCCCTGTCTGAGGGAGGCTGTTTGTTAAAAGCAGTCATTGAAGTCAAGCTGGGGAGCAGGGACAGTGAGGATTCACATGTCAGACGCTCCATCAGACCATTAAAAAGAAATTAAGTTGGGACGTTTTGTCTTCCCCTCTCCCAGCTCCACCTCTGTGGAGAAAGCACAACAAAAATCCAGCCAGCGCCTGAGTGTGGGGGATGTCTCCCCTTCAAGCCACAACACAGCCTGTGATGCCTTCAGTGTCTCCTGAAGGTGAGGCCGGACACGGGAGGCCTGGGGGGTGAGGCTGCTCGGAGTTCCCCCTGCACTGCACCCCCGACAGCGGGAGCGGGGCAGGGCCACCCCACTGCTCAGGCCGAGCACGCCGGGGGTGGTGTCCATCTCTGCCTTCCCTCCCTCACACAGAGCCCTGCCTCGTCCTCGATTTCCAGGAGCTGGCCCAGCTGCCTGCAGCCCCTGAAGACGCCACAGCAAAAGGCAAGGACAGATCAATGCACACGCACGTCCCTTGCACCCGACCTCGGCTGCGCCTTCACACTTTCACACACCCTCTGTTAATAGCGTCACATTCTTTTCCTTCTGAGGCGTGCCAGCCCCGTGGATGTCTGGCCCGTTTCCTTACCAATTGCCGCCTTTCCTCCTGCGTGTGGTGGAGGAAAGGGAGCAGATCCTCTTGGCTTCTCGTGGCTCTCATGCCATGGAGGTGGTTGTTTGGACAGACCTCTCTGGAAGTCTCTTGTTCAGCTGCCTCAGGGCTCCCAGCAATGCTGCGATTTGTGGTTGCCCAGTGTCAGTAGGTATGGCCACACCATGAGGTGGTGTGCAACACACTACAGCTCCTACATTCTTGTTTTGTTCCAAAATGAATGAACTCCTTGATTTGTTCAAATTTTAGCCCTGTGTTTTGCTGTTACTTCCCGCTTTCTGGAAGTGACCCTGATGACAAAATCCCATTATCCAAAAGGAGAGTAATTTCAGGTTTAAAAATTGCATGTGTTATCCAGGAAAACCTGAGTATATAAGGTAATTGGTGAATGTAAGACTACATATACTCATGAAAAGCTCTTACTGCTTATTGATATAGAACATTTTGAAATATTTGCATGTCAGGAAAAATACCATTCTGCCTCAAATTGCGATAGTGCTTTTAGATCAGATGCAATATGATAAATATATTAAATACATTAATATAATGTATTTATACCTATATGTATATTATACATATATAAAACCACATTTAAATAAACCTAAATCCAGAATATATTTGTATACTATGGAGGCAAAAAATAGAATCTACATTTTTATAGTAATTTCTGTGTGATTTAATTGCTCTGCCCGTGGCCCCATGTGTCGCCATTCAGAAAGGATGCAACATGTTACCAAACAAACGTTTCTTTGTGAAATATGTGAAAGACTACAGATGTTTCACTGATCTGCTGGGTAAATCTCAGAGCCTTTTTGGTGACGTGGTCTGCACTTGTTTACACAGCAAGTAAGCAAGTGAGGCGTGCTTTACTCTGAGCTGCAAGGCTTGCCAGATATAAAGCTAAAGCCTTATACACAGCCCTGGCTTTCACAGGTCTGATCCAATGCTCGGTGATGGGATGGAGAAATTCCCAGGTCCACGTGATGTGGTCACTAGGCTGGAATCACAGCTCATACAGTGCATGATGATGTTTATGTCAATAATGGAATACCACAGGTTTTGTTTCTCTTCTCCTCTTGTGACCTAAACTAGGCACTTTTTTTTTCCCCTGTTACGGCCTAAAATATAACTAATTCTTGGAAAATGAGAGTCCTTGTAGCTTTTAGTGCGGAGAACGCACAGTCTTCTGAATTAATTTAATGTTTCTGGGTTTGTGCCTGGTGTGCTGGGTCGGGACCGGGAGCAGAGAGCAGCTGAAGTGTGTGGAGCAGCCTGTGTCTTTAACAGCGCCTCTCACGTGAGAATCCTGCCTCATGCAGCAATGATGGAGCATAAACTCACCGTTTCAGAGGTGTGGAGGAGATGCAATAATGCTTTTGGTGCCAGGGAGCTTATTCCTGGGAGTCTCTCTGAGCTGACGTTGTCTGGGGAGGGTCACGAGTTGGGAATGTCCGCGTGATTCTCGGCAGCCAAGCCCAGCCCTGCAGGTCAGTCTAAGTGACCAGAAAATCCTCCTGTAAGGCTGCCACGCACTTCGTGGGGCCATGTTTTTAAAATGTGTCTAGATGGAATATTGCCTTTTCTCCAGTTTTGGAGGCAGATTGTCTCGATTACATATTGTCATAGCAAACAAAGGGTGAGAAAATACTCACTCCAAGCAGAACAGAAGCAAATTTAACACTTTCAAAAAGCACTGATAATTACTTTCCTGGGCATGGCGCTGTCACATTTTTAAGGTGTAATATTTTGTAGTTCAGTCCCTGTTAGATGTTTATGTGAGTCACATTGTATTCAGGGTATAACTTACTCAGTGGTAGCAAATTCATCTGTGGTGGGTCAGATTCCACAGGCTTTACTCAGAGACTGGAAAACTGCCTGTTCTGCTCCTCTACCAGCAGGTTATTTCCAGTTAGGTTTGGGAACAGATGAAAATTTAGGTAAAATAAGAGTATATACTGATATATTCTTCTTACAATAAGTGCAGAAAGCTTGAAGTGTCTTTTGGGATGACAGAAATAGCCCCTGATGACAATACTCAGGGTTTTTCTGGGAATTCCTAGTAATACCAGGGCATAAGTATTGCATGGTTTTCCATGCAATACCCAAATACCTCCCTGGTCTATGTGTGCATTAAATCATACAGACTAGCTGAAATCCAAACAATTCTTCATAGTCCTATTTTTTTTTTTTTCTGATTAGTTCAAGACTGAGAATTTGGAGCTATTATTAGGAATTTCTGCCTATTTTCTTCAGCAAATAACTCAGCTGTTCTTAGCCAGTCAGTTGCAAACCTTTTTCTGGTAAACATTTGCAGAGCATTGAAGTTGGGTTGCATAAAACACTGTGTGAGTCTGTACATTTGAAGGACCCTGAGTGTGTGTGTGCATTCACACACCTACAGACATGGCCCCTCAGATTTCTGTGTCTCTCAGAAATAGAATCTCTCTTTTTGTTACAAGGACACATTTATCTGTTTATAACCTGCTTTGGGGCAAGCACGTCAAAGGGATAAGGCACACATGTAAATTCCAGATAAAGATACATCAGGACAGGAATTTTTCTGTATGTCCATTCTTACAAACAATATTTACTGACTGGCACTGAGAGCCAAATGCTTCCTGCATGTCCCCAGGTCACCAAACCCCACCAGGAACAGTAGCTGAACTTGTACGATACAAGTGGATTCCAAAACAAGGCAAATTTGGAGCAAAGCCGGAAAGCTGGCAAATATTGAAACTGTTCGCCTTTTCTTGTCTTAGGAAAAGAAAATCGGAATGTTGGTGTGTCTGTGATTGTCTGGCTGCTAATTAGTGGTGTGCACCACAGTTGGGTTTGGAAGGACCCACACATGGACCCGAGCCTGCCCAGCTGGGCGACAGCAGAGCTCTCTCCGCTTGCATCCGCTCTTACACGCTTTCCCCAATGAAATCACAAATCCAAAAGCAAACCCTGCCACTCAGGGACAATGCATAGATTTGTCACAGTCCTTGGAGGACTGAGAATCCTAAAATCAATGGCTGGATTATACTGATCCTTATCTGTAGATGCCTCATCTGCCATAGATTAAGTATTGATAGGTTGCTTCATTTACTGAAGCATTTCGGATCTCCATGTGGGAAGGAACAGTGGAGCAGTAATTGCATTTTCTGGTGTGAGAAACGCTTCTTAAGGAAGCCAAAGCCAAGGCAGTTGATGGGCTGTGAATTGCTGCTGCCTCCTGGCACATGTCTGAGCATACATTTGATTACGATATTGCTGCGCTACACATTTTTGCAATAGCGACAATACATTGCTGATTCGAGCACTGGGATGCAGAGACATGCACATATATGTGAGACAGTGTATGTGTGTAGACAGGGAGATGGTCTTCCCTGGAGATGTGCATTTCGAGTATTTGATGCTGCTGTTTCACCACCCAAATCTCCAGGTACACATACCCAGGTAATACTAAATAATGTGATGTAAAAAAAAATTCCCCTGAATAGTCAAATTAGTGGCAATATTAGGACATTAAAAAAAAAAATCAAAGCTCTAATATTTTATGTTACATTTTATGTGCTGCAAGACTTTACCAGTAATAGTGGGAGGTCAGGAGTAAAGGGGCTGTGGCCTGGGTACAAATTTCTTGTAGATCAGATATTGCTAATTACAGAGAGTTAGAGGATGCAGAGCAGCAGGCAGGGCCTACATTCATCAAACAGAGATCTGTATTGATTTAATAATATGTGATTAATACCAACCACGTCAGGCAGAACTGTGCATCATAGCCCAAAGAGAGATTTACACCTAGATGTGAAAATCAGAGACTAAAGATGTGCAGGAGAAAGCTCAGTCTCTCTGAGGCCGATGGAAGTTTACCCACTGCCCTTCCCTCTCCTGTCTGCTGCTCGGTGCTTTTCTGCAGATGTCACTTGCTCTACCCACAATCTGCAGGTAACAGGGGAGAGATATGACTTAGATATTGCAGATTCTGCACTTGCATGTCCAGGTTTTGCAGACAATAGTGTGTTTTTCTAAGGTTTTTTTTTTTTCATGAAGTCCCTGTATCCCGCGTGATTTGTCTATGAGTCACATTCTGAATCCCCCTATTCAAACAAAAATCTCCCTTTTACTGTCTGATTTTGAATTACAGCCATAACATCCTCAGATGGTGGTTTTAGAATCTGCTGCACTGTTTGTGCACACACACGCACAGCCTGCATCCATAAATAAGCGTGTCCCAGGCTCTTACATTCATGAGGGTGCAACGGAAGACCAGACGTATCAGTAGGTGTTGAAATTCTTAGATAATAAGGAATTTACAGCAGCTTTATTGATTTTTTTCCCCCCTGGTCTTCAACCATTCTCTTAGTGATGTTTATTGCACATAGCCATGTTCTTTGCATATTTGGAGGAGTAAATTAAGCATCTGTGTTGAATGCACATCTCTTGGAGCCTATGCCTGAAGCAAGATAAAAAATGGAGCTAAAATTAAGGGAATGTTACATTCTGCTTAAAAATACCCAAAGAATGAAGCTGATACAAATAATGTGCTTTATCGTAAATAGATAGAACCAAATTCACTACTTTTAAGCACCACTCCGGCTGTTTCATTTTGAGTCAAAGCAAACCACTGGAAAAAGCCGTGGTAAAGGGAGGAACCATCAGTGAGGAAGAATAGACGTTAAGAGAGAGTAAAGTGTAATGAGAAGAAACCCAATATTGACAGATCATGTAGAGCAGAAGGAGATGGGGTAGAAAAATGCAGTCAAACACAGACAGAAATATGCTGTTTAGCAGGAGGGAGCAGCTACAGAAGCCAGCTCCAGTTTGTGTGATTTGCCCTTCCCTACAAGGCAAGGAAAGCTCTCTGAAATGTAGAAAATTTTCCAGAGCCCCAAATCCTCGAGGGGGAAAGACACAGAGGCAACAAATGCAGAGCCACCTGTGGGCTCTAAGCCACGTACAGCCCTCCAGACTGGCTCCTCCTCTGGGGTCCCACAAATCCAGCTCTGCTTGGTTTGGGCATG
The DNA here is from genome assembly GCA_008694505.1 of Cyanoderma ruficeps. Taxonomy (NCBI): domain Eukaryota; kingdom Metazoa; phylum Chordata; class Aves; order Passeriformes; family Timaliidae; genus Cyanoderma; species Cyanoderma ruficeps. Next base: position 2,193,655 of record VZDJ01000133.1, read on the forward strand.
AGGGGCCACCTGCCCGCCCCAGCCTGAGATTGTGGCACCAAACCTGCAGCTGCCTCCGACAGCTCAAGGATGGCCCAGCCAGGCTTTTAGGCATTTCTTTTGTGATTTGTCCCCGGTGCAGACAGTGTTTGCTGCAGTGTGGCAGTGGTCCTTGAGGTCCTTCTGCAGAGCCTTCTCCTAGAGGTATTCCTCATCTGCTTCTGCAAGGGATTTTGCTGGGGTTCTGCATTTCCCTGCTGCACGCAGAGCGAAGGGTTCCCCCGAATCTTTGCAGGCTCAGGGGTCTGGGCTTAATTTTAAAGCAACATCCAGGAGTGGAACTGATTTTTGGTTAAGAAAAAAATAATGAATACATGGTTATGGTAACAACAGAGCAGCACAACCCTTGGATTAGGGAACTTAAAAACAAATTGGAAATGGTTTGGTTTGATGTGCTGTTTTGCAAATGACTTCGGTCTTGTGTTGCACCAAACAATTTTATTTTACTGATATGAGATACTCTGAAGTAATAAAGATTCTCTGAGTATCTGCCACTTGCTTAATACTAGTGATTTGTGTTGATTGTGTGCACTCTGTATTTTACCACTATTCAGCCACCTATAAATCAATCACCTGAGGAAGTTCATTGAAAAAAACTGCAGAAATACATTTCTGAGCACAAATCTCTCATGGAGTAGAACACTGAAATTTTACTAAGTGGATTTTACCTCCAGGAATAAAACGCCGCACGCGCGCCATTTTTGCACATTTTTAATTATATTTTATTGCCCAGCAAAGCATATCCACAGATATCCTCAGGTGTTTTGAGAGCTGGTGTCGTGGCAGAGCAGGTCTGCCCCTGTGTCTAGGGGGGAGTCACTGGAAACTGGACGTGCAAGCTCCCACACGGCAGCAGGAGCTGGATGTTAGCAGCAGTTTATTTAGGCTGCTTCCGTGCAGCTCAGATGTAGCAAAAAAACCCAACTCTTCCAGCTTGTGAATAAATGGTAAAACTACAGAAAAACATTACGCTGGCAGCAGCTGCTTTCCAGCCATTAACGCCGTGGCCACAGTCGTTCTGAAAGGCTCTTTGGCGGCGGGTTCATAACGTGGATTAAAAGCTGGAAAACGCAGTGTTAAACAGCACAGCTGTACTCTCCCAAGCACAAACCACGGCATCAAATACAGGAAAACACAACGGTACACTCCAAGCATTTATTTATTTTTTTTAAATGAAGGCAAGAAGGTGTTTGTAAATGTACTGTGTCCAGGACCTGCTTGAAACACTTGTGCTTAATTTTCAGAGACTTTGTGCCCCAGCATGGGAAGAGGCTCTGGATCAGGGTCTGTTTGCTCTCGTAACCTGCTAAGCACTGGCAATTTACGCTTGCTATGAAAGCTTGACATAAATATATACATATATGAAAAGGAAGAGCTCAGATGTTATCTCAAAATTACATGTGATCTTCCATTTTCACTTGTACCTGTGGAATATTATCAAAATAGGAGCTGCACAGTGCAACAGGAGGGGCAGTCTTTGAGATCTCAGGTTCCTCAATGATTTCCTCTGGCAACAAGAAAATCTACCCACACATCCAACTTTAGGAAGAGTCAATATAAGCACAGAAATCCCCACCAGCCTCTGCCCTGAAACCAAGTTATTAGCTTTAGCATCACTTTTATTTGAGTTTCTTACACTTCAGCAAAATGCAGGGAGCTGGACAAATTCATTTTGCAAGAGAAAGTCTGCCACAACTTGTTTGCTTTCTTGGTTTGAAATGGGGATGCAGTGCAAAACATTCTTCAAAAAAAGAAATTTTTTTCACTGCAGTTAAACTAAATTTTATAGGGACTGGCACACTACGGTACACACTGGCAGATATTAGCATTGGTTAATAAGCAGTGTTGTTAAAAATCCTTGTGCACATTTCAGGCGCAGTTCAGTTATTTGAGCTCACAGATTTTGCCTTCTCAGACAAGAAAAATGATTTTATTTTGAGGATAAGATTTTTTTTTTTGAATGCAAGTTTACAACTACTGTTTGAACAACAAGGAATTATTATTAGAAACTAATGTGTTCTGTCAGGACTCTGAAATTATAAGTATGCATTGAAGTGGATCATTCAGCTTAATCTCCAGTATCTTGGACTTCACTAAGTAGGTCAGACCAGCAGTAAATGCAGATGTCATAAGATATGGTTAAAAATCTAAGCACAAATACAGAAAATGGGCTATCCCCAAGCTCGGCAACTCAAAGAATATTAAAACCCCCTCAAACCTGTTCTCAGGTGAGAAATTATATTTGCAGAAGGTCTATGTACAGTTTTCTTCAAAGAACACTTACTCAGAGACAGCTGCTGGTGGCAGAGGCCATCGAAGGAGAAATGAGATTATATATGAGTTCATTAGGACTCTGCGCTTATTTGGCACAGGAGCCTGTCTGCAGACAGTGGGCAGCTCGGACAGGACAGACTCGTGTCCTTGGAAATCCCATCCTGAGCCGCAGATCTGCTCTTGAACAGCAGGAGCCACCCCAGCCATCCCAGGAAAAGGCGCTCGGGCCCGTGTCTGATTCAGGCTACCAAGTGCTATGAGGAGCTTCACAAAAAATGGTTTTCCCTGTTGGTGCTGCACAAAAATATCCCAAAAATACCCTGTGCCTACTGCCAGGGTATTTTTGGGTTGTGGTAACCGAGGTGGGGTCTGGGATGCAAGGCAGCCCCGGGAATGTGCCCAGCCTGGGAGGGGACAGAAGCCACAACCCAGCCCTGCGGGGACAGGGTGTGAACACAGTGGGCGCGCTCCGAGATGTGCCCCGGGCTGGCATGAGCCAGGATGTGACCAGGGAGGGCATGAGCCAGGATTTGACCAGGGAGGGCATGTGCCATGACACGGCTGAGAGCAGCAACTGCCCAGGGGCAGGGCTGGGGCTGGGAGGGGGAACGAGTGATACCAGAGTCACAGAGGTGTCCCCAAGTCATCCCGATCTGCCAGCCCCCACGGGCATAGGGGTGCAGTCTGGGCACTGCCCTTTCCCTGGGAGCTCCTGGGTGCTGCAGGGCACCTCTGCAAGGTGATATCTGAGCAGGTGTCACCAGCCTTAGCTGCTTGGAGGTGTCATCAGATGTGGAACAAGAGGTTGGTGCCAGGAATTAATACGCACAAATAATTTGTAAAGAGGCTGTGGGACTGCTGATTCAAACCTGCAGAGGGTCTGGACTGGGAGAAAAGAGCAGGGAGAAATGACACTGCCAAGAACTGGCCGTGGTGGCTGCTGGCCCTGCTGCCCCATCTTGCCTTCTGAAATGGTTCATCAGTGCCTTTCATAAACTTGTGGGAAGACAGTAAAAATAGCACATTTAGGGGTTCCCTCTGTCTTCTGCTTTTGGGGATTTCCTTTCCAGTCAGATGGACTAGAAATTCATATCTGAAGGAAATCCCACAGAAGAGCCTGACCCTGGGAGCCAGACCCCAAACTACAGCAAGTATCACCTGCCTCTTGAAAACCTGTCAGGCTTTCCTGTCAGGGCCGCTGGCAGCTGGGGAAGAGGCTGGCATTTATGCTGGAATGCCACCTGGTTCCGGGAGCATCCTGGTGCTCCACACAGGGTTTCCTCAGACTTTGAGCACTTTGCTGTGCTAGAGGCTGAGGAGGTGTGGGAATGGCTGACCTGGCATGCTGGTGTGGGATGCTGATGTGTGGCGAGGGGGCTGGGACGCATCCTGCCCACCTGGTGCCACAAACTGAGGCTTGCCATTGCTCCCTGAGGTTGGGGGAGACCTGCGAGCAGGATGCCCCAAGCTGAGACGGAGCCTGCGGTGTCACCATGGGGGCTGTCTGTCGCTGCTGCCGTGTCCCGCTGCCGGGCTGGTGTCACTGCGGCGGGAGCCCAGCTCGCCCAGGCTGTCACCCTGGCTGGCTCCCGCTGCCGCCTGCCAAGCCAGCGGCACAGGGGAGCCAGGGGATAAAGCGCCGCATTGTGCTCTCCCAGCACCTTTTCCCCTTCCACAATCTCGCCATTGTGCGCCTTTTATCGCTGTTAAACTCCAGATGAACATCAAAGGGAGAGAAGTTCATCAAAACAGGGGCGAAACAAAAGGCTTTTAAAGCGCGGTTAGGGCGCACCGAGGCACGCAGAGGCAGAAAAGTTCACGTTCAGTACAGGCGGCCTCGGCGGGGCTGCTCCCATCCATCCCGCAGCCGCACTTGTTGCGGGGGCTGCTGGAGCGCATCCCTGCCGTGTTCCCGGGGCTGCCCGGGCCGGAGCAGCCAGCCCCTGCCTGGGAGAGCACATGCTTTATTCATACGAGCGAGCCGCACTTGCTGCTCAAAATATAAATACTGAATGCTGTTCGCTAATGAAGTGCTCTCTAATGACAGCTGGGAGGCTTCGCTTTTCCCCAGGAATAAACGCTGGGAACTCAAATAACCGGGAATAGTTTTGCAACTCACAGTCGTGTTAATAAGCTATAAACTGTGCAAAATGTACCGGCCGCTGGAGAATTGTGAATTCTGGTTGCAGCTCATGCACAAACTCTTTTTTTTTTTTTTTTTTTGACTAAAAAGCACAAAAAGACATAGTGGGAGATGGGGTGAGGGAAGGGCTGGTTATGAGATCAGCACTTCTTGCCAGGGGAAGGCAGAGCTGGTCTCCTTAGGAAGATGACCATTAGCTAAGGTCACGTTTCAAGAATGAGCCCGAGGTCTGCTCCAAAGTGCCTGACATCTGGGACAAAAAACAGTTGGTGATGTCGATGGCATTTTGATCTCAGAAATAAATATTTATTGTTTACTTGATTACTTAGCTTTTCCCCTTAAATAAGAAAAATTTTTGTTAAGGCAAGTTTATATCTTCCCGTTTCCCATTCAGCAACTGCCCCAGACCAGGGAGAGAAAACACAACAAAGCAGAGCAGAAACTGTGAAATGTTTCAGCCTGCAGTGAAGGGAGTAAAAAAAGCTCTTGGTGAAAAAAAAACATGATTTTTCCAAATATCTATGAGAAATACACTGATTATGGATTTGAAGAACTAGATCACAGAAAAGAAAGAGAATACCTCCTATTTTCTAGTCTTGCAATTACAGAGCATACCAAATTCCAGGTGAGGAGGTGATACTCATTTTGGGCCAGAGAGACAGCATATGGCACAAAGCAATTTTCATTCCCGACTCGAGGTAAAAAGTTTGTTACCACAGGCTTACATGGGGATTGACTTATTCAACCCAAAATTGGGAGCCTGAGGATGACGGCTGTGAAGTCTTTTTCGGTGGCTAGTGGTTTCTCTGTTAAAAACTCATAAGGTTAAAGGTTTTGTAGGCAGAACCTTTATCCTAAAAAAACCCCACCCCTGCCTTTAGTAGGCATGAAAACAGAAAACAGCAAACATAAATAAATGTCAGAGAAGGGGAAAAAATCCTCTTAAAGTCTTGTAAGGTCAAGGCCAGCCATGCTCTCTTGACTACCTTATTGTTAAACGTGGCCCATGCAGGGAATATTTGTGCCAAAGAAACCCGTGGGTCGAGGTATTACGTGGTGCAATCCAGAAAAAAAGGTATTTTTTTAAAAGTCCATATAATGCTGAGCGCAAAGATAATCTACAGCTACAGAAAGCCTGCAGGTTGCTACAAAACCCCCAAGAAAGCCTCGGCAAGAAGGGGTGAACAATTAACACAAATTTTAAATCAATGCGCTGTCACCTTAATAGCCAGCGGAGTCAGCTAAGATGGGTGTAATATGATGAGACAGTTTAATTCTTGTTATGACATTAGCTGCAGACTTTTACAACAGCTGAAAATGCTGGAGTGAGAAGAGTTTCCAATTATCACTGAGCCCCAATACACAACTCTGGATTAGACTGAGGCATGAACAAGGGCTCCTCAACCTGGAAAACAGCACGGAGCAGAGGCTGCAGAAGTTTCTGAAATCCTGTGAAGATATTCTATCTTCTCCCCTCTTTCTATCTTTTCACCTCCTGAAAAGGTTGATTTCAGATAAAATCAGCCCATTTTTAAGAGCCTTGCTGTGAAACCAGCTCCTAAGCTGTGTGTGCCACAGTAATACGTACCACAAACCCCTACATCCAGGAGGTGAACCCAACCAATCTGAAACGATCCTGTTTTCCCAGCATTAAGCTTCAAGAAATTAAAAGTCACCCAGGCTTGAAGGCAGGCAGACAGACAGGTAATAAGCCATGACAGCCCTTCACGGGAATCCGCAGGAATAGGCAAGTAGGTCTGGGTGTCAGCCATATAAATACGATCATCAGAGCCAGAGCTCCGCGTAATGCCGCCAAGTGCGAGCATGTCCACGGTAAAGGCAAGCGGGCTGTGAACAGGAGCCCCAGGCAGTGGCAAGTTTAGCTGAGGGCCTGCTGGCTGGGGAGGCTGCACCCCTTCCCCAGAGAAGGGCTAAGAGCCTGGAAATGCAAATCCCTGAGCCGGGAATGGGTTGCAATTCCCACACCGGCAAGAAGGTTCTTCTTCGGGGTAACGCAGCTGCGCTCGCTGGCAGGGGATTTTGGTTTTCGTGGTTTGGGATGATTCTGCCCCAGTTTTATTTCATACCTTTTTTTGTTGTTTGTTTGTTTTGTGGGGTTTTTTTTTGGTTTGGGGTTTGGGGTTTTTTTTTGGTAGATCTCACTTCTCCTGGACCTTACTTGCACAGAAAAATTTGTCATAACAAACCATCCACCTCTTCCACAGAGTTTTATCCCACTCTTAGGGGCAATCACAAATGTGGGAAGTATCTGGCTGGTTTGAGGTAGTGACTCTTTAATCCAAAGATGTCTCATTTTGTATTGCACGTGTTACATTGCTCTGCCTTTTAAAATATTGCTTTTGGAAAAAACCAGGGTCACAGCTTCCTGTTCAGATCATAATGAGAGGAATCATTTTGTCAGGCTTCTCCTTGTACAAGCCTTCTGGGTTTCCTCCATGTTGTTTCCCGTGGCTGGGAATACAGGCCTTGGAAAGGAGAAAAGCAGGCTGGTAAGAGGAAAACTGGGAAAAGCCCTACCCTGAGCTGGAAAAGATCTTTGCTGAAAAATAAGTTATAATTCACTAAAAGGCCTTTTCCACTCTCATGAAAGCCCCATGGGTGCTCCACATTGACTGATTAGATCCCAGAAGTCCCCCCCCCCGCTTCCAGGTTGGGTAAGGCCTTTGCTGAAAAGTAAGTCATCTCTCTCTAAAATGCTTTTCCCCATTCTTTTAAAAGCCCCCTGAGTGTTTGTAGGAGTCACCTTGGGTCGCCTGGACCACAGGGAGCAGCAAGGGTCCCGCAGCCTGGGGCACTGTCTGGCAGCAGGCAAGGAAAGGGAGGATGTAACAGAGGGAGAAAAGCTGACACTCCACTCAAACCCCACAAATCCTAGCAGGAGAGACCTGTCTGAAGTCAGTCCCTGTTTTTTCCCTGTTCAACATTCTTTATTTGGCAACTCATTTTTAAAAAGGTTGACCTGAAATTTGCTGTGTCATGCAGTACCTTATTCTGCATGGTAAGGTAAGATAATTCCTCATTAAAACTGTTGGCTTCCAACCTCCTCCCCTCCCTGGTGAATGGATAAATAAATAAATACACTTAAATGTGTCCTGGATATGCTTTCTCTGCTATTTCCAAAGCAGAGAGGGGAAGCTCTGGGTCTGGCATGCACTGTCCTCTCCCAGGGGCTGCTCCAGGAGCTAAAGGGCAGCTAAGGGGTGGTTTTGGCACCAGTTGAGAGGCACTGAGGGGCATCCTGGGGACACCTTGCAGGTGGTCTGTGTCCTACAAAACACTGCTGACCTGCTTGGATCTATGCTCAGCCCCTTCAGATGCCGTTCCCCCACCCTGGTGCCACCTGCCAAACTCTTTGTTCGGGATGTCACTTGCTGTCTGCTCCTCTCCCAGAAATTCACCTCCAGCTTTTTTATTTCACAATGTCAAATCCCCAGAGTGGAAAGGGAATTTCATGCCTTTATATGGAATTGCAAACCTGTATTAAGCCTCCAAAGATGTTTTGATCAAAAAATCTCGATGGCTGCCAACTTCCCTAAATCCCAAACTATCATTACACATTTAGTCTTAGACAGGGGATTTTTCTGAATCTTCCCTCCTGACCCAGTGATAAAGCCAAGTTGGTTTGAGATTGAAGATTCATTTATCTCTCCTTGGCAATTATCTCTATTACTGCCCACAATCCTTCCCAATCTTTTTAAACAACATCCTGCTATTAAAGCCACTTGGCAAGCATTTAAAGCCCTGGGATAAGTTAACCATGCACAAAATATCCCACTTGGGGAAGGATCCAGCGATAAAAATAAATGGTTTACGTTCTGAAGGCCACGGTTCAGGATGGGCATTCTTCATTTGTGAAGAGAGGTCATCATTGCTGACAATAAAATTATGTAGGACCTGATCCTCCCCCACTGAGCTCAATAGCAAAATCCCTCCTGATTTCAATGGTGTTTTCCGGGGTCAGTCACCGGGAAAGCCGACATTCCACAAAGTTGCTGAAAATCTATAATTGGATATATTAAGAGAGCTTTCAAAGAGATGTCAGATTTGGAGGCTTAGTGTAAACTATGCTGCGAGGGGGATCATTTCGTATAACCTAATCAATAAAGCTTCTTTTTTTTTAGCGTTTCTTTTCTGCTTGATCCCCGATGACGGAAAAGCTGAGCTCTGGAGACTCACCACGGGCAAGGAGGAAGTGCTGGGAGTCTGGTCGGGGCGTGAGCCACCCTCTGGTGGGAAAGATCCTGCCAAGTGACCTGGTGTGAGCTGTGAGGGGTGTAATCCTGCAAGTGTTTGATCCAGTGGCTTTGCTTACACGACAGAGGTAACTCGTGCGTGTAAGTACTGGAATACCCGGCCCTTATTTTCATGGTGTTGCTGGTCTCCTGTCACAACACATCTCTTTGGGAGATATGATTGAGAGTTTTGATGAATTTTGCCGTGCCTTACGTGTCTATATTTAGTAAAATGCAGCTTATTTTGTTTCTTCGGAGTGGGAGATGGATATATCCCCAAATGTATTTTTTTTAACTCATGGGCTGTACTTCAAAGTGCCCTTTAACGCCACATTGGAAATGCTAACTGGTAGCTCTTTAGGAACTGGAAATCTTCCATTTCTACTTACATGGCGCTTTTGTGGTTGATGAGAATCCTTTTCCCTTTGGTTCTCACGCAGAGAAAGGGCCACTTGGCACGTGGTAGCTCTGCAGGCAGGGCAGGCACAGGGACTGCAGCCTCAGGAGATGGATGTCAAAGTGCCTGAGGGGTTCCACTGCTGTGGGACCTCAGGGAAGGGACACCAGGGTGGAGTTTGCTCCAGGTTGCTTCACCCTTGCAGCAGCCTCATCTGTAAGCTTGTGCAGGCCATCTCCCCTCCAGTGTGCCCGTGCCATCTGCCCTGGGTGTGCAAGTGGGGACAGGGAGACACCCACAGTTCCCACAGGTGATGCTGCCATTGGGAACGGTTACAGGTCCCCTCTGTGGTTTGATCACACTTTCCCACTGCTTCTCTTTCCCTACCATGTCCCCAAAGCAGCCCTCCATGGGGCCACAGCCACAAAGCTCGCTCCTCCTTCCCAGAGAGATTGATTGTTTTTTCCCTTTGCTTTTCAGTGAAAGCTGAAATTCAGTAGAAGCTGCTGAGACCACCGTGGAGAAATGCTGGTTCACCACACTGGCTAGCACCAGCTTGATCTGGCTCCAGCTCTGGGATGTGCAGCCTACAGACACAGTGATGAAAAGAAATATTCTAAAAAGGATGAGTCAGCTGGAGGCCAGTGGGGAGAGCATGTGGGATCTGACTGGAATTTAAAAAGTTGTGAGGCTACACGTTGTTTTGAGCCCGGCCAGCGGAGAAACTCAAACGAGCGAAACATTTTGTCATCTGGCATAATTATGTTACTTTTCTGATTAGCTGGTAAACTCTTTTCAAAATGCTTTTAGACAATAGTAAGTTCATGGAATATAAAAACTTCCTGCTGACACCACCAGCAAAGGCCTGCTTTACCCATTATGGAAAATTGTCTTCCCCAGAACCCCACCAGAGTGTTGAACAGCCTTGAAATTTTTTTCCTTTTGTACGTATTAGATGTCTTACCCATTAAAACAGTTGAGGTATGTTCACACCTTCACTTCTGTGCTGTGAGCTGATGTGAGCTGTGAGTACATCCACACTGGTAGAGCAATCTGGATTTCTCTGCTTGATTTTCGGTGTGTTTGCACCAACTGGGACACCAGCAGTTTTGTGTGAAACTTCTTCACTCAGTCATCCAGCCAGACACCAGCACATCCTTCTTGGCTACTCTGGGAAGTAGTGCCCAGCATTTTGAAAGGCACGTAACTTTCAAAGATTTGAAGCTTTGGCCATAACGTTCTTCCAATAAATGATGCCAGAATTACTTCTAATTGTGTGGAAACGTATACATCTCATTCCTCCCCTACAAAGAGCTGATCCACCCAGTCCTACTTCCCAACCTGGTCAGACTAGTGGGGAGAGTCTGTGCTCCTTTCTGGAGCACCTTCAAGCAGCAGGTTGGGAAGGAAATGCTGCTGACAAGCTGTGACTGCCCATCCTTTACAACTGCACTGTGTCTGCCTTTCCTGCATTCCTTTATCTTTCCTTCCATTGGACCTGGTCATTCCCAGGGATGCTGACACAAGCTGTCTAACTGCCCATGGGAAAGATGGGTGAACACTGGTGAGTGTGAGGCACAGCTGATTGCTGCCTCCTCTCCAAGGAGCAGAGCCCTCTCTCACGTGTTGATAAATGAGCCACTAGTTCAACCAGACTAAACCAGAAGAGATAATTTCCCTGAGTTATATCCTGTAATCTCTAGTGGGAAGCAGGGAAGTATCAGCAGTGTTTTATTGCTCTCACAGACACGGTGTGAGAGGTTATTCCCCAGCTGCCTGGGATGGTTAGCAAAGGGCCTGAAGTGGGCTCAGAGCCATTAGCAGATTTCTCAGAAGCTTGTTGAGGACCTTTACACCAGGAAAAGGGGCACTGGTGAATTTTAGACAAGGCAACCTGGTTTTCACCCCAGGAAAGTGCTGGAACAAATAATCACACGATTATTTGTAGACACCCGGTGGGGGGGAGCCACCAATAGGGATTTGTCATGAACAAAATATGTTAAATCACTCCGGTTACTTTCTATGACAGGGGAAGTCCTGTTGTGGGGAGAGAAGCCGTGGATGTACCCTTGCTTCCAGTTTTCTCTCACTTCAGGAAGGCAGTTCTTCTCAGGAAGGTTTCTTGAACTAGGTTGAGCAATGTGGCTTGGATGAAGAGATCCTGCACATCCCTGGTGGCAATGGGACAAGTAGCAGTGCATTCAGGGCCACTTTGAACCAGCATTGGCTTGGGCTCAGGGATGGTCAGCCCTGCAACCAGCCACTGCCTAATTGTCATTCCTGGCCTGGGGAGTGGAATTACCCAATTCCAGTCTCAGATAACCCAAAGGAAAGAAGACCAGTGGTATGCAGGGAGGTGGGATGGTATTCAGGATGACTATTTTAGGCTGGAGGGAGCCCAAAAGAAGGTACAAAAATTAGGATGGACAAGTATGATGAAACCAGGGATGGGGTGAAGCGCAGCCAGGTGGGTGCCACGCTCCCATTTGGATGTTTTGCTTTAGGAGAAACAGAGAGCCTTGAAGAGCCTTCAGAGCTGAGGACTGAAAATTATGAAAGGCTTAGAAAACAGGATTTACGTGGAACAGATCAGTGTCCTGGAGCTGCTGAGCTAAAGAGGAGCAGGTGCTGAGGAGGAAGGGAGTACAACACCCTTAAGTTCGTTAAGGGTAGTGGCCAAGGGGAAGACTTGCTGTCTGTGTTCTTCCTGGGTAGGACAATAGCAAACGGGCTCAGGGTGTGGCAAAGGGATTTGGTTCAAACCCAAGGCGTGTCTGGCCTGACAGCAAGGCCAATGAGGACAGGCTGCTGGGATGGGCCATGGCAGCCTCAGGGACCCAGGGGATTTAGTCTTGATGCAGAGGGATGGTCCAGATGAGCCACTGATATTTCTGGCCCTTTAAAAAAAATTCATAATGCCGCGAAACAATCCTATGGATTTCATTAGGATACCTCCTGGAATAAGAATTCCTCCCTGGGCTCGTTCCTCTGCCACAGCTCACCTGTGTGACGCTGTGCTCTGGCGTGAAGTGGATGTGAAATGCTGCTGCTGCTGGGATGTGTGGCTGTCATACACCTCTGCTCCAAAGTGCAAATAACTCCCTGGGCTTCGAGCCGGGGGCCGGGCCGTGGTGAGCTGGGGACTCTGATTGATGAATTTTCACAGCAGGTGAGAGCAGCAGGAGACACACACGTTACAGATTTCATGTGCAGATAGCAGCACTCAGGAAGACAAATTGAGTGAATACTCAGGATGTGGCTGCTGGGTCAGCCTCCAGCATTACCCAACGGCAGACAAATCCCTGCCCTCAGCCTTGGCATGAGGCACCTACGGAGATGGAGGGGGTGACACAGCTCCTGTGGCCAGCTCTCAATTTTCCTCATTACCTGCTCTGAGATTCTCTCAAAGATAAGAAGCTCTTGTGCAAAGCCGCTAATTTAGTCCCAGCAAACAAAAAAAAAAAAACCAGGTCTGGATGTGAAAGGCTGGTGGGATTTTGACAAGATGCATGTAGAGGTTGGGCGACTAGTCTTAATTAGGCCATCTTTGTTTACATTTGATGTTTATCAGCTAATTGGCATGGCAAGGTGTGAGTCGCACGGCTTCCCTCTGGCACAAAATCAGTTCGTAGGAGAAAAACTGGGAGAACAAACGATCCCAATTATAAGAAAACCCACTGTGCTAATTACCATCCCACGGACTACGGAGCCTCCCACCCGCGTTCTTGCCCAGCCGCCCGCCCCGGCATTCCCCCCCAGCCCCGGCACACTCCTCCCAGCCCTGTTCCAGCCCCTCGCTCAGCCCGGGACCCTCCTCTGCCGCTGCGAAGGTGATGCTCCACCGGCTGCTCATTTCATGCCCCACAGCATTTCTTAGGGACTAAGCCTGCTGCCTTCACTGCTGCCCTTTTTATTTCCCCCCTCCATGCTTTTTTTTTTTTTTTTTTTTNTGGATTGGTGGAGATCACTTTGCAGCAGCAGCTCATGGGGAGCGTCTCATGCTCCCAACATTGTGATACCCATCAAGCCAAAGCCTGGATGTTTGCATCAGTGGAGCTGGAATGGAACCTCACTGCTTAGGCTGATTAAAACCTGCAGTCAGACCTTGCCTTGACTCTTTCCCCCCCTCCCTTCTCCCCTTTAAAAATATTTTTACACCATCTATAGGTTGACCAGTTTCCTGCTCTACCCTCCTTCTGCTGCCACGGCGCTTTGCTGCACGTGCTCAAACATATTTTAGGTGTGTATTTCCATATGTACTTACTGTAAATCCCCACCTTTGTCGCTCTGTCTGCCCCCCTCTCCGTCCTTCAGGGAGATGCGCTGCCCCCAGACTCTTTCAGGCCTTTCCCCTGCACACTGAGGGTCCAGTGTGCAGGAATGTTTCTTGGCTGCCCTTGAGTTGAATGATGATCCTGGAGGCTTGGAAAAGCCACAAAGCTCAATGCTCTCTGTCGCCCTGTGTCTCTCTTGTCTTCCCTCCTTAGTAGGGGTAACAGATGGCTGAGGCTTTCACCAACAGTCCCGAACACATTGTCACTCCCAACTGAAAGTGAAATATTCAGTGGCATTTAAATTAAATAGACTCTAATGCTTCAGTAATATTAATTACAGTTTCATTCATCCCTGGCCTAATAAATCAACACATAAAGATAGGATGATCCTGTGGCTGGCAGCAAAGCAGGGCTATTCTGCCCTTTGTAAGGTTATGCACACAAAGCCCCCATTCTTACAGGGACATGATGGCCCCTTCAAACATCTGTGCTCAGCACCACTTGAGGAGAAGCCAAAGTGGTAACATTTAAACTTTTCTTGTCCAATTTGTCCACGCAACAGGGCTCAATTCAACAAGAACTTGCAATTTAAAATTATTAAACCCATGTTAAGTGGCTGAAAACTTTTCAGCGTTTCGGCCAGGGGGTCCAGATTTATTCTGGCAGCTCCAGGAAGCCAAGGGCAGGGCATCCATTCTCACTGCTGAATTTGTAACCCCAGCTTCAACCTTTAAAAGAGGGGGTTGGGGCTGGAGGAGGCTGGAAGGGTTTGAAAATCAGCACCTCGTGGTGCTGAGCTAAATTTCAAGACTTGGGGAGGCTCTGGGCAACAATTTTTCACACAATTTTTTTGTTTGTTTGTTTGAATACCACAGGGGAAATAGGCTCTATACTTCACCAACAACAGGTTTTACCCCCTCGCTGCTATACATATGTAAAAGGAGGCCAATAAAACGGCCGAAGAAAAGATCGCTGCTAGTAAATCTTCTGGAGACAAAACCCTCCACTTGTGATGCTTCAAAGCTGCCCAGAGCTACCAGTTTACCCCAGAAGTCCCAACTCAGGGCTGCTGATTGGAAAATAAAAAGCCCTGTGCATAAAAACTTCACTCCGATTGTTATGCAGTGAATGTGGCGTTTACATACAGCAGCTTTACTTGACCAAATGACTCCCAAGTATACAAACGAAGAGCTTGTCACCTACAGTTTGGCCCCTTTGGAAAGGTCCAGCAGGAGTAGCTCCACGATGAAAATAAGTATATCGTGATGACAACACAATATCTGGTAAGTGCATCGCAGAAAGGTGGAGCAGCTGGAAAAAAAAAACCCCAAATTAAACGGGAATTTTAAAAAAGCCACAGAGGGAAGATATAACTGAGCAGCAGCCCTGCTGGGAGGCAGCGCAGAGGAGCAGCCTCCTCGGCTGCCGCCCCGCAGCCCCTCTGCGGCGCTGGGCGTGATGCCCGCGGGTCTGTCTGTGCTGCACACCCATACCGGGTGGCACAAGGGCTCCAGCTCCGCTGATCCTGAGGTTCAGCCGGCACTGATCCTGATGCTGCAGGCAGCACTGGTCCTGAGAAGGCCCGGGAGCGGCGATGGGGAGCCCTCTCCCGCAGGTAGCACATACCGGAGCGGCTCCGCTGCTGGCCGGGCCAGCGCCCTCGGGGATGCTCTTCCGGCATAAAGCCGTGCCCAAGAGCCGACCTGTACTTAAGTGCTTAACAAAGGGATTTTCGGAGCCAATTCCTTAAGCAGAAAGCTATTTAAACTACCCTGGGACTAAATACTGAGGAGCTTACCCTAAATTCTCCCAGGTGGAAGTTTCCACTAATCCTGCCGGACGGCATCGTGCCTCTTGTGGTTCGTGCTGAGCCAATATCGCCAGCGCTGTGTAGTGCAGGTATTTCTGTCCAGGTGTTTGACCGGTGGTATCTGCCACCGTCAGCCTGGGCTTATCCCACTTAAACCCCATTAGCAGCTTGGATAAGCCCTCCCTGTCGTTAATGTCTATCAATTTAAGCCCTTTTTGTGTGCTTTCTCTAGGTGTCCCAGAAATGACAGCGTTTTTTGAAGGCGCTTTCTGACAACACTCCTGTAGCCAACGTCCGTCCCAGCAGCTGGGGGATCTGTACGGTGAGGCTCATCTAGTTTTGGAGTTGTGCTTCAGGTTGCTGGGCAGCTGGCACCAGGCTGCCCAGTCACTGAGGTGTGCCTGCAGAACTCCAGCAGCCCTGCTTCTGGGCTGACATTTTGACATGTCAGTGATTTCCACATCAAAATTCAGAACATTGGTGTGTTTAATTCACGGATGTCTTCTCTCTGGTCTTTATCATGGGGAAAAAAAAATAAAAGAAGAAGAAAAAAGAAAAAAAGAAGCAAAAAAAAGCAGTATCTCTGGGCTGGCACACAGAGCAGGCACCGTCCCCTCACTGCTCTTCTTTTGTGTTAGCCAGAGCAGGATGGCAAGCACATAAGAGAGGGGTTGACACACTGCAGTCTCCTGTGGGTAGCTCTCAGCAGAAGTTATCTGTGACCTGGTGCAGGGCAGGAGGGGCTGAGGGTGGCGATGGGATGTGCCAACCTCTCCATGTTCACCTTTCCAAAGCAGCACCCACGGAACCTCACCTGGCTGCACAAATGGGGATGAGCTCCCTGCAGTGAACATCCTCTCAGCACAAGAGCAGATACAGAGCCTCTGGAAGGACTTCTTGAAATAGGAAGGATAGGAAAGATAGGAAAGAGAGGCCACCCAGCCTTCCTCCCCACTGCTTTGCAGTCTCTCAAGTTTTAGGTTTTGCAGCTAATGCAGCACAGGCAGGTGTCCCCCGTGCTCAGAGCAGAGGTCTGGGGATGCTTCTGGGAGACAGAAATCTCTTTTGCATGAGGAGGAAGCCTGACCCCAGAGATGGGTGCCCGTGGGCCACTGATGGCCCCTGCCTTGACTCCAAGGGAGAGCACGAGACAGGCTCCTGGTGGCGAGGCCAGCACTGAGCAAGGGCAGGGCTGCAGGCAAGCAGCCAGAGCCCCCACAACGGGGAAGAAAGATGGGAAGGGGCTATGCCACAGGGAGTGGAGGGCCTGGGGAAGCCTGTCAGGGAGCAGCAGCTGCTGCCGCACCCCAGGGCTGTGCTGTCGCTGCCTCCACCAGCCTGCCTCTCCAGGCAACTGCCTGAAGCTGGCCTGGGAGCCGGGCTGGCAGGAGCTGCTCGGCTCCTTAATGCTCCAGCTGGCTCCAAGGCCGTTGCAGCAGCTGAAAGAGGAGGACGCAGTCCCTGGCATGTCCTAGTTCCCATCAGCTGGCCGGGGCCGCCCGTTACACACAGACAAGGGGAGCACGTGTTGCTGCAGCCCGTCCTTACCCAAGCCGGGCTCGTTCAGCATCATGAGAAAAAAAACTGGGGCAGGAGCTGGCTGAGACCCGTGGTGCGCTGCCGGGCTGGAGGTGGCAGGGCAGAGGAGCTGGCAGCAGCCCAGGGCGGGCAACACGCACGGGAACCAAAGGCAGAGGACACTGCATAGGGTTTGGAAGGCAAATATGTGTCCAAAGGTGGCTTGTTTTGGTTTATCCATTCAAAATTGTTGACAGTAATCTCAAACGAGTCTCTGTTCACTTCTAGTTTGGGAAAGAAAAAATATTTAATGCATCAGGACTCAGAAATCTGTGTGTGGTCATGCAAATCAGCATTTTGTCCTATCCTTACTGGAAGAGGGTTTTAGGTGCTTGAAACTGCTCTTTACCAGCTGTGCTGCTGTCCTGGTGAGGGGTCTTCAAAACCATCTTCTTCCATGTACAGGGAGCTACAGAAGTAACTAGTGGAGATGTTTGCTGTCTAGGCCATGTGTAAATACATTACAAACCCCTAATTCCTTCATTTAGGCTACATTTCATTTGGAAGTCCTCTTCCATGGCCTGGTCTGCAGTCAAGGAGTCAGGCTTTGAGGGGACTGGCCTGGATGATACCTCCTCCTCACATATTTATGACCCACAGGAAACGTCTGAATGAATAATGTTGCTAAATCCCAGACAAAAGTTGCAGAAGTCCCCTAGCTTTAATCAAGGAAGAGTTGTTCACTGCTTGTAGAGATGGAAGACACAAAGTTCACCATCCTCTGCCCAAGAGGAGGTCAGCAGAGGTTTTTCAGTAATGCAGAAAGTATTCCATCAGCCTGCAGGTTGGGGACACTGGGGACTATTACCTAAAGTATGTGCCAGGTTAAACCTTGACTGTTTTGGTGCTCAGATATAAACCTTATGCAACCTGGTATGAGCTATCAGAAGAATAATTTGAAAAACAATTTTTATATGGCAGAGATTAGCAGGGAACATTTCACTGAATTTATCTCAAGGTACAATTTGCTAACATCTTTTTTTCTTCCTTGTTCAAAAATTCCCTGGTAGTTATTTTTAGTAATGGCATATATGTTTCCTAGTAAGGCACTTTGCATTTAATAGTAATAAGAAATAACATTATCTACTTTTTATGATTGAAGATTAAGGAGTCTATTCTAATAGCTTTGGTTGTCAACACAAGGTCCTCTGGTACTATGTTTCTTAGCTTCCCTGTTGTAAAAGAACATGTCTATGTAGATATTATTAATTTATCATTGCACAAAACAAAGTTTATGAACACTTAATATTTAATGTGCTGTGAATTTAATAATAAAAAATTAAGACTCTACCTTACATCATTTTTTATCTACCTGATTTTTATTCCTCTCATTAGCTCTTTATGGCTCTATTCTAAGGTTTTAAACCCCTTACTTGTGTTTAAAAGCATTTAGTTGTGTAGGCTGAAATGTAAATACTTAGTCTCTAGCCTAGTTGAGTACAAGAACAACACCATGATGACATGAAGCATTTCAACCATATGTGGAACATAGGGCTATAAATGTAAAGATGTAATGAACTCAGCCTGAGGTGCCACAGGTTACATGGTCTGAAGGCCTCTTGCCTAGTCACTGCAACGCACAGAGTTTTCTTTCCAAAAGCTCTGATGTTTTGGCACTGATACTTTGCCTGGTGAAAGGGGAGGCACCTGTTGCAGCTTCTCCAAGGGCCTATACTACTTCTGTCTGTCTGAGTAGCTTCTTGCATAAGCATGACTTTCAAAAATGTTTCCTATCACAAAAGATTAACAGATCTTATTTCCTCTCTCGGCTTCAGCTTTCCTCAGCAAAACCTGACAGATCTTGTCATTATCTGGAAATGCTCAGGATAAACAAAACTGCTGCAGATCTTCAAGTGGGGAAAGCATCTTTTGATGCATCAACACTGCACGTTCCAGCCCCAGCTGAGGGTCTGGCCCTGCTGTGTCTCAACACTCATATGCATAAGGCATTTGATTTTGTTCCTACAGCACGGTGCATTCTAGATTTCAAGTACTGAACATGATTCATCCTCATTTCTTTTTTTACATTTGTATTATCTAGCCTAGCTGTTGAGGGTTTAGTTGGAAGAATAATTAATGTTTGGTTGATAGTCTGAATCCCAACAGCTCATCCCAGACAATGTTTCTTGACAGCAAATTCTGCACCGCAGAGAATAAGGAACACATTTTCAAATGTCAGAAGATGAGGGCTGCATGCAGAAACGCAGCCACACTTGCCAGCACACCCTGTCCTCTCCGTCCTGTGTCCCCAACATTCTCATCACACCATTCCTGAGCCACAGCCCTGCTCTGACGTGACGGCATCCAGCATTAATGCATTTAGGAATGCATATCACCAGGCGTGCATTGAACTGGACACTTGTGCATGCAATTATCTGACCTGAGCACCCACCATGTGTGTGGCTCTTGGGGTTGCACATTCTGCAATACAAAGCAGCCGAGATTTTGAGTGCCTGCAACAAAAATAGAGAAGCTGTCATTTTTTTAAAAATCTGGCACCGATTTAACTAATTTTTCTGAATGAGACTGAAAGCAAATGTTCTGCAATGAAAGATAAATGACAATCAGAGCTGGAATATTAGTATGCCTGGGTATGGGAAACAAGCAGGATGAGCCAGAAAGGAAGCAAACATTGCTGGGTGATTATCCCAAGTGGAGAGCCACTGTCAGGGCTGCCCCTTCAGAGAGAAGGGTGCACAGGGAGAGGAAGGGGCACTGTCCATAAAGAAGAAATTTAGAAAACCACTAGGAAAGGATTTGGAGTAGGAAAACCAGGTTGTTTGGAATGGAAGGGGGAAAAAAGGGGGAAAACCTGGGCTGATGGCTATTGGATGTCACCAGGCTCCCTTCAGAAGGACAGACAGGAGAAAGGCTCATGATTGCCATTTCCAGCTTAATTTGATACCCAGAAAGAATCAGCAGGTGACGCTCAGGGCCCTCTTTGCTTTGGCTGCCTTTGCTGGTGGGACAGCATCCCCTGGGCCACTGTACTGCCTCTTCCTGTGGGGAGGAGGAGACCTGCCTGAGCTTGGCTTTAGAGGAACCTGCAGTACCTGCAGACATTTCACTCAAGAGGAGAAGAAGAATTTACATGTCCACATTTTATGAGATAAGGCTTCACAGAGTGCACTGGTACTCCCTGAACTCCCCAAAATGGCCATCAGCTTAACCACCACCAAAAGATAAGACCGCGCTCATCAGGAAGATATTTGGCATTAATGGCCAAAATATAGGTTTGTTTCCCAATATGTTGTTTCATAGTACTAACGCTGTCATTACTGGAGAAAATGTGAAAAAGGCCAGCTCCTTACTAGTCACAATAATCTCTAGCTATTTCCCTGGAAATGCCAGGTGTGAATATCCTCCAGACACCAAATACTGTGGGTGGGACGGGAGCGTGGTGCTGGGAGCGTGCAGGGTGGGCATCTCTTTGCCTGCCCCCTCCTGCCAGTCCCAGGGATACCTCACTCCTCCCAAGTTCCAGGAGCTCTCAGAGGAGGATGATTTCAGGGGGTGGGTAAACACGGTGGGAAGAGAGCCACACTCTCTTCTCTGTAATCACCTGGTGCATCGTGAGTCTGAAAACTGGATGTGGCACTTGATACCATGACCTAGTTGAGGTGTTAGGGCTGGGTTGGACTTGATGATCTTGTGGGTCTCTTCCAACCTACACATTCTGTGATTCTGTGAGTCGTCTGTCACCTTATCTCACTGCAGTTCCCCCCTTCCACTCCTCACTGCTACTCTGAGAAGCTCATGTTCAGTCTTTCCTAGAGAGTGTCCTCACAGGTCAGAGCTGGTGTGAAAAGGGGTTTTCCTCTCAGTCTGCCTGCTGCAAAAGGAAATTACTCAGTTCCTGCCTTCTCCTTTCAAGACAATCCTTCACAGAGCTTGTCACTGACCTGCTTGTACCAGGTGATTTTCAGCAGAGCACCCAGGGGGCAGAGCTTTAAAATGCCACCAAATGTAAACCTCTAAGAGCCTAAACAGCCTCCACCAAATATCAATAATGGCACCTTGCCTTTTTTAGAAGGAGTACCACTTTCTTGAATAAATGAAAGTAACAGGATTCTCCTTTTGTTCTAACACTCCTGCAGCTCATGGAGTCTATTTCTGTTGCAGTCAGTGACTGTGCTGCCTACAACACGGAGTGACACTTGGCTCCAGAGCCCTCTACACCCACCAAGGCTCAGGCTATGCTTTATCAGCCAGGCTTGTTGGCTCTGACTATGGCCAACTCTCCCTCAAATCCCGCCTTGTGTAACTTGGTGCTTTATTGTTTCACAGTTCTGTGCAAACAAATTGGTTTCTAGTTGCTCTCCCAGACCATAGCATTTTACAGACACAAAACCCACACAGAAGTGTAGTATCAGCTCTAAGGACTGCTGGGTGACCTCAGCAAGAGACTGCTCCTTGAAGATCTCATGATCCAAGCGCTGCCATATGACATCTGGGAATCCACATGTGTAACTGTTTTCTACAAATGTCTTTCGAGACTCAAGCTGGATCTTTTAATTGCAAGGCTGGTGAGAGCTGCTTTGTAATTTGCAGAGGGAGTTTGTGTAACGAATGTACATATTTAGTGAGAAGTGATGAACCCTTCTTCACCTCCCATCCAATGAAGCATTAGCACCACCAGTTGGTCACCAGCCCTGAATAACACCCGGTCCCAGCTGCAAAAAGAGCACAAGAGCTTTGGTGAGGTTCTCAAGAGCAATGAGTGGTGCCATCCAGGTGTATTGCTTAGTTGGCCTGAAGCTGAGGCAAGTCATGTTAAAATTGCAGCAGTGCATTTTTTTTCTTGGTTTGTTGATTGTACCTGATCTGTTCCAGCTTGAAATTTAAAGCTCACTAATGAGGAAATCAGAAACCTATAATGAGGAGCTCAGCTAAAATCCCAGATCACTCAGCACAGTCATATTTTTCAGTTCGCTGGTGAAAGGCTCAGGAGGATCCAGAGAAAACACTATTAGTATTTTGGACTCCTTGAGCATCCTGATGCAGAGATGTGTTAATCTGCACAGGGATGTGGGGCTGACTTCCAGTCCTTAGGTCAGTAAACTGGCTTGTCTGGCCAGTAAACTTGTTCCTGCCTGGCACTCAGCTAGACTGCCATGGACATGCATGTCTAGATTCATACACATATCTGCAGTGACAGTCCTGCCTTCAAAGAGAGGGGTGGACAACTGGTTACTTGAAGAGTGTATCCACTCTTCTTTGCTGTTAGAGTTTGCATAGATTGCAGATATTTTCCCTTTTCCTGGTTCTCTGCCTTCTTCTTCCCTCATGTTTGCTCATAAGGAGTGTGCAGGAATTTCACAACACTAGCAGAGATTTCAAGTTTCATTCCCACTTCTACCAAGGCCCCTGGCATCACCCAGGGATTCAGCAGGAACATGAACTGAACTACCTTTGTACCTCCTCACAGGTCTTTTCTGTGGTGAGAGTGATCTAAAAGGATCTCGGTGTAAAAGGGAATCACTATGTCTGGACTGCTTCAGCCATCACTTTGTGACTATCTGAGATGGAGAAAGGGTTCTATCCAAGCCCATACTCTGCAGGGAATAACACCTCCTGTGAGAGGCAGCAGCTTTTCAGCCAGGTGCTGGGGATAGAATATAAGACCTGCTCCTCTACAGAACCATTAGCCTGATAAAGTGATTATAGACACCCTCCCCAAATTCTAACTTTAATATCTGGCCCATGGCACCAGTTTGACTGGTACGCGTTGGGGCTTGACTGCCCCTCATCCTCCTCCCTTCACATCACATCCTCGCTGTCCTCCTTGCATGGGATGGCATCTGACAGTGGCACCTGGGGCTGTAAAAGCTAATTCACTCTGGCAGGATTGTCATTCTCAGAACCAGCATGCCCAACAATGCTCGAGGCGCTTTGAGTTCGTTAGGAGTTTCTAATTAATTTTGCTTATAGGTGGGTGCAGGGGTCTCAGTGATGGCTGTGGCCTCCTCAGCTGATCTTGCACAAGCACAGAGCAAGGGGCAGACACTGACAAGGAATTTTTCCCTACAGGCCCTGTGGTTGTGAGCCACTGGTGAGACACAGACACTGAGCCCAGTCCTTCACCATTCCTCTTGAGGAACCTGAGGGACAAAGACCTTGACAGGTGAGAGAAGGAAAAAAGGACTTGGACGTCACTTTTTCCCACTGGGAAAGTTCTGATGTCCTTTGTGGTGCTCTCGCTGGGTGCTTTACGAAGTACTCTCCTCTATTGACTTGTAAAAATGAAAAAAATAAAAATACTTTTGCTTACTCTTTACATTCACCTTTCCCATTTACATTCCCGTTTCTTCATCACAAGGAACTTCTGTTTGAGGATATTGCCACAAAAATATACGTAAGAGTTGAATACAATATAATCTATGATGTTGACTAAGACACTGTCAAAGGTCAAAAATGTAGAGCAGAATGTGACAGATCTCAGCATGATTTTGTCCTGCTGCTGGCACACGGTGCTTACAGAGCAAGGAGCTTGGATCCTTTGAGTAACAGCACAACTCCCCACCTGAGCAAGCGTTTGTGGTGTTCAAGCCACAGCATTGAACACAGGGTTGGAGTGATTTTGTAAGATTTTTTTTTCCCCTTTCAAGAGGCTATTAAAATTGAAAAATGATGCAGCCCATTGCTCGGTTGTTTCTCACAGGCTCTTTGGTGCTCAGAGGGTGTCTCAGCTTTGTGCCCTGGTTCTCAGGCACACGGGCTCTCTCTCTGAAGAGGCTGGGCAATCTCCAGTGCCACACAGCACTCACAAGTGGCACTTAGACTGTAAATATTATATGCTGCTGTAAGAACATTTGAATGGTAATACTCAAGCAATTACTTTCCTTTCAAGATCATTAAACACAAATCTGACTTGTATTTTAATAGGACTGCCAATGTATTTAATGGGGGGCAGTAAAGGGTAGTTTTTTTCTAATGGATGAATGTTTATATTATTATCCACTCTGAGAGACCACATTAGGAGGAGCCTGTATAACAGTCATGTGTTTTGCCTCAGACTTTTTCTCACAGTATTCAATTTTTTCTCAGTTCTGCATCTTCCAGCACAATGGCAAAACTGCACCTACGATAAATCCCACCACCATATTCTGATTACAGGGCAAAAAAAGACCAAACAGAGTCATGCTGAAATGAACTTGCAATTGGCATTTTCCTCATGTTTATTAAAACTGCAGAGAAAGGCAGTGCTTGGCAGGGTGACAGTTTTGGCCAGTGACACCTGCTCTGCAGCCACAGGACTGAGCAACACCAGCTCTACATGGCACCTTGCAAACACGTCTGGGGAACACTGCTCAGCAGGGCCAGTGGGTGTTTGTCCCTACATCCATTCCCATCTGTGTCTGGGCTGCCCAGAAGAGTGGACAGGTTTATGGGACATGTCATAGGTGGCTGGGTCTGCCCTGGAGCCAGAAACTGCTCTGCCACAACACAGACACACTCACCATCACTGCCCTAACCACCACAGGGACCTGCTGGCTGGAAAGCAAAGTAGCTCCCCAGTGTCTTTCCAACTTTGTGAGCAATTTGGACAAATTCGTTCCTGACTACTTATTTCATACTATTACAACACCTGCATCATCTTCCCATGGGGGAAGTCACCCCACATATTTTTACTAAACATGGAGTATGGGGTGGGCAGGGAATCAAAGCTGGCCTGAGCTAGTCCTTGTCAGGCTGTGCACTTTGGGAGCTAAGGAAACAGCAAATACGACTTTCTGTGCCCGTGTTCCACTCACTCCTTGAAAGCAAAGGCTAGGAATGACTGTGCTACATGACTGGTTAGCAGCTGGTAGCCTCTGGACAGTAGTCAGAAAATTTTGACTATTTTTTGATTCCCACTTGCACACGTACCATAACCACACCCCCTTCCCTGCTACCTGCAGGGAAGGAGCTGCAGGCAGTTCAGAGCACATGTAGCTCTACAGATTGTATGGTGTTATTACCATTCCCAAAATCTGGGGCTCAGAAACACATTTCTCTATGGTCAATGCTTCCTATCATTCAGAATTTAACCACGGATGTTTGTTGTTTGAAACAGCTCCCAACTCAAGGCTGTGTACATGAACCACCTGCATCCTCATTAAAGTGTTTCAGGTACAAATCTGGATGTCTGCTTATTAGGCAGTTTTGGGCAGTAATCATTACAAGCCTAAAATGTTGAAGCCTATTTAGGAGGTGCTCATAGGATTGCATTGCAAACATTGCAGTAGAAACCAACAGGAAGGTGGCTTTCAACCCAGAGATCAATCAAAGATGGCCAGGAGTTAAAGAATAAAGCAAGCTGTGAG
This sequence comes from Cyanoderma ruficeps, assembly GCA_008694505.1. NCBI lineage: Eukaryota > Metazoa > Chordata > Aves > Passeriformes > Timaliidae > Cyanoderma > Cyanoderma ruficeps. The sequence goes on from VZDJ01000133.1 coordinate 2,218,729, forward strand.
GTTTCCTAGTACTTTGCATTTTTGTGGGCAACAGCTAAAGCTATCCAGGAATTGCTACAGGACCAAATTTATAAACAGAATATATAGTGCTAATAAACCAGAACATGATCAGTGGTGAGCCTGTTCCCTGAAATGCATGGCTTTCTCACTACTGAAAGGGAGCATTCCAACCACGACAGCTGCCATGTTTGGGACTATTATTACAGAAAACTGTTGACATTTTCTGGGTTAAGGATGGTTATCTGGAATTCATGGATAATTTAGTCCTTTTGCTTGCAGAAATAGTTTGATATGCTCTTTAAATAAGCATATAAAGAGATTGATGTGTGATGTTTGCGGGTTCAGATGTTCTGAAAAGTGATGTTCCTCTATGGAAGAGAATAAAGCTTAAAAGGGGATATTATTTATAAAAGCACCACCATGCACAGGCAGTGTTTATTTACCATTTAAATGCCTCATTTCTGTTCTGGCTGTCTGTGCTATAATTTGCACAGGCACTTAAACTTGAGTATAAATAAATGCAAAAAGTGGTGTTTATGCAGAGTTAAGATGAGGAAATCAAGCACTAAGAGATGGAGACCACTCCTGCCTCATCGGATCAGCCATCTTACCCACCTTTGGCAGCAGGCAAGGAGCCATCCATGCTGGAATTGGAAGAGCTTGATCAGAATATCAGTGCTGAGGATGTGGCAGAGATTTAGTGAGCGGGCAGGCAGTGTGAGCACCATGGCATCTCATTCTGAGTGAAAGGCAGGGAACGCAATGAGGCACCTCAAGTATCTTGCTAGGGTCCTCAGGATGGGAATTGTTTTCCTCTGGGCAAAGTGAGGCACTGACTTTGCTCCAGGATGAGGGCAGCAGATGCCAGAGAGCATTCCCAGGATGGCTGGCTACAGTGGGAACATGTGTCACTGTCCCCTGTGAGTGTCGAGAGGGGGAAACCAAACTCCTTCAGCTCTGTGCAGGCCCACCCACTCCCACATCTGTAAACCACTGCTTTGCTTCTGCACATCTGACCCCCCTCCTGTGCCTATGGACATATTTATGGTAAAAATGCCATTTTACAGGTGCACAGCCTCTTAGGACATGGTGCAAGGACCTGTCACAGGTGGAGGCGTAGGGCAGGGCAGGCATGGATTCTCCTGGTATGGTAGGGAACCTTGAGGTTCAACTGCTGAGCTCAGCAGGAACAGATTCACACCAGCCTTATGAGGAAAAAAATCTGAGGTAGAGTTTGATTAAATTATTAGGAACATAAATCCATCATCTGCTTGCCCTTATTTGTCTAGACAGAAGAATTGAGTTGTTTTGGCAGAGGAAAGGAAGGCACCTATTGCTTAATGTCTATAAAAAGGGTGAAAAAGCCACATTTTTTTTCACCATGTTATAGCAAACTCTTGCCTTGAGCCCCTGAGAACGGGCAGTAGGGAGACAAATGGGTGTAAGGAAGGGTTATGCCACTTACTCACCGTGTCTGCTCTGTTGCAGTCCATGGGGAAGGTGTTCTCACTGAGCTGTCCTCCCAAGGCATCGGCGTGATGACTTTCAGAGCACTGCTGTGCCATCTCCTGCCCGTGACAGCCTGTCAGGGGCTGTACAGCCTCTCCAGCAGAGAGAGGCCACTCCACAACGAGAGGGCACACGCGGGGCACAGGGGGCAATTGGGCAGCAGGGGGGCACCAGACTCAGCAATGCCTGCTCCAGAGTTGTCATCTCAGGAGATGTTTCTGTACTTGGAGCATGCCAGGTGTGAACAGTCAAGCCTTCCTTTGCTTCTGCTTTAACTGCATCAAAGAGAGGAGCCTGTGGCCATGGAGGTGTTCAGTGCCAACTACACTGGAGGAAAAAGCCTGGAGATGCTGTCTGCATTGGCTTTGGGAGGGGATCAGTGGCAGTGCCATAGTGCTTGTTTGTGACTCTAACTTGTCAGAAGAGCCATCCTTATCTTTCTCAAACCACTGCTTTCCACTGATATCGATGCCTTTTTGGGCATCCAGGCACACATTAACACCAATCACTGAGACCATTGTTCCTTTGGCCCTGCCTGACAGGCAGCAGGCAGAGTGTGAACCACACTGTGTATCAATTAAGTGAAGAATAAATAATAGGAAGAAAGTAATATCTTCAACAGTGCATTCACTAGCACATACATATTTATTAGATAGGAAATAAAATGCTGCTTATATCATGTTTATGTGCATCATGAAGTCCTAAAGTAATCTCTGGTGTCATGGTTTAAACGATGGAAGACAGATGCAGTGGTGTTGTCACATTCCTCAAAGCAGCCCGACTGATAAAGCTCTGCTTTTTAATTTTTCTTTCATACTTTTTTTCATTATTGCTGCGCTTCCTGCACAGAACACCAAACTTTTCCAAGGATATAAAAGGGAATAAAATTAATTTCTAGACATTTCTCAGTCTGCAAGTTTTACTGCAACTTTTTTTCTCAGTCATCCCATCTCCAAAGACAAACCAAAGGGAGGCAGAGGGAGCAGGGTTTTTCCAATGGAGTTGCAACACGTGGGTGAGGTGAGTCAGGAAACAGCAATAAACACGTGTGGTTTGCTGGATGTGTGAGTAGCAAGGGGACTATCTCCTGAAACATGGTTAAATACGTAAACTCTGCCTAGGGAAAATGTTTATTTTCCTAGATCGACAGCAATCGGGATAAAAAGCACTCAAGATAAGTGGCTCTTTAGCCGGCTTTAATTTGTTGATGGATGGATTGATGGGAGGATGGTCAAAGAAATGACAACATTGCTTTCTGTAATGGAGATATCTTGTCTGCTGGAGTTTGCAGTACCATTCGGTCTAATCCTGATGCATCTATGAGCAAACTTCTCTCCCAGTGAGGCAAATTGTCATTCCTTTCCTTTAAATAAAAAGATAAGAAGGTAAAATCAAGAACAATTAGAGCATAGGATGATGGTATCTTCCGCAGTCAAAAATTTATACCAAATCATCTGCATTGCTTAAAGATGGTTTACTGTATTAATTGAAATAGTTGTGCATTCTATTATGCAGTTTGTATGGGAACAGATGGTCCATTTCACAAATTAGGCCTTGTCTTTTTACATTGCTTCAACAGAATAATAGTGAATGAACATCGCTATTGTAAATGATCCCAAGTTCAAACCTTGTAGCATCACAACAGGCTCCACTTTTCTGGTGGAAGCTGGTGGAAAAGCAAGGAAATAGACGATTGAATTGATTCACCATGTGTGTTTCACCATGGCTGTGGCAAAGACAAAGAGCAACTCATAAAGCCTCAGTCTTGCTCACACCTTTCCTGGAATACAACATAGTCCAGGCTACTGGTCCTGCAGCACAGAATAAACTGGGCTGTGGGTTGGGATAGCAGATGAATTTTGTGGACTGTAGTGAGAACAGTTTCTCAGGCTTACAGCAAGTTGAGAAAGGGTCACATGTGAGACTGTGCTCTGTTCTGCTGAGCACTCAGAGGTGACTGCTTGCAAAGCATCCTGCACCTACTGCAGAAGCAAAAGCCGCCAATCAGCAGGACAAATTGATGCCTCAGATTTTCTAATCTGTCTGAAATAGGCTTGCTCCAGGACAGTAGCTGCTTCCCTAGCCAAGGAAGTTGTTGCCCTCAGCATAACTGAGGGAAACCCATGGTAACACTTGTTTCTCAGGGGTGGATAGCCTGCAGTTTTTGAAGGATCAGTCGTCTTCTAGCTTGGATTCTCCAAATTTGGGTTAACCCATATCAGTGTCACTACTGGAAACTGCATCTACAGTTTTATTTTATGTGGGCTGGCACAGGGTGGGTGGCACAAAGGGGGGCTGAGTTAAGAGGAGCTGCCTGTGAAATGGGTGCTGGTGTCAGCTCACGTCTTTGCAGAGGCCACCACCATGAACAACCTGAGCATGAGCTCCTCACGAGCCTCTCCGAGGAAAAATCCATCGTGGGTGGGAGGTGGTTGGTGGTGGGAGCTAAATTTCTCTGGCACCAAATTCCCTTAGCCTGGACCCACTGAACATGTGGGTCTGCCTATGCTGAAAAAAAGCCTGGGAGCCCTTGGGCAGCTCTCATGGTCACTGTGGGGGAACTTGGGCACGATCCCATCCAATGCACTTCTGCATGCCTTGGATCAGCACCAGCGACACAACAAGCACATATGCTGCCGCTGGAAATTTTATGTGGAAAAAAACTAGCCTAGATTGTAGTTTATAGTTCTTTTCAGCAGGGCTGCATGAAGCTAATGACACAGAAAGCCATTTGGGTTAAATTGTGAAACTGGAAGATGCAGCACCTGCTTTTATGCTTCATGTGTTACTAAAAATACTTCTTCCTTTCTAAAATGCAACACAAGTGACAATACAAAAGAAAACTCCACAATGACATGGGTGGCATTATTAAGAGGGTTTTAATCAGCGTCCTGGTGGACAGAAAGATGAAAACAAAGATAGCAGAAACAGCAGATATCATTATGCCATTTCTCAAACCCTTGGTGTGTCCATACCTGGGATAATTCTTTGCTCTCCTGATCTCTCGCTGTAAAAAAGGGGAGAGTGATAAGTTTTATACAGGAGACATGAGAATGTAACAAAGTATGGAATAGCTTCCATATGAAGAGAAACTAAATAGCATCTATTTATCCTGCAAAAGAGACTTCTGAGGGAGAGAAACATGGCAAAAAGGTGTGGAGGAGGCAAATCAACCTGCGAACTGCTTTCGACAGACACATGAGAGTGAGGGCTTGAGAAACAAACAAAAGTGCTGAATTGAACAGAAATGTGACTTTCCATTGCAAGGTCTGGATGTCAGATGGGGTTCACCCAGGAGGTTATGCTGGCCCCTTTGGGGACAGCAGCCTGGGGGCTGCCAGGGACCTTGTGGTGCAAAGGCCGCCCACCCTGGCTGCAGGCAGTGATCCCACCTGTGCTGGGGCAGAGCCTGTGGTCAGCCTTGTCCTTGTCCCCAGCCCCTGCCACTCCAGGCAGTGGGGCTGGGTGGGCACATGGAGGCCCACCTCCCTGGGCAGCCTTCAGGTGCTGCTGGTACCTCCCAGGGCCCTTTTTTATGCAGGTGCAGCTCACAGGATACAAATATCACAAACACTGTTCAACATTTTCCTCTTCACTCTTCAAAATCGAGAGAAAAGCCCTGACTCAAGAAAATTTTTTTACCAGTGAGAAGGGAGCATTGCCAGAGAGAATGAAACCCTGCAGAGATTTTACTTTTGCTATTGATTTTATGCGTGAGATGCTCAGGTACTCTGATAGTATCTGACAGTATAAGAAGCCAGAGAGAGAACAGAAAGGCTAACACAGTAACAATGTCACCAGAATAACCTGTAAATTTTTTGGAAATTGTGTGTTTAAATCTGTCTTAAACACCTCGTTGTTTATCAAGCAGAGAAGTGTTTCAACAACAAAAAAAAAATCATCCCCCCCTTGAGAAGTTTTAATTTTTTAATTGTTTTTTTTTTTCTGCGAGAAGGACATGGAAGGGAAAATGGGGTGTTTCAGAGAGTTATAAATGTCTTAGAAAGGAAAAAATGTAAATGGCAGCAGCGCAGGTGGTGAGCTGAGGCATTCATGGTGAGGGAACACACTTTCCCTCCCTTGCTACGTAACTTATGTCACATTGGTACTGTGGTCTCACTCGAGTGTTAAAAACCCCCACTGATAACATCCCTCTGAAGTAAAGGGGTGTCTGGATCACACAATAAAGGGGTGTCTGGCACAGTGCAGCAGAGGGCAGGGGGATGGAACACTGTCCTTAGCTCCTCTGGAGTCCCAGAAGACACGCAGCCAGATCTGCCCTTTCAACAAAACGCTGCTCTACTGATGCCTTAAGCTTTAGCTTTCATGTTTTCCAGATTCTGTACTGCACCGGTATATAACTCTGAACTTCATAAAAGTGTCAGCAAGTTCTCCTCACTCTTCAAAACAATCCTTTTGCAGCCTGGGATCCAAGGACACCGTTGCAGCTTCAGGTCCAAAATGCAAACAACAGCAAATTGAGAAAAGCAGAATGGGAGGATGGGACTTCACAACCTGAAGCTGTAGCTGGACAATTTACCCCAATTTGTAAATGGAGCAAAACTTACAAAAGTCTGAAAACTCGTGGCTTGTGGTACATCTTGGGTGGAGCAAGGGCCAGGCTCTTGTACTGCCCAAGGTGTATCCTTTGAAGGCCTTTTAATAAATATCTACTTTACTCCTTTAGCATTGGCTAGCCTCTGCTCCAGGCAGCTCTTTGGGGATCACCACCAGGAAAGGCTTCTCTCTGAACACATCCACCCACTCCAAACAAATCCAGGAGCCAAATGCTTTCTAGAAAAATGGTCTTTTCAAAAATAAACAGCTTTTAAAAATAAATAGGAATTTTACTGGAAGGCTGGCTGCAGTTTGGGTGCTCCCTGGGTTCAGTTGTTCTCCTGGGGGGTAACAATTTGGATGTCTTTAGGCTGGGGAAGGAGTTGAATATGTGTCAGTCACTTCTGGGGCAAGTGCCCTCACGTTGAGGGTCTTTAACATGAAGTATAAGCCAATGGATGTTGGAAGTGCAGGTCTGGACAGCTGAGCTCTGGAGAACAAGAGGCAGAGGTTGAAGCACAATCCCACCCTTCAGGTTCCCAGCGGTTTAATACCTCAGGAGGGGCAAGATGGTAGAGATTGCCCTTCTGGGCAACCCACTCCTCCCTACACATAACCCAGAGAGCCTGGTCCCCATTCTGGGCTAATAGCCCAGCCCTAAAAAAAAGGTGATGAAGTCCTGTCTGGACTGCCTCTGCACTGAATCTGTCCCCAGATGTGCCTAATTTTGGGCATTTGAATTCTGTGTCAGAAATACTCGTTCACAAAAAATATGAGCTCTTTCCATACCTTTACTGCATGACAGTATGTCAAGAGACTAAAATATCTTTCATTTCAGTTCATTTAGTCCAGCAAGTGTCCCCACTGTAACTGTAACCCACCCTGCTGTCAGGGAGTGCACCAGAACTACCGCAGAGCTGGAGAACCAAAAAATGTACATTTGAAGTGACAGCATGAAAAAAGTGGATGGGGGTGAAATATAATTAGCTGAGGCAAGGACAAGTAGGTAAGTCTCCACAGTCATAATTTATGGGGGATATTGTTGTAGTTATTACCATGCAATTTAACAGGAATACACCAGAGCAATTTTCATATCTTAAAACATGCAGATGCACTCATATATATGAGAAAAGTCTCAGAACTCAAATCATCCAAAATAATCAAGAAAGTTATTATCATAAACAGTCACAATTAACATGGGGATCACAAGGGATGAGTCTCAGTTTCTGAAATTCTTGAGAGAAAATGAAAGCATTATTAAAACTTTAGTGTGCAAATGGTAGCTGCATTCACAGCCCTGTGCACACACCAGCACTCTGCAGTCTCCACCAGTCACTCCTCTATTGTTCCTTCCCAGAACCAACAAAGTGTGTGAATTTGAGATTTCCCAAAGAGAAGACACACATGGTAACGAAAAATATTAGGACTGGCCTTGCCAATTTAAATAGATTTTTTTTTCTAATAGAGCACTGTTCAATTACTGAAGAGAAGGAGATATGGACACCATCAGTACAAGCTTCTGGGGATTTAAAGTTGCAAAGTGCTTCATGACAGCCTGTGGTGCCATCCATAATTTACAGACTTCCTTCGAACGTGGCTGTCAATACAGTATTGCTCTTTTCAGCTGCATAAATTATTTCTACCAGTGATATTGAATCAGAGAACTGTTTGGGTGGGAAGGGGCATTTAAGGTCATCTAGTCCAACTGCCCTTCCAGGGGCAGGAACACCTTCAACTACATCAGGCTGCTCAGAGCCCCACCCAACCTTGAATGTTCCCAGGGATGGGGCAACTATCACCTCTCTGGGTAACCTGTACCAGTGTTTTACCACCCTCACTGTACAAAATATCTTCCTGCCAGCTAGCTATATCTATCCTCTTCTGGTTTAAACAATTATCTCTTGTCCTATCTCATCAGGCCTGCCTTAAAACTTTTTTCCTTTCTTTCTTATAAGCCTTGAAGGGCCACAGTAAGTTGTCCCCAGAGCCTTCTCTTCTCCAAATCCATCTTCCCCCAGCTAAGCAAGAAGGATTTTGGGGCACCATGCCAAAGACCTTAGAGGAGTCAAGATGGGTGACATTTGTAGCTTTTCCCTTGGTCACAGATGCAGTAACTCCATCATAGAAAGCCACCAGGTTGGTTAGGCAGGACCTGCCACTCTGCCTGTCCTGAACCACTTCTCTGTTGTCCATGTGCCTCAGCAGAGCTTCTGGGACGGTCTGTTCCATGAGCAGCCCAGACACAGAGGTGAGGCTGACAGGTCAGTTGCTCCCAGGGTCCTCCTTTTCAAAAAATTGGTGCAAAGTTTCCCTTTTCAGCCACCAGGGACCTCACCTGACTGTGCCACCATTTCAACAAAAGGAGACATTCATCATTTTAATTCACTCTTAAATTGCTGAAGATTATCCACTGTCCATTAGATTTCAACAATACCCAAACGTTAGCTGTTCTAATCACATGCTAAAACTCAATAACTACCAACCCTCACAACCATCAGAAAAAATCAATCACTCCCACACTGATCAAGTTGCTGCCTGTCTCAGAAATCTTTTTTCTCTTCTTTTCCTGTACTTATGTGTGCCCAGTGTGATTTCAACTAAATATGCAGCCAACCCTTATTCCTCATAGCTGCCTACTTAAGGTGACCAGCTTGTCTGTATACCTGTTTCAGCCCAGTAGATGTGGTTTAGAAACAGTTGCTCTTCTCTTGAGGCATGAGGATAGGCTGGAAGGGCTCCTGAGGTTTACTGTTGTCTTTAAAAATCCGTTCCTCAAGCTTAAAAAATGTTGTCCCAGATTTGGAAAGGGAGCACTTACTTAAGAAGGAGGAATGAAGTGCCGCAGCTGTCAGCACCATTTCAGGCATTTCTGGATCACAAAATCATTCTCTGTCTACTTGCCATGTCCTTAAATAAGAATAAAATGAATCTCCAGACAATGCAATTTAGTGGTTTTATCTTTTTCATTTTGAGGCTTGAGGTGAGCTGGGATCTTCTCTGAGCCAGAGCAATGAGCCCCATTAGATCAAGCCTTCAGTTCCAGCAAAGAACTCTGCAGTTAAAGCAAGAGACCCACAAAATTCTTACAAATTTAGGCTTATGTGAAAATTGTTAAGGTCAAAATTTTAGATGCATCAAAGAAAGCCCATTATGTTATTCCAGAGCTGGTTTTTTGCATCTTCTTTTTTTTTTTTTTCCTGATACTGTCAGTCTACATCTGTAAAAATCTTCTTCCTTCTGTTTGCTGAATCATGCNGAGGGGAAGCTGTGCTACAGGCAGCTGTTGTTGTCAATGCCCTTTCTTTCCCCGCAATAAAAGTCACACAAAAACTTAAAACCTTGCTGGGCCTCTACTCCTTACTGTCAACATTACCTCCCTTCAGATCTGTAAAAGGGCAAATCTTTTCCTAGCAACAGCATTAACCCATTCGCAGGGATTTGAAAACAGGCTGTCTTCCTTTTTTTTTTCTTTCCCATAGCTGGCAACACCTTTTGCTGTTGCTGCATGCCTGTGGTTCAGAGTTATGCTCTCTTTTTAAGATTAGGAGCCATTCCACAGGAACCCCAAGAGGAGCAGAGAAGCAGGAAAGTCCCCAGAGCACGTGTTCTGCTCTAATCAAGGCACTGAATAACGCAGCAAGGGAAGGGCTGTTGGTAGCTCTCAGAGGGGAGTGTTACAGCCACAGCAGAAAGTTTTATAATCCAGTATTAATTTGTGGGATTATTAATTAACATGGGGGATTTTTCTGACTCTCAGACATTTTTCCGAATCTCAAGACAAGAATTAGGTTGTTAATTGACAAGACACTTGCTCTTGTCTCAATAAACCATGATTGTGCTCCTCAGTCACTGTGGAATGCCCTTCAAATAGGAAGGAACACAGGTAAGTATAACCACGTAAGAAAGGTCTATGGTTCATTTCACAAAAATAAAAATAGATACAGAGATAGGTATATTTTCTAGCAGCACCTAAAATGTTTTATGTGTGTGTTTTTCTAGCTTCTGAACCAAATTGTACTTTATTCCTTTTTCACAGAATACCAACTCAATAATCTTATTTTCTGTCATCACTCTGAGGCACCAACACAATTGTCTGCATGTCCTAGCAGGCTTTGGTTATGGAACTAGAGGAGCTTTTGGTCTAAAGTGCTTGGGAATCACAGGATTACTCAGTTATGCATCCTTAACCATGTTAAGAGTGCCCTGTTGAAATCCTGTCTATCTCTGGGGAAGGACCTACACAAAAAGAATGGACCATAACAATTGTAGACAGGTGGAAGTTTAGCTCCAAACCTGAACCTTGTGCTGAGTCCCTCACTGCAGGGACAACACATAACACTGTCAGGCTATACTAAAAACCACCAAGAAATTCAGATTACAGAACTGAAACTGTGTTTTGGTTTTATTTTTTTCTTCTTTGCCTACTCATGAAAATGTGGTATCTGTATATACAAATGCCAGGCAATTCCAAAAGGGACAGGATGGAGGTCATTTAAAGCACATAGACCACCTGGTAATCTGAGTTTTAGCATAGTGCCACCAACGTTTTGTGAGCTACTGCCACACCTATTCTCCACTGACATTTCTTGCACGAGACAAGGGTAAAACCTGAAGACATATACTTGGTGATACATCAATGCTGAAATGAAATGAGCAATAGAAATACTATGTGATTTCCTGAAGTATGTCCTATCATCTAAGAAGCATTTTAGCAAAGCAGTCCAAGAGAGTTTTCCATTCAGAAATTACCAAAGAAAGTCTCTGGACAGCTAACCACAGTGGGTCTCTAGAAGTGTTTTTATTTTTTTTCCCAAAAGGAAGCAAGATGCAGAATCTTGTAATCTGCTCCTCAACCTATGATCTCCTTGCCAGCAGATGATGTGGGTTTGGAAAGGGAAGACTGGACAAGCACTTGAAGGAGATTTACTGAGGGCACTAAAACAGACAAATTGCATTGGACTCAGGCAGGCTCTTGACTCAAACCCAGTCTGTGCCTAGGAGAGTATGTAAATATCATAGATGCAGTCCTTGTTCCCACTCTACCCCAGGCACTGGCAGTGGACAAGGTGCTGTGATGTGCCTTCCTCTGAGCCCTTATGGTTCATATACTCCAGTGCAGTCACAGGAAGAGTCCTGTTGGCAGGAAAGCCATGTTGGCTTCATGTTGGCTTCATGTTGGCTTCATGTTGGCTTCATGTTGGCATGAAATATGTGCTTAGCTGTCTATCTGTTTTTAAAATATATTTCCTAGTCTTTAGCGCTTCAGTTTTCTCTGAAATCTATACCCACAAAGTAATTAATTCCTAACAATACATAAATGGCTTTTCTGCTGGATTTTAGACGGATTACATCTAAGGTGTTTTAGACAACCTCAGGGTGAGATGACTTTCCTTATACTTCTGTGATACACCTGAGAAAGTGGTGACACATCCAGAGCAATTTCTTTGCCTTGCAGTTCCTTCCACATATGCATCATCATCTCTTATTATTTTTATTACTTTTATTTTTTGTGTGTCACTACTATGAAGTTACATAAGGTGATTAATGCTCTATGACTGTGTAATGACTTCATTTGATTTGTGAAAAAATAATTAGAGAAGAAAGAAACCGCCCTTAGGAACAACCATGAGACCAGATGGAACGGTATGTCTTGGGCGTGGGAATGGTTATACAGTAGTTTTTGAGAAACAGTCACTGGGGGATTTTGTTCTCCTGCTCTGCTTGCTCAGCCATAACCTCAGTGACCAGTGTCTCTTCTAAATTATCAGAAAAGTTTAGGAGAGGAATTTGTTAGGGAAATTTGCCCTTCTTGGCCAGTAGGTTCATCTGAGTTGAGCTCCTCTAAAACTTTTGACTGGCCAGGGAAGTCCTTACCCATAACTTGAGTATTTATCAGAGGGTTTGGTTCAGTTTCAGAGGACAAATCATCATGCTGGCATCTCCACACCCAGGTGGGAGTGAATACAGACCAACCTCTGCCAAAATAATAACAACAACAACAAGAGATGTGTTGAATAAGTGCTTATGCTCAGCCACTTCCTCCACTGATGAAGGAGGAAGCAAAAGGGAGATTTTCAAAGAACAAAAGCAACCCAATGCCATCCATTAACACCTTGCATTAGGGGCTTCACACTTCATTGCTATAGATTCGGGACTACACACATTGCAACAGACCTAAAAACCCTTGTAACCTTTCCTGTAGGATTTGGGGCAGCAGTAGCGAGGGCATAAGGCTGTTGAGCTGTGTGACTGCCACTGTCCAAAAGGCTGTTAAACCTGAGCTTAAACATAAGGAATGGCTCGTTCCAACATATTGTTGCATCAGCCATCTAAAATTGGAACCAGCTCTATATGGTTCTGAAAAATATCATTGAAGTATTTGTGCCTAACCTGGAAACTCGGGTAGCAACTGAAACAGATTTGAAAGGGAAGCATTTATCTGCAGATAAAGGTTCTAATTCACTCTTGTGCTACACTATTGAAGCCTAATTTTGCTACAACATCAAGTTGGTTCCATTAAAAACAATCCCCCTTTCAAAACAACAAACCCTCAAAAAATGAAGAAACATTAGGAACTATACTTTGGATCTAATTCAACTCTTCAGCAAAGCCAGGGTATGGAGAAAACAATTCCTTTTGGCCTTAGAATCACCTGTTAGTTCACAATCCAAATGAGCTATGTTTAATCTTGTTTAATCAGAAATTAGTAAGAATTTTAAGTCTTAAATTATTAAATTTTAAGTCTTGGGGTAAAAAAAAAAAATCTCAGGATTTTCAATTCTGAGCTTTCTCTGTTTATCTTCCCTAAAATGCTTTAGCTTCTCCCAGCATTAAAATCAATACACATGTATTTGTGACACCAAGAAAAATATGGGATTTCAGAATGCTCTCAACATTTGCTGGTAGAGAGAACCAGCTGGGACACAAAGGTAGTGCTGATCAACTGTTATTTTAATATACTGTTTATATTTTAAATTTCAGCTTAATTAAGTGGCTAGTTAGGGCAGAGATCACAGGGAGATCATATGCTTATTTCTTTATTATGAATGAAGCACGTTCTCAAAATCTTACTTAATTCTGAGAAATGAATTGGGGCACAGGAACGAGTGCCAGGGATGAGTAACCAGTGCCAGGTTAGGCATGCTTCACTGGCCTGCAAGGGATGGGAAGCTCCCTGCCATAGCAGCTCATCAGCCCAGACTCACCCTCTGCCTGGCACAGTGTCTGGTCACTGTGGATTCCCACTGTGCTGCTTTTCACCACCTCAGTTGGCCACTTCAGTCAAGCTTACATCAACTATTTTTGGCTTTTTGAGGTAGGTGTCTCCTTGCTCATCTTACAAAAGAGCTTTGGTTGTGCCTGTGACACCAGCCATAATTCAGGCTGGCAAATGCTATTCAGCTCCATCAGGCGTGCTGATGAGCTCTCACAAGGATGGCTCAGGCAAATTTCCCAAATACACATTTCTTCTGGGCGGGAGATGGTTGGCCAAGAGCTCACGAGGTGGGCAGTGCACTCTCTCCAGGAGAAAAGGAGGCCTGTGCACTCTTTCCAGGAGAAATGGGGGTCTGTGCATTGCCCAGGTAGAAATTCAGATGTGGGAGGAGTGTTTGAATCAGGGCTGGCGATGCAGACACAATTAGCGGACGCTGCACCTGCCAGACCTGCAGCAGATATTAACGTTGCTCAGAAAAAAGGGTCATGAACAGAGATGTCAGACTCTGGAGCTCCTGTGGAAATTATGCTGTCAGCAAAAGGCCAGGCAGACCCCCGAGACGGGAGAGCGCGCCAGGAGGTTCCTTTTGCTGGGAATGTGGAGTTTTCCCTGTGGGGAATGGGGGCTGGCAGCTGCACACCTGCCTCCTCTGCAGCTTCCCAAGTGCCTCCCCAGATGGGAGCGTTTGCTGGAGATGGCCCACGCTGCTCCGAGCAGTTTCCTGAGCCCTGTGGCTGCTGTCAGGGGAAGGAACAGTGTGTGAAACATGGCATCGTTTCATCTCACTGAAAGGAAGCAGACAACACGATGTATAAAATAATGTTCCAGTCCCTGTGTGTGGCTCAATACCGGTGCCTAAAAGCATTATTCAAATACTGTGGACCCACAATAAGCACACTGAGAAGAGTTGCTAAATGCTTCTAAATTACCCTGCAACGAATTCCCTGTGTTTGCTACCAGATTTTGCAGTCTCCATCACTGTGACTCGCTAGTAGCTGATGTAGTGCCTTGCTCCACATAACTCCTCGTTCCTGAGTTAGCTGGGCTGTTCTGCACGTTGGGCATTCTCCTTCCACTTGGATGCAGAAAGTCATGTGTTAAAGAGCAAAAGAGCATTGTTGGAACTTCACCCATGAAAGGCCATGAGACAGGACAGGAGTGGAGCCACAAGCTTTGCCATGGCTGCTTTCAGGAGATCTGGCTCCAGTAGATGCCCCAGCAGCCTCTCCAGTGCTCGGTGAGAGTGAGGGACCTCAGAAGGGGATCCAGCCTTCCCTGCTCCCTGCCCTGTGGCCATGTGGGAAGGCAGAGCCCAGGGAAAGGGCTTTCCTCTCCTACCTGGTACTCTGGCTGGGCAGCTGAGCTGTTTGAGGGGATCCTGTGCCAGGAAACTTTTCCTTCAAATAAGAGCCATGAGGGAAGTCAGGAAGCAATCTTACATCCAAAAATGATGGGAGGAGGTGATGGAGCTGTGCCAGTTATTCACTCTCAAGCCAAATGGAGCACTCGACAGAATGTGATGGCCTGGGATCCCTTTAGCAGACCCAATGTCTTTGAAGTTAAATCCTGAAAAAAAATCCATCGAAAAGCAGGTAAGTCTTCCCAGAAAGAAGACCAATGGCCAGGTCTCCTCCGGGACTCCAGTGCAGATGGTAAGTGCCACAAAGGCTTTCTTCTTCTCTTTCAGCTTTCCAGAATACGAATCTTAGGGACAAAATCCAGCATAAATGTCACCTGATCTGCATGATGGGAATGTACCAGAATAACTGGTAAAATATGGTATTACGAGTTCATTCCTTCCTCCTGCTTCCACCTCTTCTCGTCCCACCTTGTTTCCTAGAGCCACTTATTTGTGTTCTGTGACTGAGGGTCACTGCAGGAGCCACACTGGGAGTTCACTGGGAGTGCTCGACGAAACACCTCTGCTGCCCAAACTTCAGCAAGCCTCCTGCAGCAGCATAAAAACATCAATACTTGTGTGCCAGACAGAGAGAGAGAGAGAGAGAGAGAGAGAGAGAGAGAGAGAGAAATCTGCCATACATCAAAGGAACCTTCTTGCTCTCCAGTAGGGCTAAGGTGAGCAACGAGAAACCTGGAGGTTTGTCCTGCAGTGGGACAGGGATGGAATTGAAACTCGACAGGATGTCTCAATACAGTTACAAAATTAGGGGAAGGGCACGGAAAGAGGGATATTCTGTCACCTATTCCCTTCTCCTTTCCTGAAGCCACACATAACACGAAGTTAATTAAATCCTGTATTCTGAGAAAAAGGAATGTTCCATTTGGTAAATTTGGAAACAGCTGGTTAGTTTTATCCATTACTTTTGTGCTAACATCAGTTGAGCTCATTCAACTCTCTCTTTTTATGGAGCTGTCCTTCCTATGCTACCTGATAGCTACTAATTGCTGCAACTACATTTCTGAATTGCAAATTTTCTGCACTGATAAAAACTTTGATTGCCTGTCAGCTACACATAAGGAAAAGATCACCAGTGCTAAATGAGGTGTTCCACGCTTGGATAATAATGCCTAATGAATTATTCAAAAAAGAATGCTTGAATGAAGCAAACAATTTGAAGGGTTACTAGCAGCCGTAACAGTTCAACAGCCAAAAGAACAAAAGTATCATCCTGAAAATTACACTAATGATTAAAAAATGCGTATTAATTCTACATTTGGAGAAAAAAGAAATGCCAATCTGATTTTAAAGGTTAATCATTATTTTTTCACTAATGCTCTAATCTCTGGGAAAAACACCCTTTACCAATATTTTGGGACGTATAATATTATGACATAACATATTTATATGATTTTTTATATAATTAACCCTCTCTGCGAATTTCAAATTTTACTGTGGAAGAACTGAAAACCCTCTTTGAGAGACTATTACTGCCTACAAGACTCTTTCTGTTGCTTTAAATGAACCTGGGATCAAGCCCAGTTTGCAGCACAGCAGCATCACACTGGATGCCTTGGGGTCAAGCACCACTAAAGGTGCTCTCAAGAGAGTGACTGCTGAGCCACAGCATGGCCTCAACCGCACCAAAACACAGCCCAGAATGTCTGAATTATTCCAGACTCGTTTTGGTGTGCAGAAGCCAGAATCTGGCTCTCGCTGTTTATGTGATGAAAGCTTTGCTAAATGAAAAAAAAAAAAAAAAAGGGTGAAGGCAACAAGACCCACACATTCAAATTGTATTAAAAACAACAACTATATTCACATAACTGCTAAAATATGTAACTCTTTCCATCCCGGAATTGATTGTACCTTAAATAAAAAGTGGATGGTTATTAAGGAAAGAAATGTTTTTCTCTAAATGCTCCTGGCTAAAACAAGAAGGATAAAAGAAAAAGAAATCCTTAAAAAACCATGAGAATTTCACGGATGTCCAATGCTGACACATTTTCAGCTTTCATAAAAATATATTTCCAAGACCAAAAGCGATAATTTATTATGACAGACTCTTTCTGGCTGACAAAAAGACAGGAAAAATCTGAGAACTAAATCCTAAAGAAGATCTCCTGCAAAATATTAGCCCAACATGAAATACATGAAAAATAGCAGCACAGTGGCAGCATCACGTTTATCTGCTGTGCTGGTGAAACCCTCCTGGTTGCTGTGTTTGGAGCTGAGCTAACACAGACACACCATAACTGCAGAGAGAGGTCTCCCAGTGACAGCACAGTGTGGACAGCTCTAAGGAAGGATTTGGAAAACAGCATTTATTAAAATGAAACCCAGTCAACCACTTAGCTACTACCTCTGCTGCAATTTTACAGCTATAAAGCCTTTGGTATTAGACGCCAATTAGTGATTTTATTATAAAGATGTTCAATGTCAAGATAACACTTCTTCTCATTTCTGGCAGTGACACTGAATGGTGGATAGAAGAAATGACTTCAGGAAAGCATAGCTGACCATCTGCTTAGGCCTGCTCACTCACTGATGATTAATCCTTTCCCTCGAGGACAATGTCTCCATGTGTTTCTCTTGCTGTCTTTTTAATGTCACAAAAAGAGGTTGATAAACACATTCAAGTCACAATTAAAAAACATTTTAACTGACCAGTTGCCACTGATGATATTATTAGACAGTTTTAGTCACTCTTGTAACAATGTGTTTAGTAGTGTTGATGTGAAGTGGAGATGAAGTTTCTTTAATGTGCCTCTTACCTATTTTTATGTTTAGGTGACATTTAAATGTTTGCCTTGATGCAAACAAGCAGTCTGCAGGAGGCAGAGGGAGAGGGTCATTTTCTACTCTACAGAAGCAAAAACTCTGGAGGACTGCAAGGCAACTGCCATCTTCTGAATGGCATGGGGGAGGAGGAGGAAGAGGAGGAGCAGAAGACCCATCAGAGATTGTGGGTAGATTGCAGTGTCTGTCCTGCAGAGCTTAGGAGTTAATGTGAGTTGTGACTCAATAGCAATCCAGTAAGTTATGAAAGACGATGTGGCAAGGAGAGACATGGTTACTTGTTGGAGGCAGACTTGACTTCCCATTTCATCCCTCACAAAGAGGAATTTTCAAAAGCCCTGGGGTAATTTGGAAAAGCAGGTCCCATGGACGTTTAATCAATTAGACATATTTTTGAAATTCACGTAGATAACGAGTGAGTGAGTTTACAGCCCAGCCCGACCTGTGGTGAAATTGATGGCAATCTTTGCTTTATGAAAGATAGTTCCAGTACTTAATGAGATCTCCTGTGGACATCACAGGAAGAAAGGAAAAAAGAAAAATAAAACAAAAAAAAAGGAGTAAAAATAAAATGGTGGTTTGTATAAGAAAAAGGTAGTGGCCTTGCAGTTTACCAGCTCAGAGGGAGCATTTCATGGGATGAGAGCAAAGGCACAGATATGGTAAGAGAAGACAACCAGGATCTCATAACTCATAATCACTGGTGGATATAATAAACCGACTGCTATGACATAACCACTGGTGGCTGGACCTTGTGTGGCACAGAGAGATCCAATGGAGGAATACAACCTAGGAGGACAGCTGATTACAGAGTGGGCCTTTCAGGAGATTTTGTCTGAAGTATTTTCTCTGCACGATGGCAGCAGGAATGGATATGGAAAGCTTATTTCCTCATTAACCCAAAAAATAGGACAGAGTTTTAAATGGTGAACCCATGAGAAAAAGTTGTTGCCTATAAATGATTTCTTTTAAAATGATCAGGATATATATGCACCAATTTTCAGCTGAATAGATGCTTTATAAGGGGAGAAGAGGAATAACCCTTGAAGAGGCTCTCAAGGGATGGCTGCTGACATGGAAAACCATTTGCCCCAGTCAAATTTTTGGCTTTAATCTGAGATGAAGGGTCTAAGTCATTTAAGGGTGTTTCTGTTTACCCCTCAAGCTTCCTGGAGGCAAGAAAGAAGGCAAGAAAGATGATCAATATTATCAAATGGCATGGAGGAGCACAGGGCATTGCATACAAACATTCTTTCTTTTTCAAACGCTGGGGACATCTCATCTACCAAATAACAAGGCACTTTCCACATCAGAACCTACAACAGGTCAAACAGACCAATTCAGTACGGTGCTACAGGATAAAAACTCTCTTTTCTGGTTTATTAGAGTTCTTAGAAAATGGAAATTAGGCAGTAGGTGGTACCTTGAGCAAAATTTTGAGAGTGGATTACCACAACAGATCTAAGCAAGTGTCATCAGGTAACAATATCTAAAACTTCATTTAAAGACTTCTTCCTCCAAGAAATTCCTATGCCTAATACAGAACAACAGTTACTCCAATGGACTTGTGACAGAGTCTTTGTAGAGCTGGATGTGAGAGGTAAATTCATCAATTCCCAACGTCTAGTTCATACATTATCCATCTTAAAAAATGCTATACCTCATCACTTTAGGATATTGTTTCCAGTAATAATCTATCCACTCACTTTTTAAACTTCCTATCCCCACATTCCGTTTCACTTAAAAAAATCTTTTATTCAAAGAATTTTTAAGAGAACGGTAGACAAGATTCCTCTTCTTCTTCACAAAAAAAAGGCTATCAATCTCCTTCAGAGCAATGTTAACCTCCAATTAAAATTTTATGACCAAAAATTTATGACTTAAAACTTTGGAAGCCAAATAATTGAAGAATTTCAAGGAGACTGCTCAAATATTGAGACTCCAAGAGCGTTCAGACATTCAGAAAAATAGGCTTTTAGTTTAAATCAGCCTGCTAAGTTCAGGAGAGGTCCAATTTAAAATTAAATCATAAGCAAATTGCATTGACAATTGTAAAAGAAGGAATGGATGTGGCCCATGCTGTTGAGCTAGAAACCCATTATTCGTAAGATATATTTTAAGAGTTAAATCAAAGGCAGTTTTGTTTGCAATTGAATTCTGTCAGGGGTAAATCCAGAGGAAAGTAAAATGTGCTACAAAGGCAAGCTTTTAAATAACTTTCTCTTTGTGTATTTGGTTTGTGAGATGTTTCCAAGTAATAAAAAGATGACTTGGTAAACAGAATGTGTAACATGATCCTGAAAAAGGGGCAATTCCTTGCCTTCAAGAAGCACAGCTCAGATGGCAAAAGAAATAAAGTAAAACATTAGGAGGATAGTGACAGATTTTCATAGAGACATTTCAAAATGTTGACATCCAAAGTAAATTCAAAGAGATTAAATGGCTTTGAGTAGTCAAGAAAAAAAATCACATGGATGTGTCATCAGCATAACACTGGGAGCTGCAACTCAAACCACCCTGATGGCGAAAAAACAGAAGCACACACCACAGAAATAGGCCTGTACCCACCAGCAGCAACTAAAATGACTAATTTTAATATGATGTTAATTGTAACGAGTTGCGCAGTTAAGTGTGTTATAATTGTAATAAGGTGTCAGCAAAGCTCTACAGGAATCCTGTGGCCAGCAGGGCCATTCAGAGGGACTGCTCTCCTGTGACTGTGTCACCCCCTCAGCTGTCATGAATTTGAGCACCCCAGACTCCTACTCAAATGTCACAACTTAGCCCTTCCTTAAAAAAAAACCCAAATCAAAAAATCTTGTTTTTTCTGTTTCTCCTCTGTCACGTGGCAGCCCTGATCATCTCCTTGGTAACCTTTCCTACAAATGTCTGTGTGTTTTTCTGGTGGCTGTTTGTGCCTGAAAGCCCTCACCCCTTCTCTTCCTTCCATCACAGGTTCCCATGGCCTTCTCCCAAGCACCAGCTTCTAATTCTCAGCAAGAAACTGCCCACCACACCTGGCAAAATGAGCTGGAAACTGAGAAGCTAAAATAGAGAAGTAGACTCTAGCTTGACTTAAGCCAGTGAATTCCAAGATACACAACTGTAAGGAGGTGAAAATAATGAGTTGGGAGTCACAGCAGCCACCCAGGAGACTAATCAGAAGTGCTGGTGTTAATTCTGGAGGACCGAAACAAATCCCATGACACAGCCCTGGGCTATTAGATCTGGGTTAAGTAATTAGTTCATCTCCCCAGTTGTGTGCCTCAAATCTTAGCCACAAACTGTCTTAAAAACACTGAGTGTGCATGTTGTGAAAATCCAGATATGTAACCAAACCCACACCACCCATTTCACTTGAGTTTTGCTACACTGTCCTATGAAACATCTATTTTCATTTATCTTTACTGCACCAATAAAAGGATAAAATAGATGGTGTCACCAGGGTGGCTGTTCCAGCACATTTTAAAATTCAGTTGCTGCACTTTTTAAACTCCAAGATGAGGGACTTTTCTTTGTGTATCTAGCTCACTTTTCTGGTTTTCATCCCAACAAATCCATGAGGTATGGAGAGGAGATTTCAGGAAACCTGAGAAACTGAGGAGCTTTGGGTCAAGCTGGAAAAACAAGTAAATTAATGGGCAGGAGAAATACACCATAATAGAGAGAAAATTCAATGCCAAAGCCAGTCCCTTCTGTTTTCAGCTTTTCCAGTGTTTCTCTCCATGTGTACATTGCCTAGGACAGCCATCTTCTAGTAAAGACTATTTTGTCAAAATATTCTAGAGGGTCTTTATGTTTGTCATCCCTATATCAAGAACAATGTGCATTATTTCCCATTTCTCAGTAATAAATTTAATTTGCCATGTGTCAGCTCAATTACTGAGCTGTTCCAAGGCACGATGGATGTTTCTTGCCACTCACTTTGTGCTCAGTATGCATCACAATTTAGTATCATCAGCACATACAGCGCATTATGGTGGGCCCTTCTAGCTAGGTAATTTATTTAAAATCAAACTATGAAACCAGGTATTAATCACACTTAACTCTTCCCTTTTGGGGGGAACCCTCAGCACAGAAAATTCATTTTCTTTCTTGTATTTCTATGCCGTGTCTTTCTCAGCCCCTGTTAGGTTTGTCTTCAGAAGCAGCCTGTCATGTAGATCCTTATCAGCGATTTTCTGAAAACCTAGATAAAATATGTCATATGCACTGCAATTATCTACTTTATAACTCCTAAGCTCATTAAAGAGGTCAATTAGTCATTATTGCCTTTTTTAAACCCCCTCTGGCAGCCTCAGGTTAGACTTTGGCTCCTTAATGCAGTCAGTACTCAGAGAGAGCGAGTTCTCCCAGGAGCCAAGTGCTCCTGCAGCCAGAGCTGAGCACCAGCACTTTTAGAGGGAAAAAAAGGGAAAAGAAAAAGAAGGCAACTGCCCACTGTTCCACACACATATGAAATATTGATGAAAAGACTGAGAAAATAGAGCTGGAAATGTAAAGAAATCTCATCTGAGTGAAGGAAAAAAAAAATCACGGGGAGAACAGGAGGAAGGGCGGGAGAGTGAACGCTGCAGAGCACTTTTGTAAGCAGAAGCTGAAATTAGCGGGGGGGGTATCTATTTGCAAGCAGAACAAATACAATTAGATGGTCCCCCTGCTAATTTTGGCTTCTGGTTGCACGAGTACACTGCAGGGCACACACCTTCCTCACCATTTCCTCCTGTTCTGTGCTTTCCAGGTGATACCTGTGAAGCAGCAAAGGAGCAGTGCCTCCATTTTGAGCGCTGACTGTGAGCACCCGAATGAGTCCCGGCGCATCATCAGAAAACAATCCCACAGAGATTTTTGGGGTGGTTATTGCTAATAAAGCCTTCCTCACAGCTCTGCTTCTGGGTGGTGCACTGGTGGATGAACCAACACAGCCAAGCATCCAAGAAGTCTCGTGGCTGTCTTCCTCTTCTTCTGCTGACCCAGTTTCTCTTGAGTCCCAGGCAGAACCACACAGAGTCATGTGAAGACAAAGACACCCAGCTCAGTGGGGAGGACAGGACAGAAACATGCCACAACCCCAGCTGAATCTCCATCTAGGACCCTCTGCAGAGTATCTCTTCACTGCTGACCATATTCACAACTTGTCTCCTTGATGTTTTCATTGCCATTTTTGTGGTGCAAATTGAAGGAGAGAAACGAAATGGAATAAGAGAATGAAAGAAGGCTATTCCTGCCTCAATCTCATTATCTCTGCTGAAAAAAATGAGCAATCATGGCAGTGAGAAACAAAATCTCTGAGGAGTGCTACTCCAGGCAGAGAAAGCAGCATCAGAGGGAAGGAGAGCATTAATATGTGCCTTTCAACCAACTGCATTTCAATTTACTGCCGGACTCTACCTCTCTTTTATCAATTTAGGAGTGTTTCTAGTTTATTCTGTAGTCTGTGCTCTACATATTATCAGATTAGATGTCTATTTTCTTTTTCCTTAGTTTTGTTTGGCATAGTTCCATACAATCCCGTTTTCCTCTATTTGCAAGTTTGCTTTGTCTGTATTTCACAGTTGCAATCTGGGCTGTCCATATCTTATTACTGTGTGATCAGTGATATCTGCTAAAACTGCACACGAACTCATTCTTCTCTGTTCCCTTCAAATCCCTGCAAAGTTGGCTCATCTGAAATAACAAATTTTTGTCTTGCAACTGGCAATTATCAGTTCTGGCTTATGAGTTTTGATCGCTAAGGTAATTTAATGTGTAATCTTGTTATAGTTACTCATAGCCCAGGACTCTATCTAAAGTCCAATTTGGCATTGACTTCTTAGCTATTAATTGTGACCCAGCTGAGCTGTGCATGTATTGGAATGAAGCAATACTTTGATGACCAAATCTCTGCATCATTTCCTAATATACACATTTTAAGGGCATCCAAATTAATGAGGGCCATTGAGATAGGTCACACACACTCTACAATTTGTGGTAATATCTTTTATACTTACTAGGATTCAGGTAAACAATATAACAGAGTGGATATTTTGATAGACTAAGCCAAACTTGCACTATGACAGGCTAACAGTTACTAATATCTTTGTATCTGCAATATACTGAGTTCATTTGATTTTGTACACATGCTGTTTATGTGCCTGATCCTCCTGTATCATCTGTGCAAGTGAAACTTTATATCTGTGCTGTGAATTCTGTGAAAGAAATATGTCCATTTGCAGCCAGTTAAACATACAAAGAGCTGAGTTATTCTAGCAGATTTTTTTGCATTGCTTCCCAGACTAGATATATTAATTACTAACCTTGTTTCCAAATGATCTAACGTGCGCTGGATATAATTGTGCTAAAATTCCTGATGGCTTGAAAAGCTGATGTAGCTAAAATAGATTAAGAACTTGAAGGAGTCTAAAATAACACAATGCTAAGAAAAGCTTCATCTTGAAGAAAGGGTGGAGTACAGACAGCTCTTTGCATGGTATCACCAGTAAGAGATAAATATACGAAAAAAATAGTTACAAAAGTAAGTTATAATAAATATCTTCATGATACTATATGGGAAATTGGGGGTTTTGCCTTACAACTGATGTCAGCACAGTATCAGAGAAATTAAGTAATCTATGAATCTGACCATGTCATATAAATGATTCTTTACTCTTCTTCATTCATTGATTGAAAAGTTTCCCTGTTTCTGAAGACTTGGTGTCTTTTTTGGGGTGGATGTAGGAGTCTGTTAACATGCTCCTCTGCTCAAGAACATGATCATGCAAATCTGTTCATTATTGACAAATAACTGTGCAGGTATGGTGCTCTCAGAAGGGTTTTCTGCGGTGGTCACTGAGTCCAGTGAGGAAACAACATAAATTCAAATTTTGCTCACACTCCTGGATCCTCAGCCGCCTCCTCTGCAGTAACTCTGGTTACTGTGAAACAAGACCACCATGGATAAGAGCATTTGAAGACCATCACACCAGACTATGACTATTTCAAGTTGTTCCAATACCCAGACCTTTAGACTTTCAGCAGCTCTCAGAATCTCTGCAATGCTAAACCCCACTAATTGTTCTGTAGCAAAATCATGTGTCTGGGCACAAAAATCCTGTTATACTCAGTAAAAGCCACCCTACTGCCGTGCAGCCCTTGCCAGGACCGTAGGCATTAAAAGAAAGTGCTACGTAGATTAAAAGTGGGCTCACCTGCCAGGCAGCATATGTTTCACTGCTGTCAAACCCAAGGGTTGGGTAAAGGATGGAGACAGATGCTTATCTCACCTCCTGCACCTTTTGGAGAGATCATGTCACGGCACCCCCATCACCAGAATGCTTTTTTGTGAAACACAGCACCCTTTTTAACACCGGTTTGCCAGCGACCTGGGACTTGCTGGTAGAGGTTTTCTTGCACATCAGCTAGTCTTGGCTATCTTAAGTTTTCCTAAAGTGACATGCTGGAATTCCCTCCATGCATATCAACCTGGAGATACGTGAGGTGCAGTGAATTGGAAACTTTCACAACTGATTTACATGTTCCAGGTTTTAATACCCTCTCAATTCTTAAACGGATTAAGGAGGACAGTCTTTAGCTACATTTGACAGAGATTATTCTCGACATGGCCTATTTTTCATGGTAGTCATTTATTGTACTTGGTAATTATCTATATGGCCTTCTGCATTGATTTTTTTTTCTTTTCTGAATCTACTTTAAATTTTCTTCTTAAATCCTGGATATGGTGTATAGTGACACCACTTTTGTTTATTCTGAAATCTGGCATATTTGATAATTCATTCGTTTCTTCACGTGACATGACTTGGCAAGGAATAATCTAAGGTTGGAAATAAAATGGGTTTGGCTGTCATAAGATGGATAAAAGCTCTGGAATGACTGCCCAGTGTTAGGAATAGTGGAGGCCAAAAATTCAACTTTTTTTAGATGAAGCTTACCCAGTTTCTGAGAAGGTTTGTAAGACCTAACATATTCGTTCTGCTAATGAGAAAGTGGATCCCAAAATACAAAATGCCTATTTCAGGCATTTGAGAGACGACTGCTCACACAGAGGATGATTCATCACCAAACAACACATCCCAGCATTTTCTTGTGTGTGTACAAAACAAACAGAAAATTAATCACAGCTTGTTACTTACAAGCTTTCCTTTGAGCCTTGGAAAGGCTAACTAACTTTGAACAGCATTGCTTACCATGGGGGAAGCCTGGCTTTTCAAAAATTTAGGGGCACATGCAGTTGGCTCCTGATGCACCATGTACCTGGAGTTTGGAAGGCTGCTCACACTAGTAGTCAACCAGATCCTGCTTTATGATATTTTCCACAAAGGTCATCCATCACATCATAAACACATCATGTGTGCTTATTTGCCTACATAGTTGCAGCCTTGCTGTTTTGACAACCAAGCTAACTTTCCCCTATGTTTTTGTATTTATCTGGAGGCAGATTGCAGGAGGTTGCTCCACCACACCATTCTGCTCTCCCACACTTCCTTCTTGCTGCTTCTCCCTCCCAAGCCTTCTGCTGCTCCTCTTCCCCAAATACATCTCACTGTTGAAGCTCCTTCCAGCTTTACTTGCATCTGGTCTTGTGGTCCCTTTTCTTGGCTTGTAGCAGGTGATAGGATTCAGTGTCTGCTTCCTTTTGGTGCATTCTTCACCTTCACCACATCTCTGATATTACTGCAGAGGGCTGGGAACCACAGCAGCCCAGAGAAATACCCCCCAAAGTACAAGCCACCTTAGGCAGAGGAGTCATAAGACATGCACATCTGCAACATCTAGACTGCATCTGCAACCTTTGTGCTGAGCTCCTGTGCAGCACATGACAAATGTCAGCAGCTCCAGGATGGGTGCCAAAATCCCTGGATGAGCTTCAGCAAGGGACAAGCCCCACATGCCCTTGTCTGCCCTGCCTCATGCAGGGAGCCCCGTAACTGCTAAGGCCACCTGAAAGAGAGCAGAAAAGCATTTCCTGTTCTGTGTATCTGTGACAAGAACAGACACCAAGGCTGTGACAGTCTGGAAAGAGCCCCATGGGACTCACTGCACAGCACTGTGAAGGTGAAAGGTAAACCCAGGCACAAAGGCAAAAGGAAGCACACGAACCCAGAGCACAAGCATTTAAACAAATCAATATGCTGCTGTCCAGAAGCAAGCTCTCCATCGGAGGAGACTCATGGCTCTGTTTTACACACTCCATATTCCAGTCGCCCACTCCAGTCATTGCCAGTGATGATGTTTCTGTTGCTGCTGCAGTGGCAGGGGAGTATAACCCTTCAGAAGGTGTGGGGCTGAATTTATGCCCCACAGCAAAACAAATAAAGAGTCAGGAGGGACAGTCAGCTGAGTACCTACGTCAAGACAAACAGATTCTGCATCAAAAGGGGTCTGTAAAGCTGCCATTGCCTCATGCAATGGTAGATTTGGAAGTTGTTTGTATAACTCCTTATATTCCCAAAGTTAGTTCTACATACTAACACAGTGCATGTGTGCTCTTTTACAGGAGCTCAAGGGGTATGCAAGGAGGTTTATTACACTCAAAGCCTTATTCAAAGCTGAGTCAAAGCCATCAAGTCAAAGCCACTGGTGTCTCAGCTTTGTTACTCATAATTATTTTAAGTATTTATTGCTGGGAGTGTGAGGAAAATGCGGAAGCTGAATTGAAAATTGATGTGAAGATGTGACAATTGCTGTAACACAATGTCTTTTTATGATGGACTACTCACAAAATCCCTTATATAATCAGATGCACAATGAGAATGTCTGAATGCATCTTGGCATGTATCAGATAAAACATGGAGTACCTATCTGGCATCAAACCCAGCTGCTTTTTCTTCAGCATCCATCCCTCTTGCAATAGCTTTAGAGGGAACAAGACACAGAAGCATGAGAGGGAAGAGAAAGAAGACAATGATAAAGATATGAAAAATGTCTGTTTAATTATGGTCCAGATTTTGTCTCTGTTTCATATCAGCTCTCTCTCTTTCCCTTCCAAGAGAAATAACTGGCATATGCTTTATTTTGAAAGTAGATTGACACAAAAAAATGAGAATTGGCCATGAATCCTGGCATTAATCTCCCTCCACAACAGCCTGTGATTGAGTCAGAGCTATTTCTCTCAAGTTCAGGTCTGAGTCACTATAAAAAGGATGCTATTTCTCCAGCATCCTTTCCAGCAGAAGTATGCACTGTCTAACAGGGAGGTTGCAGAGCACTTTAAGTGCTACAGAATTTTCTCTGACTCTTGCTTTCAACCTGTTCACTCAAAAACTCAAAGCCAAAAGGAGGATAAGGAAATAGTACTGCTGTTCCAGTTGGTTTATTATCTGCTTACTCACATCCTTCTTCAGTTCACTCCATGACAGCACCTAAAATGTTATCTTATTCCCAACAACCACACTGCCTCATGAAAACCCATCCCTACTTAATCTGAGCTCATCCCTGTTACTCTGTTCATACGAAACCCATCGTCTCCCACTGTGGCTTCACTTCTATCTTTTCTGCTCTTGTGCCTTCTGCTTACATGCATCAAAATCTTCCTAAAGCTCAGCAGGAATCTTTTTTCTGCTCTGAACTTGAGACAGTCCTTAACAGGGCACCCTAAATATTCCCACTCACTACTCACACAAGGAACTGAAATAACCTGCAGTGTCACTCTGCAGCCCAGCTGCTGAGCTCAGCATAGGACACCAGGTACTCTGGAACATGAATTCCCATCATATATAACATGTCTGCTCCCTGCCTCAGCTTCACCTGGGCAAAGCCCTGCACTCCAGCCTCTTTTCCAACAGAAGGAGGAATGATCCTGTACAGGAGGAACGTACTCAGAAGCACAGCTGCCTGACAGCTGATTAAATGGTTTGTTGTGTAACCCACTGAACCTTACTTTAGAGCTTCAGCTTTTTATCTGCCTTCAATGCTCTTCAAAGTAAGCATGGAGCTTTTTACTTGGGTGGGGAGGTGGAGGAGACTGACTTCAGATGCAGCACTTGCTCCCTGAGTTTTGCCAGCTCTCACTAAGGTTTCTGGACAGCAAGGATTAAGAGGAGCCACCTGAGGGAGTGGGATGGAATGCACACACCCTACAGCCTTCTCCTGTGATGAGAACCCAGAACCAGAGAGTGCAGTGCTGATCCTAACAAATGCTCCTGGTCTGCTCTATATTTACACTGAGGAGAATCATATCTTAATTAAATATTTTATTTTGTTCTCTTCAGTAGAGTACCTGAGTGCTTTCCTCAGCCAAATTTCTCATCTTACCACCTGCTTTCCCTGCAAACACCCATGGAGATCTGAAGGCAGAACTGTGCCTGATATGACAATGATGCAGGACTCAAATAATGCTATTCTTATGCTTGGATCCCTTTAATCAAGAAGCTTTCCTGGAACATTTTATTGACGCCTCTTCAGAAACAACAGTTTTAGCACAGCAGATATTTGGTGTGAAGGGCTGTGGCATTGGCTGGCAGAAGGAAACACCTTCAGAAAAGAGACAAGGGTCCCTTCTGGCAGGCTTTGGATGGCACCATTTTTGTACCTCAGGAGCTGACAGGACTACAACTTTATTTTTTTTTTCCTGTTTGTTGGTTTGTTTACATAAAGCTTATTTTTTCCCCAGTCATCTGGAAAAAAAAATTGAAGTACAGCTTAGGTACATTTTTGTTTCTAGACAAATCTCCATGAGCTATCACTTATCCCTTCCTTCAACATCACACTTCGCTTAAGTGACTTTTCAGAACTAAGCCAGTATGGAACTGACTGTAGTATTTTATCCTCACTGTGAAATATTCTTCACTTTTGTGACACCAACTAGTCTTGAAATGCTGTAAAAATGCTGACAGAAGAAATACCAGAGAACGGTTTTAAAGAGCTTGTGAAGGATCGGTAGGTCCAGAGGTGTTTTTTCAGCCTCAGAACCGCTGGCGGACATTTAAAACCAAACGGAAAAAATTCTAGAGGACACGGAGGATTTAGTGTATTTGAGGGAGTCACCAACATGAAAGGTAACATATTTTGGTGGAGGCTGGAGGGGACAGGATCTGATGGACAGTATGTCAGCCCTATAGTAGTAACAGGGGGCAGGCAGTGCTGCTGGAACATGGGGAAAGCAATGAAATGAGAAAGGTAAATGAAGCGAAGTGTAGCATCAGGCAGAGGCCCCAACATCACAAACACAGTTGCAGTGTGCAGTCTCATAGATCCCCTGAGTTTTACATTGAGCAGAAGTGACAAAATCATCAGGAGAGAAATGAGAATGACCAGCAGAAGCCTGAGGAGGAACAGTGTGAGAAGGGAGTCAAAAACACTAAAGAGCTGCCTGAGGTTAGTGCTACTGGACTACGATTTATGAAGGGATATATTCAGAACTGCCTCAAAGGTTAAATGTGAAGCTTGGACAAGAGAACGAGAGAAAAGCAAACCTTTGAGAGTCCAAGATGTAAGCAAGATATGTGGCATGTACAGCTTAGCCAACACAAGTGCACTGGAAACTGAATTCCCGAATAGCAGCTCTTTGTTTGGCTGTCTTGAAGTGGCACTCCCAGTCATGTCTTTGTGATTTGAACCCTGATGACTTCCACTGCTACAGCACCTGTACTACAACAAAGGAAAAACCCTTAAAATAAGGCTGTGGAATATTCATTAAAATCACACCAGTCTTCCAGGATTTAATTTTCAGAGGTAAGCCCCCGTTCACATATATGCGTACACACAGACATACATATACACATAGAGATGAGGTTGAATTTTTTCCTGCCCATCAGAACTCTTAAAAATCCTTTTTAGCTGCATTTTAAAGTTTTTCTTAGAAATCCAGATACAAATAAAGGTAATTTATGCCAACATTTTCCACAATCACACTTTGGAGACCAAAGTGGTACTTCCCAGTCCCCCAAATAAAAGTCACAATAGAACTATACTTATAAAACTCCCTCTCATTTAGGCTTTTCCCAAGTCTTTACTGGATTCTGGAAGAAGCCATTCCCATTTCAATGCAAGTGTTCCTACAAGTTCTTTCCTGGACCTGGCTTCCCCTTTGTCCAGCTGCATCAAACAGCGCCTTGCCCACCCATAGACTGCGGTGGCCCCTGGAGGGTGGAGGTTATGGCCAGTTCATTTAACTTTCCACCCTCTGCAATTATGGGGATTGCTCTGCTTTTAATTCAAATCATATAGCCCTTTTCCACTTAGCTTCGTTACATCTTTAATTACGACCTTAGGTTGAGGTGGTATAATTTTACTTTAAGAGATATGCCAGAACTCAAGTACTGACATCTCCAGGTTTCATAGAAATTGCAGGGATCATAGGAATTTAATCTGATAATTACTTCAATATTTCAAGTCAGACAATCACCATATAAAATAATTATGGGTTGTTGTTTTTCCAAATTCCCTTTGTGGGTTACTGTAGATGACTGCAGGTTAGAATAGATGATGTTAGATAGACATAGAAACAGAGATAAAGAGGTACAATAAACCTAAATATGAGATTATTCACCCACATGTATAAGGAATGTAAAAAAATAAAAGGAGAGGCACCTCTTTTAAATGCATAAAATAGCAAATACCACATTACCAATTAAGGAATGTACAGATCAAGGATCCTTTTCCACGACTTCTTTAGCCACAGAAGTTTTTGTCCCTATGGGGCTTGCAAGGATTGGCACAAATGGGAGCAAAAACACCCTTTGTACACTTCTTGCATGAAATCTTCAGGAACTGACCCTTATGTCACTCATATAAATCATCTTTTACTAACAGAAGCCTTCTTAGCCAGCACTTCATCATGTTCCTTGGCACAATTGTGGTGATTTAAGCTACTACTTCCTAAAATTTTCTTCTTCTAATTAAAAAAAAAAAAGACCAAAAGGGGAACATTTGAACATACTGTTAACTGATTACATTTTGTGGGGTTTTTTTTTTCCCTCTTCAAAGTGCCAATGCTTTTGTTATCTCTTGCACGTAAAAATGCAACGGGAAAAAAAATTACTTGGCATGATTTCCGTCATGTTGATTCTTCTGGGTTCTGAGATATTATGATCCATGGAAAGTCTGGATTCATGCTTACTTCTACTCTTCATTAAGTCAGTTGTAGTTGAATTGCTGGTAGGGCAGGCTGCTGATACAGTAGGTGGGCATGCTGAATAAAATACATACCACAGCTGTACCTGCACTTGTCAGAGAGCCAACCTGCTTTACGCCAGTCTGTTCTCCACTGCTTCCTGGTCATAGCCCATCTGTTTCTGAATTTATAAAATGCTGAAGAACAGAAATATCTGAACCTATTATAGGTAACATGCTTCAATTAAATTCTGATTGTGGAGCTGTGCTTAGACTATCATTGCTAATGTATCTCCTTCAAATTTGCCAGTAAAATAGACACCCATCCCTAGATATTTCTGTGGAATTCAGAGGCTTTTCTGTGTAGTGGCTTCTACATATGGTGCACCTGGCCAATATTCTTGCAGTTGCAAACAAAATCGAAACCAAAAAAAAAAACCAAAAAAAACCTGCCAAGCCAGAGCATGGAAGGTTACTAAGACAGATTAGATAAAAACCTACATACAGGGAGAGGTTCCACAGTAGGAGCCCTCACAGGTGAAGTAAGCCAGACAGCTATTAACCTGAAGTTTTCCAGTAGCTGAAAGCAGTGCTTCACATTTCAGTTGGATTCAGTGATAACATAGAATGATAATGCACACAAAAATGATGGAACCAATAAAAGTTTATCATATACATGTAATTTTTGCACTGGGGGTGAAGAACTCAACTTTACAAGGTCAGTTTTGTAAAAATTATGATTTAAAGGAACTCAGCAGGCTGTCAATAACTGATTTAATAGGAAGAGACTTTAAACAGAAAAAATAGGTGTAGGAAATATCCCCAGGATATTTGCTGAGGATACCTACAGTACCTAGGATTAAACTATCTGTCCTCTGGATGTCATCATTGCTCTTTTTATATGCTGTTGGTTAAAGATGCATTTATGTAGAAGATAACCACAGTCTTAAGGAAGCTGGCTGGGGTGCATTATTTTGGGCAGCTCAGTGCATTTCCAGTTAGAACTGAATTCATAAGAGGGTGGTCTGTATCATTAGTATTTATAATCTATAATGAACCTTTTTCTATAATGCAGTGCAAAAAAAATTACCCCCTGCATACATTCCATTTGACGTGAACTCACGTCTCTGCTTCAAGAAGCACTTTATGCCTCTTCACTAAAAATTTCCATCTTTCCATATGTGCAGCTGAAACATAGCTGCCAGTCAGCAATAGTGTTTGCAGTATTTGCAAAAAATCTTTGCTTTTACCTGGAACCAGAATTTAAGATTTCAAAATAAGGTGCTTGGTTCCTCTGGCAAGGGAATACTCCATTAGCAGTGATGCACCAGAGCAGAAAGGAAAAATATGGAATACACCTTACTGTGACAAGGCTGACCCTGAGAGATTTGATAGAGACAACAGACCGATGTGTGGCACTGCAGATATTTACCACATTCCTACAAGATCTTTTATAAGCTATTACAGCAAAATAGTCTAAGTGGAAGCAGATCTAGGCTGAATCCTTCTCCCAGCATGAGGCATGAGGTCCAATTCAAATCTCGGTACCTTTCAAGTCCAGATGAATCCAGAAAAAAGGAGGGGCTGCGTGTCCTGGAGCACTGGGGCTGCTGGCAGGTGGTGCACCTGGACTGGCCCCAGCCAGGTGGGGAAAGAGATTGTCACCTTTGCACTTCTGTTCTCGAGCTGCGCCAAACGTTCATCAGCTGCTGTCTGCAACCATCCTGAAGCAGTGTCAAATTTGGCAGCATGGGGACCACTCCAGAAGCCTCAGAAATGCAAGTATGATGTCCTTCTCCATTCAGCATGGCCATTGCACACAAAGTGACTTGTCAGAGAGCTGCATGGCACCAAACACCTCTCCCTCTTTCACAGAAGAATTATTATGAAGCTTTCAGAGAGAGACGATGCCCAAGTAAAACAAGCTGAGGCTCAACCCACTCCTTCCCCACACTAAACACTCCTCACTCACCAAATTGCCTGAGGTTGAGTTTTCCAGAGCTGTGGGGATAGGTGCTCCGCTCTCAGCTTTATCCAAAGTATCAGTTTAGACACCTTTCAGCAAATGACTTGCACTATCCCTACACAAAGAACCTAGACTGAGCTTGCAAGAAACAGAGCTCAAGTCAGCAAAGCAAGAGGCACTTATAGTCTGTTAGTTTTCTATTTGTCTCTGGTTTTGGGAACACTCAGAAGCCTCATGCTGTTAGCAGGGCTGGGCAACTCAACATTTTCCTAATGCCTCAGCCCTAGGAAGATTGTAAAGTTCAATAGTCTTGCAGATAGTTCACAAGTAAAGCAGTTAGGTGACCTAACTGGACAAATCTTTCAAAACGGCCCCTTGCCGTTTTTTAAGGAAGAAGTGGAGGGTTTCCTCATCCTTATACTCAATGGCTTTGAGGTAACACCTCAGCTTCTGAGGGAAAAGCCCATGTCCAAGGATCCTCACTTCTATTTAAAGTGAAATACAGCAACAAGTGACAGGAGAGGAATAAATTTCAGGGTGGGGGGCTGTGTGTTTCTCAGCCAAAGCCCCTCCACCTGCTTGCCACAGCGTCAGGACATGGGCCAGCACAGATCTGAACATGGCAGAGCTGCACCAGCCCAGTACTGACAGACTAAAGCTCTGAGGAAGGCTGATGGGTTTGGACATAGGCGTGTGTTACTTCATGGCTTGTGGAACAGAGCTGGCCAGGGTTTCATCTGGGACACAGAGAGACCCTGCCCCTAGGAGAAGCCTTATAAGCCCAAATGGCTGTGCAAATATTGATGGGCAAATATTATCTCAGAACCAACCGCCTTGGAGGATGTGTTCTTTATTTTCACCATGGCATCTTTTTCTGACTACACAATATTTTCAGAGGAGCTGTGACAACTCATTTATTACAGTTGGTTCACCGTTTTGTAGTGAAGTATGAACCAGAATTATTAAAATATGTACTTTAAGATGTTCATTCCATTGTTTTAAAGAATCCTCTGGAGATGTGAAAACGTGGCCAGAAAAATAACCTTAATGTGCTGCCCCATTTCAACACTGGAGTTTTGCCTTGCATGTTAATGTGTATGTTTTCATGCTTCAGCTACACTAACTGTACTCCTTTCCTGTTTCTATTTATTTTGGAAGCAATATGTGTTTACTAAATCAGTTGAAAAGTGTTAATGATCAGTTCATAGAATACTAATGTGGATTCGAATTACTTTCACATGAATCAGGACAAATTAAAAAAAATACTATTTGATCATAAACTGCTTCAAATCCATGTCACAAAAACTCCAGTATCTTGAAAAAAAAGATTCCTTTCTTTCATTTTGTTAAGACCTTATTAGATAGTTAAATTGATCAAAAAGATATGGGGACAAAACCACATGGATTATCCATGTTTCATGTAAAAAAGAGATAAACCCTGTGTATGTGTGGCAAAGAGGAGGGTATCAAAACCAGTTGCTCTGCAAGCAGTGCCTCTTCCATGTGCCTGAGAAAGAAGGAGACGTGTAAGTGCAAACAAAAGAGTGGGGACATGGCTACAGCCAGCCCTGAGCAAGCACAGCATTGAGCCCCGAGATATGGATGAAACCTGGTAACCCACATGGACATGGGGTCAAAATGTTCCCAGGAGAAATTTTTATTGCATCCCAGAAAATTCAGGCACAGTCCAAAGACAAACTCGTTTCAGTCAGGTTTCAGTGTGTCCTGTCTTGATCTGAAACAAGGCTGTTTTTCAGAACTGGCTTTGAAGAACACCTTATAGTCTAGAGGTAGGAACTTAGTAAGAGTTTTTCTCCTCTACTAATTCCTCCAGGTTTGAGCAGAGGAGAATACCCCAATTTAGTGACCTCCACCAAGGAAAAGCAGACAACTGAGGTGTTGCAGTGCACACACTGCTGGGGAGCAGAGTGCTAGCTATGCACGTGCCATGCCTACTCACAGGTGACAAGGAACACACCACCTCTGGCAAACCAGCCTTCACGGTTCTGCTGCTCACAGAAAGCCTTTTCCCCCCATCTGTTAAAATCTGCCCTTCCCAGGCTCCCAGAAGGTGGAATTTAACCTCTTAGTGCTTTATCACGCAGGATGTGTGATGTGCTATCCCAGCAAAACCCTCCTTACTTGGGTGCATCATGAGAATGCACATGGTGATTGCTGGGAAGGTCAAACTAGCATTGCTGAAAAAATCAATATTGGAGGGTAAAACCAGTTTGGGGAGGTAAATTGCAGCTGTACCAGGGCACTTGCTTGATCCCAGTGCAGTGAAGTTCCACAGGAAGAATTTAGCTCTGCTCACCCTTTCCTTATTCATAAAAGAAAATTTGTGGGCACAATATTTCCTTAACCATGGTTGTCTTGAATTGTGGTTTAGGAACCTGAGGTAGGATGTCAGGCTGGGTTTTTCTCTTTCACTGTTGTTTTGCAGAGACCAGGTAGAAAAGTCAGCTGTTTGCTTACTCTTTGATTTCCCTTTTTTTTAAAAAATAAAAGCATGTACTTCATAGTGGATATTTTAAGCATGACAATTAAGACTCATTTAGGAGACTATCAGAAAAGAATAAGCTCTCCAGCCTACTGTATTTCATTCAAGACAATTTTGTCGAACAGATTTTTAACAAATTTAAAACATTGCCCATATCTGCTGTAGCTATGAGGCACTGGTAATCAAGTCAAGCACCATTGACTATGAGAATAGTGAACTGTATAAAATGAATTCTCAGCATTATGTAGTGTCACAGCACAATTTAAATAACATGTTCATTATTCAAGGTCTCATAATTCGTACATATAGAAATAGATACAGGGAGCTGAGAGAGGCTTTCAAGTCTTCAACAGTTAAATAAATAAGCAACCTGTATCATTACAACTGTACTGTATATTCTTTAAATACTTGATAGGTTGTTGGAAAGTCCTTTTAAAATGAAATCCAGTAATACAAAGTGCTAATTTAAGCTGAGAGATGCATATACAGATAGCTATGGCATATTGATGCTGGTTTTACAGGAATGAACAGAAGATTTGAGAGAAACTGTGCTTTCTGGGGAGGAATCTCAGACATTATTATTATGTTGATGTGCAAAAGGCCTCTTACAATTGCAATTACAGAAATCTAATACTAAAGTCAGCCTGTTTTCTACAATCTAAGCACATGTAGGTATTTGTTTCTGTAAAAGGTAGAATATATTGCAGATGTTATAGTCTTGATTTTCATATGCATTTAGAAGATTTTAAAGTGAAATTGTTGCAACCATATTCTGTCTGACACTTCTGGTAGAACCATGGTTGAAGAAGGGTTTTCCACAGTTTTTTTAAAGCACTCAAACCCAGTCTCAGAATTTTGTGTAGCTCAATAATTTTATACTATACTTAGAGTAATATGATTTACAAAATATAAACATGTGACCATTAGCATAGAAATAAAATGTACAGATACATTAACCTGAGCTGTTTATAAGTAATTTTGGAATAAATGTACCAATTTAATATTTGCTTTTGTATTCTGTGAGGCAAATAAATTTGGCAAAAACTGTTTCTTCACTATGAGGGCAGTGAGACAACTATGTGTGTTGCCCAGAGAGGCTGTGGCTGCCCCATCCCTGGAAGTGTTCAAGGTCAGGCTGGATGCAGCTTTGAGCAACCTGGGATGGATAGTGGGAGTTGTCCCTGACAAGAGGAACTAGTTGATCCTTAAGGTCCCTTCAAACCCAAGCACTTCTATGAGTATGTGATTCTATTTAACAAAGACAAACACAAAAGAAAAAAGACAAACAAGTTTCACCCATCAATTCTTGCCAAAGCAAACGAATTTCGAAAGTCTTTCCTGCACCTGATACTTGCCCAGTTGGGACCTGTTATGTGTGTCTGGTGAATTTAATTTGTGAGTGAAAGATGAATTTATGCCATGCTGTTAAGTGTTAAGTATTTCAGCAGAAAACATTTCTTCTCCTTTTCTGAGGAGAAAGTCTGTGTCTCTAGACAGAGCCAGGGCAGACAGCTGTGTTCCCCCCTTACTGAGGAACAGATGAGAAACATTGCTCTCTTCTGACTGACACTGTAGAAAATCTTTCAGAACTCTAGCACTTCTGGGGCATTTCTGAGTTTACTATGCACTCTTGACCTCACAAAGCAGCCTTCCCAAATGAAAACACAATTCCCCTCACCTCAGAATACACAGAAAGGTCCATGTGCTCGTCTTCCCAAGTAGTGCTGCCCAGACACTCATTTACCACCAGGGCAGGAATTGAAAGTATCCTTGAAGCTTTATGAAGCTTTGCTTTGCCGTTTGACATCTTCATAGATGCTCCAAGCTTTTCCCTTTGCCTTTTAGTCCCAGACATGAATATATAGGCTGCCTTCACCACTCCCTGTGTTCCAGCAACTTCTCACTCCTATTCCCTGGGCCAGTCTATAAACACAGACAGTTGTGCCTGATGTGAACATAATCCCTCCTGAATCCCTCCACTGCCCTTTCCTATCTTTCTTTCTTTATTTCACCACATCACATGGAATTTGCTCTATATTTCTGCCCTGTTATTATCATGCCATGTCTCATATTGAAAGCAGCCTCTCTTTCTTAATACTTCTCAGTGTTACAAAGCTACTGAAGCTTTAAACCAGTTTTAGGCATTTCTCCCATTAGATTTCTTCCTTTAAATGCTGATCCCTTCTCCATGCACAATCCTTCTGAAATTCCTGTTCATGACTCAGGGGGAGATATTTCATATTTACCAGTGGATAAGAGCACACACAAACGCTCACCTACTCCAGCAGGTCTTGCAGTATCTTGCTAACATTGTTGTTTTACTTCAGCACCTCAAAACAGGATCTGTCCTGCCAAACATACATTTATGCTTCGCAGTCCTCATCCTCCTCTGAGTGGTCCTGGCACAGCTGAGCTGTGCAGTTGGATGCTGCTCCTCTGTACAGCCGGATTTTCTTCAGTGGAAAAACTGGCTCTGTGAGTAGAGAGGACGCTTCCACAGATTCTGTGAAGTCCTACAGCCTGGATGGCCAGGAGACCACAATTACAGGCACACTTTGCAAAACACTTCCCAGGGCACCAGCAAGTACTTTGTTGCTGGTGTATACTGGCTTTGTTGAGGTACTGCAGGAAATTTTAGTGGATTTGGAATTTATCTGGCTATTAAAAAAACCCCACCAGGGCATGTCATTCATTCAGTGAGCATATCCTGAGTTCCTGTGTCTTCCCTGCTGCCTGTGATCTCTTTTGGACAGCTAGCTGTGCACATGAACACACCCCTGTAGGTCAGCCTCAAATCCATCCTTGCCCTGTGTCCTGTCTTTGAGCTCTTAGTAGGAGATTCTTAGAGGGAAAGAATAAGAAACAGGACAAATCAGAAATCCCTGTATACATTCTCTCAGCTTCCAGCAATCAGCTGCTTAGGGGACTTTGAGCTGGAGCTTGCCGCTGCGCCATCATGTTAATAGTCCCCCATGGACCTATCGTCAGTAATATATCTTATTTTTTTGAACTTGTAACATCCTGTGGAACGAGTTCCACAAAATAATTATGCCCTGCATGACAAAAGTTTGCTTTAAATTCCCTGTGTGGTTATAACACTGGAACCCCCTTAGGTCCTGTATTGTCAGAAACAATGCATTAGTCACTCTCTAATCACTTTCTCCATGACACTCATTATTGCGCCCATCTCTGTCTTTTTCCCTTTAGTGGATCCTCTGAAGGGTCTAGATTATTTACTCCCTCTCTGTTGTATTTCCTTATACCTTCCTAGTTCGATCCCTTTGAAACAGAAAAATCAACCAAATACAAGATGCAAGATGAGGACGCATTAGAATTGTGCCCAGCATAGATTTTGACAGTTTGATTTGGTCAGCCTTGATTGTGAATAAAATGTACTTAGCAATTACTAAGACAAAAATCCGAATAAAAATTAAAATACCATTGGCTAACAAAAGGTAGTAGTAATAAACAGACTGGTTTCTCAAGGGATAATGTGTAACAAAACAATAAAATAAACAGGTGGAATAAAACATAATCCCAAGATAATTTCCAAAACAACACACACAGTGTCTAGTTTCTTATCCCCAACATCTGGTGAAAGCTCCTTTGCTCTGGGAGGAAATTCTCAAAGTTTACCACTTCGGGGGGATGAAAATAAAGGGAAATGCAGAGTTGACTCTTGAGGTCTCTGTGATACAGGAGACAATTGCATCTGCTCTGCTATTGACCCCTTGAACGGGGTTTCAGAAAATCCATGCATTTAAGAAGCACTACATGACAGCTTATTACTCCCCAGAACTGTCACTTATCTCTGGCTGCAAGTGACTCAGCTGAACAAATTTCACCTCACACATCACCGTGTATCCTTTAGCATCGAGATTGGCCTCCTTCTGCATGGTCAGCACAGCACTTCTTCCCTTCTGAAAGAAAAATTTTAAAGATATATTTAGGCTGAACAGCCCAATATTTTCATAAAGCACTTCTTGAGGCAGCTGCACCTCTGGACAGTTTCAAAGGACCTGTATTGTACTGGGAGTTGGGCTCCTCAGCCTTTGCTTGATCCTGGCAAAGTCTGCTGTTCCTCCTCAACCCTCAGTGGTTTGAGGCACCTCTTCACTCAGACAAAGCACATGTGCAGTCCCAGCTAGCTGTCAGGAGGCAAAATCCTAGCAAGGATGCCACAGCCTGTGGCCACCTCAGCCCCTGCCCAGCCTGACTCTCACACAGCCTGTGTGATCATTGCAAACTGCCTTGTTCTCATGCGGTTTTTCTTACGTTTTCCTTGGCAAAACAAAACTTTCTCAAAAAAAAAAAAAAAAAAGGCTTTTATACAGCAGCCAGTAATGAGTTTAGAAGCCACTAATTGAGGCAACTTCATTGGGATCTGGAATTGCCTTCCAAGCAAGAATTAGTACCCTCAATGACCTACAGAATTAAGCAACCAGGTCATTGTCTGGTGCACGGAGCCTGTGCAGGTGACACAGATCCAGACAAGCTGCCAAAAACATGCAAGAAGAGATGCCACATAACCTGCCCAGCATAACTGAAAAAACTGCTCTTTTCTTTGATCTTTTGAGTCAGTGGATACTTGGATATTCTTCAAGGAAACACTAGTATGCCAAGGCTCTTCTGTTATCATTAAGAAAACAATGAACGGGTTAAGCAGGTGCCTCTTGTTCTGAGGGCTTTACTAATCTGAAAGTCCATCTGTCAATTGACAGGTAGCTATCACAAAACCCATGAATATGTGTGTGAAAATAACGTCCTTCCCTGTGCTTCCAAACAGAGGTGGAAAAGTGGAGTGGGCTTTCACTTATTATTTACTGAATCAGTGTTTGAAATTCCTTCCGAGGCAATAAAGAAGCCGTGCCTAACCCCAGTGAGCACCCACCGCTCTGCAGGATGGACGATAAAGTCTCTTCTCTGGTGGGAATTTTAAAGAGATTTTTATGGAATTCTTTCACTGAGAGTGGTCATGGGAGAAGGCAAAAAAAAAAAAAAAAAAAGCATGTGTAAACCAGTCTTGATGCTGGCTCGTGGCACGGGACTTACTGTGGTGTAGGGAAGGAGGAGAAAAAGAATTTGGTAGCCATCTGAATTTAGGTGGTCAGGGAAAGGGCTTAAATACAACCTCCAGAGTTAGTGGTGTGCAGGGAAAGGGCTTAAATACAACCTCCAGAGTAGGTGGTGTGAGAAAGTGGCCAAATCAGAAATCAGCTTTTCACCCAGATAAAATGAAGGAGCTGCAGAGAGAGAAAAATTCACAGAACCATTGGGATCAGGAACTGTGGCTAAGATGACCCTTTGGAGAAGTTACCACAGGTTGGGGTAAAAAACCAATAAATTGGAAAATGAGATCATAATGCCTAATCAGTATATGGAAAGCATATATATATATATATATATNATATATATGTATATATATATATAAAGCAAGGGTGACATAATTTTTTCATTTCTCAAAAGATTTGGTTGCAAAAAAATAATTGCATTTGCATTTTGAATTCACATTTTTTGAAAGTTTCTGCATTGCATTCTGTTAAAGAACAACACTACTAAAAATGTACAACAATAAAACATGTTAAAATCTGAAAAAGCACTTTTATTGGTCATCATATCCAAATATGGGTGCATCTAATAGCATTTCCAGTGTTTCTGTGACTTCTTTAAAAAAATGCCTTTTGACTACATTCAGGACAGGAATTTATGAACATATCGAGGAAAGAACATACTTCAAATATTTAAAAGGTATATTAAAAAAAAAGGTCAAATAACAATTGGAAAGATTTGGATTGGTCAGTTATAATGTGCTATTTGAATCAGCTTGTAAAACGAAGTAATATTTTTAAAAAGGTTTTAATGCAGGCTGACACCAAGTCAGATATGTCAGAAGAGAGAATGTAGGTCACACTAACAACAGAGAATACCATATCCTGAAATGCAGTGACACTGAAAAGGACTTCAGAAAATCAATTTACCATGAATTCCCTATGCAATCTATGGGCTAAGGTTAATGCAATACTTGCATGATTATGCAGGAGGCCATGATATTCCAGGTGTGCATCACTGATGGGACCAGCACTGCTGTGTCCAGCTCTGGTACCCAATTTTCAAATAACGATGATTCCAGGATATTGCAAGGGGATCAAGGATGAGTCATTAAATTACTGGAAATTGTGGAATCCTCACCTGTACACAACACACTGCACCAGCCACCCCCAAGAAAAGGGCATGGATAACTCACCGCAGTGTCAGTGGAGTGCTGGAAGGGAAAGCCCTGACACCAGGGGAATTTGTAATTAGCGAGCAAAGCTGCAACAGTAAGTAATTAAGAAAGAGAAGGTAGGCAAACGCAGGTTGGGAAAAAAAAAAAAAAGTCTGGTCTTTTAAAAAAGTAAAGTAAGTATTAGGTTAAAATTAAGTGCTTGAGAGCAACAATTTAATAAGCTGATGCCTTCCCAGTAAGAATGAGTGCCTTTACAAAAGATACACTGCAGCTTGTCTGGGACCTGAGGCTGAAATCACATGGCTGGAATGATGCAAGAAATAACACCAGAGGTTCTTAATAACCATAAAGCCTCAAAATCATAATACATTCACTAGACTATGAATATTTTGACACAAAGAGGAAACAGAAATCAAGGGAAAATAAATGCTTGAGTTTACATGGTCAGCTGTTTACCAGTTATCTTCAAAGCAGAAGAACCCCCAGCAGGTGAAACCGAAACAAAACCACACATGCTGCTGTCTTAAAAAATTCAAGATAGAAATTGGGTCTATGAAAAGAATATTTTTGACTTCTTGCTTGTGAAAAGAAGCAACACTTTTTCACGTGCACATGGAGAGACACAGAGCCAAGAAGCAGGAGGACTGAAGGAGAGACAAAACAGTATTTAAAGATGATTTGTTCAAAGATCCCAAATATTTTACTTACACCTGTATTCGAAAGAGCATTTTAAGCTGCCATTTCAGCACATCTATTCTCCCATGTAAAAAAAATAACAATCAATATTAAAGACTGTTATCAAGGCGGCAAGTGCTGAAACATTTGCATTTAGGAGCAACAGATCACCAGAACTGGCTTGTGTGCATGCAAATATTTTCAAGGAAGTGTCGGAGTAACTAATTAAAAACTCCTACATCTTTTCTCATTACCATCAACTGCTGGAAGCTGCAATGTGAGTATTAGCTTTAAAAAACATATTGAGCCAGCCTTGAAATTTGCAGCTTACTAAACTTAACCACCAGACGAACAAAACTCTTAAAACAAAAATAAAGTATGAAAAGAACCAGACCGTCATTATATAAAAGGAAGAGAATAGTGCAGAGTTCTTAAAAAGAAAATAAGGCTCAGAATGAAAACTGCCTCAAGTACAAGCACATCTGATTAATCTACTGCTCTTTCTGAAAACAGCTGATAGCCTCCATCACAAAAAGTGACAAAGGGAACAAAACCAACTTGGGAAGTAAAAATCACCAAAGAAGAAGAAGAAGAAGAAGAAGAAGAAAAGGCTTTCAACTGCTTTGACAATGAAGTGACTCAAAGAACTGTGTTAGGTACAGCACTGTTTAATATGTTAGCAAACAGGAGAAGGGGCTTAAAAATTCAGCCCAAACCACTGGAATTTGATACAATTATTGAGACTTGTCCAATATTATGAGAATATTATGAAGCACTTCAGAAGTGTCTAATAAACTAACTAAATAGGCAAGGAGACGGCAAATAAAGGTCACTGGAGAGAGAGACATGTGAATGCATATTAGAAGGAATTTCTCCCATGCATCTGTGCTAAAAGGGCAGCACTGCCACCGCCTTGGAGCACACACAAAACCGTGTTTGGGGGTAGTGCCACTGACAGTGCTGGGAGAGCTCCGGCAGGGAACAGAGCGCTTGTGTGGATCAGGACCTCCACTGAATCTGTAGCCGTTGTGGGGGGAGGTGGAAGGGACTGAAACTGTGGGCAGCTGGCCGACAATCTGTCCATGTGCAAGAGCAGGCAAAGAAATAAAGCAAAACAAAACATGTTCCTTCTGCTTCACCATAAACAACTCGACCACGAAAAGAAAGACGAGGTGCATACCAAAGTAGGAAATAGTGAGGCCATTACAATTTCATTTTGTAAAGGAGTGATTTGGCCTTTCTGCTCAGCATAGCCCAAGGAATTGCAGAAATGAAATGAGTCCCACACGAGGCCACAGGAATGATT
Source organism: Cyanoderma ruficeps (assembly GCA_008694505.1). Taxonomy (NCBI): domain Eukaryota; kingdom Metazoa; phylum Chordata; class Aves; order Passeriformes; family Timaliidae; genus Cyanoderma; species Cyanoderma ruficeps. The sequence continues at coordinate 2,262,934 of VZDJ01000133.1, forward strand.
AGCTTGCTAAGGAGAGAGCAGAGGGAGGCTCACCTCCAGTGACGCATCCATCCGCTCCCTGCAGGAGCCGAGCTGGGATCAGGAGACCCTGGTAAGGAGCTGTGGAAAATCACCCTGGGGAATCACCCCGGGGACTAGGGGAGGGTCGGACAAGGAGAAGGTGCGTGCTGAAGTCACGTTTTCCCGCAGTGCTCCAGGCCTGTGGAAAGGGCTTGGCCCAGGGAGACTGCCAGCCCTCACCAGCCCAGCACCCCACTGGGGGGTCTCCATCCCCTCATGTGGGAGAGACCAGACTTCCAAACGTGAGAGTTTGAAGCCTGTCTCAAGGTATGGGTCAAATGCCTTAATTTGGCACTCCATATACAGCACTCCATTACTGTAGCTGAAGCCCAGAGATGCTGGAATAACATTGGCTTCATTTATGCGAAAACAGGGGCGTTGTGCAGACAACACAGCAAGTTTTAAGACTAAACAAAATGGTTCTATCTTCATAATGGAAAAAACAACATTTTGTCATAACTAAGTTTCTGAAAATGTTAGTGACAAACCACAAATTGTTCAGTATTTTCTGTTATAACAAGCAGATACAGAAGAGAATAAGCAAATCTGGGTGTTTCACATAATGGTTTTATGTATTGTGCATTGAGCTCGCCTAAGAGCTAAACAGCATTTGATTTGTGCCTAACAATAAATAGAAAAAAGGATTGCCAATTAAGAATGTGGGGCAAGCTATTTTTACCGAAACGTTTTTAAACTTTGGGCGAAGTACGAGAGAAAGGCAGTGCCATCTGTCGGGGAAACGCGGCCGGTTCAGGGACGGCGCGGGCTCCGCGCTGCTGCGCCTTGGCCAGAACAAAAGCCCGGCCGGGCTCGGGGACAAGCCCGGCTTGGTGCGGGATAAACTTTTGCTGGCCAACAGGAAGGAGAGGTGAAACAATCCGAGTGTGTTCGACACCGGCCTGTGCCAAGCAGCGGCTCTGAGGTGTGTTTGACACCTCCGTGCTCCTCCTCAGCGGCAGGCTCAGCTGCGCGGGGACGGGACGCGGGGCACGGGACGATGGGGCGGGCAGGGCAGGGGAGGTCACGGCGGGGCAAATCCGAGACACTTTTGGCCACTCCAGCAGCCACAGAAATGTTCCTTCTTCGCCGTCCCGTGAGTCAGCACTCCGGATGTCAAGACTTTGAGCTCAGATGGAAACACGCAGCGGTCCCGCACGGGAAGGAGAGAACCTGAGCTCCACAGAGGGCTAAGCTGGCAAGCTGAGGTGGTCTGTCAAGAATTGGGGCTTGGGTGGTTCTTACCCAGCATTTCCACACTGCTTGTGATTTCACTTTTAAATATGCAGCAGCCGAAGGGTTGTGGCCAAACGCAGGTTTCAATAGTTGCACTGCATCTGAAAACCAATGTATTTAACATTTAAATACACTGCATGCATCTTATGAATTATTTACTTACACCAGCCTTTCTGGAGATGTAGGGATATTCTCACACCCACACATGCACAGCAGCACGAACACATCCATGTGTATCATCTGAGTCTTCTAGCTAATGATGCTTTTCTGTAGCTATTTACCATGTTGCTGTTTTCATTTACAGGTCAGGGTGGGTAGTGGATATCAAATATGGACATTTTTGTGCCCAGTGAGGGACTGACACATCAGCTAGGATCACGTTGATGGTTATTCAACACAACTGCAGTAGCCGCTATTTTTGCTCCGTTCCCACAGCAGCAATAAAACAGTAGCACAAAACAGAAAGTGACACACCAGATACATTGAACAGCAGCTGCCCTTAAACTCTGAGCAGCCCCCATGGACTGATTTGCCATTTGCAAGCACTACCTTTTTTTTTATTATTATTTTTTCCCTCCCTCTAGTGAGGGGGTCTAATTAAAGAAAAGGGGGAAAAATGGGACCATAACAGCAGTAAGAGCAAAGAGTAAGCAGTGAGACCAAAAATACATCACCGTGCAGGGGGAGATGTGTGGAAAGCAATGCATCAGTGAGGTGTTTTCTTCAGGAAAAAATTATCAGGAATACCAGGTGGACAATCTCCTGCTGCACTGTCCAGTTTTTGCCTAATTAGTAAAAAAAGTTCACTTTTTAGGCAATACCAAAGCAAGCAGTTGTGTATAAATACCAGGTAAGTAGTGAAAGCACATACCAAAAGTGCCCTTGGGCAGGATTAATGTATAGACAAGCTTTTGGAAAAGCATATTTTTCTGCTTTAAACAGGTAAGTGTATTTTGAACTAAGGCAGGAAGACTTATTGTCATGGTGTTCCACACTGCCCTGCTTTAAGTACTGCATGTCATAAAATGTGGAATGGAAAAAGCACTTTTCTGGTGCCAAAGGGGAGAGGGACTTAAAGAACACAAAAGTACCATTTCACTTGTAAGACCTGCACTCTGACATTTTTTCCAGCTGAACTCTGTAAGTGTGCAAAGTCCAACAAACAGAATATTAATCTTTGATGAAGCAAACCTAAAATTGTGTAGGCTTGGATCGCAATCATAATTATGTTGCATTCAAGTGCCAGGGCTCCTTTCTCAATAAATGCACTTAAAGTATTCTGTAGAACAATTCCATGGGGACACTGAACTAATCTGCATTTTCAAACTCATGATATAGAGAGCAACCAGAACCAGAACTGGAGCTAAAAATATTCAGTGTCCCAATCCCTGCATAGCTTGTGACAGTAGCCTTTTTTCCATAACATATGTTCACAGATATGTCATCATCGTCTGTTGTCAGACTAGTGGCAAATAAAGACTTGCAAATTTTCCTGCATTTTTCACATCTCTGCTTGTTGCAGCAGTAACATTGCCTGCTTGCCTTTTACTCACCATGTCTGGCTTGTTCTAGTAATTTTTTGTCATGCTAAGATCTTGTGCCCTCAATATTTGTTTGCCTGGCATTTTAAAACAGATACACAGCAAGTTTTCTTCTTTTTCCCCTCCCCTCTTATTATCTGCATTACATTTACTTTTTCTGATTTAGGAAGGACAGGAATCCCTTTCCTGCNNCCCCCCCCCCCAACAGTTTAAGACTTGAGTCATCCTCTTATTTAGTAACAACAAACAAACCAGCCAAATTTGATACTGGATGAAAATGTGGCTACCAGCACAGCAGAGTTCAGGTAAAAGGACTGTCCCCAGTACTTCCAGCCAGGGGACCTGGAAATACTTCCCAGTTTCTATGACTGTTCCACCTGGGAGTCAGGATGAGTCCCAGCTCTTAATCTCCTTTTATTCTATGATATTCCCAGGGAGAAGGCCAAGGTGTGTGCAGGTTAGGAACATGCCAGAGCATGCTGTTAAAGGTCTGGATGATCTGAGCAATAAGGCACTGGGACTACAGGGTACAAGCAGAGAGTGTGACATGGATTTTGGCATTTCTAGCACTGGAATGGGGCTTTCCCCCCCCCACAATATAGGAATTCACAGTACAGAAAATTAATTTCCAAAGTGTCAGAGCTAGTGAGCATTAACAAGCATTAGTGACTTGCATTGCTAGAATTTTGTCATCGTACCCAATCAGATTTTGAGTTTTGCTCAAAAATCTGTTACTCTATGCAGTCCTGGATCAGGAAGCAAGGTAAATAAATACATGCAGAACTTCCCATTTCGGTGGCATGACCCAAGTGAGTAAAGACAGAACTGTGTTAAGACATGTGTGCTGTCAAAGCTCACAATAGGTCAAACCCATCCACTAGGCAAATTTTTCATTTACCTTAGGGATGATGCCCCAACCTTGCAGATTTTAAGGCTATGAGTTAAGTTTTTCTGATGCTGATGGGAATTTTAACCTCAGTCAAGGAAGTGTCTAGGCCTGGAGGAGCCTAAAGACACCAATAATTACTAGCAGGTGATGATTGTCTGTGTTGAATGATCCCATTTAAAATCCTGCCAGGCATCTATTTGCCTCCTCAGCTCCTTAGTTACTTTTGTGTATCTGGCCTTTGTTATTTGGAGAGTCTTTGGTTTATTCTTCTTTCTATAGTCTTTTGTCTTTGAAGGATTGATTTATTGCTATCTGATATGAGCTACATAATCCAACAAAAATGCCTTGTCTCAACAGTTTATAGTTCTGCTTAAGATTTATGTTTCATCCATCCTTCCAAGGAAAGTACTTGCTTTTTCTTCTTTACAATTTTAAATGTTTTCCTATTCAGAAATAAAATCCTCTCTTAGGAAAGGAAGTTAAGCTGAAGTCTGAATCACTTTACACTCTAAGATGGCTCAGTTTAGGATGTGCTCTTTGTAACATAAAAACATACCCATTCCCCGCTACCCGTGTTCCCCAGTGCATTTTTCCTAATGCACTCAGATTGTTCCTACCTCTCACTCCAGCTCTTCCTCAAAACTTTCTCATTTGTGCCCTGACTTGTCTTTTCTTTATTTAAAACACTGCCCAACACTATTTTCATTGGCTTAACCCTGTGTTTGACTCCCTCTTGAATCTCTGGGATTCTTTCTCCCACATCTTGGGATAAAGGTTCTACCTTCAGCTTGTGCGTAATTATTTCCTTGGTTGTGTAATCTCCTATCTGACACCTTTCACTCATCCTTGGAATCCCGCAGTGCCTGTACCCTGGTTTGGAGCCCCCACTGCCCTGGAGAAATGTAACTTGCACCAAGGGCTGGCACCACGAACAGAATATGGTCCTCTAGATCTGCATGTTCAGTTGAATGTTCAGCCTTGTTCAACAAGGTTTTGAGAGGTGGGGAAAGGGGACTTGACCTGAGCTTTTCTTCTGCAAAAGTTCTGGCCTCAGATGTTGTGTCTGGGAGCATTTTTCTCTGGAAGATGGTGACATTTTAAGAATCCAAAGTAATTTTCAACATCCTCCAGTTCGTAGATACACTTACAAGTAAATACAAAAAGAAGGCCATTGATGCAGTATTCACACCAATAGAATTCATTCAAAATACTGTGGAAGTGAAAAGCTTCTGAAAAATTGGGTGACCTTTCTTTGGATCCTTGACTCACCTATTTAGCTACACTTTTCTTGCCTCAGCTTCTTTTCCTCAAAGGCACCAGAAGTTCTTCAGCCTCTATGTACCTCAGCAGAAGGCACAGATACTTGATGTCTTTTAATGATCAACCTATTAAGTTTGATACTACTGACCTCTGCAGCAGTGCTTACTAAGCACAAAATATGATAATATTAAACATTTTAAAGAGGTTTTTTAATGTTTAATTTCAAACCAAATACTTCTGGTTAAGGCAGTCAGTTCAGTTCCTACCACAGTTTACACCTACACCTTTTTGAGGTTTATAATAATCTCCTACACCTAAAAAGAGAACGGTGACTAACATTAAGTGTGCAAGGAAATAATTTTACCCCAGAGCAAAACCAAGGTGGGCAGGTAGGCTTTGCTGCTCTCAACTAAGCTACATATGGGATTTGTGATGTGATCATTCACATTTACAATGAGTGTCAATCCAACATCTGCTCTTACCATATTGGACTGTGAATATTTCAGATCAACAACTGAAATCCAGATGTGTTTGTGTCATGAGCTCTATGCACTCTACTTGAAATGATTTGTCTTTAAAAACAGAATTATGGATGCACTCACGCTTGCAACAGTATCCTGAAATATTCCTCCTGCACAGCAGAGCTTTCGTGGGAGAATTCAGCCATCTGGGTCCAAAGTCCCTGACATTCCAGGCAAGAGGCATGTGCAGATGGGGACTCTTTCCCTTCTCAGTGTAACAGCTGAGAGAAGACAAACCACCATCACATTCTGCACCATTATTTTCTCCACTTCTAATTTGATTCTTGCACTAACACCCCCCCCCGCCCCCCCAACCTTTTACTGTGCAGTCTCTGTTTTAAGGATAGCATAACACTTTATATATGGCCACAAAATCAACAAAAGCCATACTTATTTTATCCCCACGTCCCCATGTCTCTCAATGCAGCTGAGTAATTTTAAAATGGTTATTACAAGCACTACATGTGTGACCTGCTACACTTTATCGATTACCCTGTCTTCTTTCTTTTTTAACTATTCAAGTTGAGGATTTCCACCCTGATCACTGGCTCACCTTCCTTCCCTTATGTAGAGGGAGGGGAGGGATGAGAGCTGTGGGAAGCAAAAGGGGCAGGATGGGCTATAGAGCACATCACACAACCCAGGCATAAAGCTGTAAGGATTTTGTAAACTGAGTTTTTAATGAGGACCATGGGGGTTAGCTCAAATGCTAAGCATGGGGAATTTTATAATGCTTTAACATCCTGCCCCAAACACACTGAATAGCTCTGGTTGTAACGGGGGAAAGTTGTTGTTAATGGTTTAACTTATATCAGAATGTCTTAAGACCAAGCATTAGCTTTTTATTTGGTTTTCTTCTTCCATCAAGCCTTGATTCTAGCTGGTGCAATAGATGGGGTTCATGTGCACATGTGCAAGAGCCACACATCCAGCTGTTCATCTGTATATGGAATCAAATATGGATGCCTGGACACTGGTCCTCAACTTCCACACAAAAAAAAAAAAAAAAAGATATTCACATATTTGACCAACTCTGGAGTTTAATTTAAGGTATTGGTGCTCTCAAAGGAATAGGGAGGGAGCTGCCCTGTTTGTGGTAAAACAGAAATGCTCTCTGGCTGCCATGAGCATGGTCCAACATAGCTCTCTAACTCCCTGTGCCAGAGAGCTTAAAAACACTGCATTGAGGAGGGAAAAAAGGCAGCAAAGAGCCACAGGGAAGTGCTCGCCATAGTCAGGGAACTTACATTTATCCATCGGGGTTACTACTGTGGTTATTTTCCTAATTCTGCTGCATAACACATCTATTGGATCACCTTGTTCAGATGTGTGTAACTTCACAGGCACGTCCCTTGTTTGTTCAAGGTACATGGCACATCCCATAGTCTAAGCGGAATTTATATTTTTAGACACGAGCTTAAACAAAGGTGCTCTTAATAAAACAACTATAATCAATCAGGAGAATTCTGAAAAATAAAAATTCTTTGGAAAATACTGATTCATGGAATTCTGCCCTTTCTATTCTTTTTTTTTTTAGGAAGAAGATCAGAGAAATATTTTTCAGAGCTCTAACTTTTTGTAAGAAAAAAAGCTGTAGAGAATAAAGATATTACTGTATTCACCAGAGACACAGGAGACCCAGATTCAACCTGGAGATTTATCTGATTTAATTTTGGCCTCAGCAAATCCCAGGTGAATGTCATGACCAAGTGCATACATCTCAGCCTTTGGTATTGGCCTGGGGAATTCAGGGAGGCTGAGACATTAAAAATGTTCCTTCGAAACTCATCCAGAAGTCAGGAAAACGGCAGGAGTGGGATCCAAATCCGCACAGATAATGGGAAAGAAAAACAGGTGCAAAAAGACATTTGCCTAAATGAAATGAAAGAGATCTCATTTTACCACATCAGTCAGAAAAAGCACTAAAACAGTAAATGTAGCAGATTTTCTGAGAGAAAGAGGGCACGATCTGTATTTAGAATAAGACAGTGAACTACCCAGCTGAAACCTACCCGGCTGAGGCCTACCCAGCTGAGGTGTGGCCTTGAGGCCCTGAGGCCTTGAAGCCCATTGCACAGTTAAAATTACTTGTGGCGCAGCAGAAATTAGATGTTAAGGTATTAATGTCAGATAGTGGATTTTCTAGAGGTCACCAAGTGCAGTTGTTAGTGGTCATGCTTTAGCCACCTTAAGAATAAGTTAAACAGTGCGTGTTTGCATTTTTCTCTGTGCTGTATGCCAATGAAAGTGTCGCCATAATTGTAAACTATAAGTGAAAAGCTGTGTTCCTGTACTAAAAAACCTAGTAAAATAGAATGTCTTCCATGAGGTCTGAAGTCCCCACTTATTGTGATAAACAACATTTAAACCATCCTCTTGAGAAAAATTAAAAAATAAAAGGAACATTAAGTTCTGATTCATTTCCTCAAGTCTGAGGAAAACTCCCGGTGACTTTATTGAGAATTTTGTCTTGATGAATAGAGATTTTGGAGTTCAGGAGATGGCCTGAAATTTCAGGGTCAGACCTCTTCAGTACCAGAACTGAACACAAAACAACCAAGCCCAAAGGAATCACCAAGGTCTCTGAAGTTCTTCTCCTACCCCTAAGGCATCGGGCAGCAATGTACAAGTCTCAAATATCATGTGAGATTTGCCTTCTATTTTCCAAATTCTGGGTTCCTTTTCTGCTCCAGACTACTGTGTTATCACACTGAATGCCACTGCAGGCCAAGTAAATGCCATAAGATGCCAAAGTCTGTGGTCTCTCAGACTCTGCATTCCCCATGATGCCTAGATGTGCTTGTCACTGTTTTCCTGCTTGATAACTGCAGGGATGAGAATATTAGGAGTGGCAGCCTAATCAGTGACCACTCTGGGCATTCAACCTGTCAGAGCTGAAAATTCATGAATGAGCTGCAGTGGGTCAGTGAGAAACTAACGCATCAACCAGAGCAGGAGGCTCCTCTGCAACAGGGCCCTTCCTCCTCACACACCCGGGACAGAAATGGAAACCATACAATAAAAAAAAATACAAATTTGTTCTATTTTAAGGCCAAAACCAAGCAAGGATCAAACCCCACACAACAAAGATCTATTTTCAGCATAGCAAAAATATAACAAAATATTTGCTTGTTCTTTAGACACAGTATCAGGCACGTATTGCACTAAAGAGATTTTTTTTTTGCAGAGTCATAGCAAGAGGATCAGATCCTCTCCCTCATAGTGAATACAAATGTCACATGTGCACAAATCCTTATAAACCTCATCAATAACTATTTTAAAATCAATCAATCTAATCTAATCTATCTNATCTATCTATCTATCTATCTATCTCAAACCCTACAAGTACAAGTAAATGAATTCAAATGTTCTCATTGCTCAATTAAATCTCATCCAGAGATGGGTCTGGGCAGCCATGGCCCCAGTTCAACAAACCACTTAAGCATATGCTTAAAACAAGCTCTGGATCAATTCCCAGTGAGGATTAATGCATATTTGTAAATGCTTCACTCCTTTGGAAACCACAGAATGAAATATTGCTGGAAAAGCCTTAAAAAGTAAAAGCACAGTTTTAGTCACTTCTTTTTAAATTAGCTTAAGCCACACTGAATATTCCAGACTCAGCAAACTCTCCACAGACAAATGTTTATTTTCATTCTATAGCACCTTGTGCAACGAAATTAAAATTTCAGAATGTAGCACGGGGTGGTCAGAGGGAGAGATGAGGACAGAAGGTGGAGGTTAATGCAGAAGGACCATCTGAGATTTCCAAGTACATTATAATAGAAAGCATACAAATAGGATGGCCAAGCCAGTAAATAATGATAGATCAACCTACTGCTATTTCTGTGGCTCTGCAAGATGTACATGTCCTGACACTCCTGTTTATGTATTAAATTGAGAATGTGAATTGATACAAAATGAAATGTTTTCTTTCCCTCAAGCTTCTTTTGTGCCTAGATGGACGGATGTTCACACTCCACTTTTTTCCTTTGGTTAACCAGAGATATAAATTCCTGATTAGACCCACGTTAATTCATGTTTTGCAGAGAATTTTTTGCCTACACATACAAGTCCTGCTGGGCTAAGGCAGCAGAGACCTATTGACTTAGTGTCGTAGCAAATTACATGGCCCTGTAGTCAGGTGAAATATTAACTCAAGGGACTGATATTTTCACTGGATCAAAGACACACTAATGAGAAACAGAACACCGGTTTTCAAAGAGGGTTTGAAAAGTAAGAACAAAACACAGATCATCTAATACACTGCAAAAGTTGCAGTAACTTCCTGACAGTTTGCTTGCCTACAAACCTCTTAGCCCTGATTTATTAACACGAGCTCCTGTGCCAAGTTCGTGTCATAAAGGATAGATGCTGTGTGCCCATGCTCTGCTTGGAACTGCATAAACATGATCATCAACTAGATTTGACATCATAATCAAAACAATGAAAATAAGCTAAAGGTGGCAGGCAATATCCAAGCAAATGTATTAAGAAGCTCTGTCTACATTAGGAAAAATAAAATTTCTCTCCACTGATGGAGGGAAGGACCTGTTTTTTAAAGGAATTCAGGTGCTTAAAGGAGCAGATGGGTGCACAGTGGGATTTTTAGAAGCTCTTTGATGGCAACTCCCACTGAAATCACTGTGTATTAGGCAGCCAGGTATTTTGGAAAATTCACATTACCTGCATCTTTAAGCACCTAAATACCTTTAAATATTTGGCCCAAAGACAGCTTACTGTAACGTCATAGGAAACAGAATAGTCCCTGCTCAAGGGAAAATACTTTATTGTATGGTTAATTAATTTTCTAGCAAGAGAAATCCATATAAGCCATTTGTTAGAGAAATTAGACCAGAACTCCTGAGCTATGCCTTCTAAACAGTATTTTGTAATTGAAATAATAGGTCTGGTGCACCAATAAACTGAGAGCATTTTTATTGCAAGATTACAACAGCGCTGATACCTGTAGGGATAAGGTGCTCACCTTAAACTGGAGCACATCCGGAATCCACAGGCCTCAATCCCACAGAAGAGGGAAAGATAAATGTGGCACCTGGGTGCTTGTGAAGGCAGTCAGGGGCTGGTAAGTGCAAGGGCTACAGGAGGGACACACTCCCTGTGGAGAAGGCAGGCAAATGGTTGGAGGCATCATTTGTCTCTTTGGTCTGAGAGAAAGACAGGGGCAGGCGCAGGTTTTGTCCCAAGGAAGCTCTGGAATTCCAAACGTTAATGTGTAAGGGCATTTATGTCCACCACTGTGAAGAGAAAGGGGCACTGCAGGTGTCACAGAAGTGAGGCACTGCTTCTAAAGTGACTCACTGCCATTTAATTTTCTATTTCCACTTGTCCGAGGACACGTTGAAGAGACCTAAGATAGCAAATCCCACACAAGTCCTTTGACTCCTAATTCAGGAGTAAAAGTCAGAAGTAAAGAAGCCCATCTACAGCCTGGCTTGCATCCAGGCTTTGCCCTGTTAGTCTGAGGTCCAAGAAATCGAACAAGTTTCTTGGCTTACCTTTCACAGAAGAGGCAAATAACAGTTCTAGTGCCACACCGTGCCACCTTTCAGTCGCAGAAGAAGATTTCTCCTGCGTCACCAATCTGTGTATCCCATCCAAGTCACTTCATTTAAAGTGGAAAAACAAGCAGTGACAGAACAGGGCCCTTAGAGTAAGGCTCCCAGCATAATGCAGCCACAAGAATTTAACAAGTGGGATTTACTTAACTGGTCACTAAGTGTTAGCATTGCTCTAAAGATATATGGCTGAAAGTGTTTCTCTGGCTATAAAGAAACAGAACCAAGGGAGCAGAGAAAATGCCTGGCAAGCAAACTCTCTCCCTTTTGTTTAATAGCTCTCTTCAGACTTGTAAGCCTAGAAAAAACCTTCATTAAAGTTAATGGGCAAATCTTCCATGAAAAAAATTAAGCACTTGATTTTTGGTCTGAGCACACAAAATTTCTCTTCCTTGCTGGATTCACCCCAAGATAGCAATCTTCAGGCAGAACTACAGAAATATTGTCAGCTCTCAGGCTGGCTTTGTATCTCAGACCTGAGGAGTGACTGGCAGAGTTCATGAGCCAGGTTCACCAGCCTTGTAAGTGGGAACAGCTTCACTGAAGTCAGTGGGAGGCCTGAGCACATTACAGGAACCTTCCATAAATAGAACAGAGCTGTGTCCATTTGTACCAGAAATGACTGCAAATTGCTGCCAGCAACGTTGCAGAGAGCATTTTTCACCCTGTAGACTTCAGGCAACCCATTCCTGAAGATACCACACAAAAATACTGCCCCCAAATCGCTTCCTTAGCTACTGCCATGGCATCCTTTCCCTTAACGTTTAAAACCCCCTCAACACCCCAGTGCCAACCAGCTTTGCTATGCCCCCCATGTGCTGCTGTGCTTGCTCTTCAATAGGTGACTCAGGCACAGATTGTGACCTTCACCAGGTCCCAGTGAGTTGATGAAGAGACACAGCAAGGTGCTGGGACAAACAAAGGTGACTACCATCCCTTATATAATGTATTTAACACTCAGTCTTTGCCCACATCGGGCATTTCGCAGAAGAAATGCTTTAAATAAGTTTTTTATATGTTCACAGTACAGGCAGAAAACTTAAAATTTAAAAAGTTCAGTTGAGAATACATGCTGCCATTTTAGATGAGATTTGTGACCAGATAAAAAAGGCCACATAAAGTCCACCCTAAGCCAGGTAAAATTGCTTCTAAGGATGTGACTCTGCACAAAGACAACTGCACTCGAGTACCACACCTGAGGTGAGACATAGCAAACATAACCCGCAGTTCCCATTTGGGTGTTGCAAAGTGTAAAAGCAGCATTTGAGATGTCCTGTTCTTGCCAGACACGAGTGATGCAATCAAAGGTAAAGTATCCTGCTGTGAAGTCTGCAGCTTGTACAGACAGCACAATGTAACAGAGACCACTTACACAACATGACGCTACTGACTGCCCTTGGAACAAGGTTGGCAGAGACCCCTCTGGATGAACAAGGAGCAACAATTTCTCATTAATGGACTGTTTCTGAAATTTTACATACTATCTTATTATAATACAAGTATGATACTACTATCTGCTGTTTATTAAAATGAATGCAGTTAAGAATAGAATAATAGATGGATTTTGATGCATAAGGGACCTGCTTTGGCAATTTTCAACAGTACATAAGAAAAGTGCGCTGTGTCATGGCTTCTCGGATCACTTTTTCTTCAAGTGCAATAGCAGAAGATTCACCAAAATACTCCAAATGTGATTTCAAAAACCTGAGAGAATTTGAGGCATCTATTGGTGGCACTGTCAGGCTGCTCAGCAAAATGCACAATATTTTAAAACTGACTGTTGGCTCTCTAGCTTATAAGCAGAGACCAAATAATGAGTCTGAGAACAGAAGGCTGAACACTTTTGTAGTCACAAGGAAAATGAACTGTCTTTGACAGAGGAAAAAACTAAAATTTTGGGAGGGTTCAGCTTAACAAACCTCATGTTTTTCCCATCAAAATTAAGGGGAAGAAATCCAATACCTTGCTGTACAAACTTAGCAGTCCAGGCTGACGGCTCTAGGTGCACCACAGGACAGAATGGAGTGCACAGGGCTCTGATGTTTGTGGCTTTCCATTTTGATCCTCAGCATCCGTTGAAGTTTCTGCAAAGTTATTCTAATTTGCTCCCAAAAACACACTGACCCAAACAGACCCAGGAACCAAGGCTCAGATTGCTATAGAGCTCTTCGTGTTCATGTCCTGACTGACCGCCTGAAGAGAGTTGATTGAACAGCTGCTTTTCAAAGCTGAGCTTCATCTTTTAAGCAGGATCTCACCACAATGCATAATCTAGTTTATGTAGACTCTAAAAGTTTCTCATTTTACTTTCAAATCCCAAAATTTGTTAATGCCGACAGTAACAAAATACCCATGGTGGGGACATTGCAATCCTGGAAATAAAATGATGTAAAAGCTTCAGAGCTCCCTTCAAGCAGCCTTTAAATATGGAGACAAGTATGTATGAGCCCACGACACACACAGGGAAATGTTTTTAGCTGATAACAGCTTTCATTCTCCATCCCAGCTCGGGACTCTACTCCTTATGAACAACCGTGGTCGCTGCAACCTCCATGTTCAATATTCCTACGCTTTGGGGCAGGGACAGCAGTGACAGCTGTTTGTTCTGCTTGTACAGCACCTCCCACAAGGGCTTTCCTAACTGAAATAGTAAATATGCAACCTCCACGTCATTAAAGAGAGGCTGGCCAAAGAAGCCTTGCCATGAATAAATCCTAATACCCATCATGCTAATCTGTGCACTCTGCTTCTTCTTAACATCACAGTGAGCCAATGGAATAACTAAAACTGATCAGTGCAATTGTTTCAACGTTAGATGCAGAATTTCAGATCAGAAGCTGAGCAGCTGCAGAGATTGCTGGAAAGTCAGTGTAGGTATCACCATCCTTGCCTGTAGGTAAAATGCTGAGAGAGAAGATAATATTCTGATTCACAGCAGGGTAAACGTACTCCAGCATTTTCCAGTAGGCTTCTCTGCAAAGCTGCCACACCTTAAGTGAGCTCAAAAAGGTGTTCTTCAAGAACTCCATAATAAAAGAGAAGGGGGAAGGATTTTACTGCTTTTTTCCAAAGCATACTAGCACCACTTGATAATTTTTTGTCACATTGATTCAAATTCACTTTTCCCCCTGAGAAGTATAAGAATTCATCAGCTTTCCTTATCTGATTTCTGCTGTCAAACACATCAGGAAGTACGTACCTCTCCATAATTCAAATGCTTCCCTGCCCACCTTAATTGTGTGTCTCTTTTTTGGATGCAACATAGGAAGAATGGGCTGTCTTGAAGGGAGAGTTGCCCTGGATGTCCTTATATAAGGCAGATGTACATGGTCACTGAAGGCTAAGTCCCACACATAATTCTTCTGTCATCAATTTACTTTGCATCTCCATGCCTCATAACAGCCATTTTAAAGGCCCTTGTCTACAGGGAATATTACCATGAACTTTCTTAGACTCTGCAAGGAGTGACAGGAAATCCCTACCTCCAGGAGTAAGTAATTCCAGCTGTTTCAGGAGAAAGCAAAATGGTAAATTCATGCTCTTCAGAAGCAATAAAACAAATCCTGATTTAGATAATTGTCTTAACACAGGAGTTGAGAACAACTTCACATTTCTGTGAAAGCCAGTTAAAATCTCACATATTTCCATTTGCCTTTAACAACTTCCTGTAAGCTGATAAGAAGCTCTGTTGATAACAAGAAGTGTGTATGTGACAGACAGTAATTGCCAGAAAAGAGTAGGTGTTCATCTCTGTGCTTCAAGTTTCATAGAGTTCTAACAGACTGTAGACCCTGGAGTTTGGATGTGTGTGGATTTTTGGTTATTCTGACCCTATCCCCAGTGTTATGCAGAAAGCATTAATAGTGCTACATCTTAAGGGAGTAGGGCTCTGCAGCTTTGCACCTCTACCCTTTTAACTCCAAATGTCACCCATTGCTAAATAAAATCTTTAAAAATATCTAAAATTCAGTCTGAAGTACTGGATTGCTTCTAAAAAAATGGCATCTTTCTGAAATATCTTCACCCTGATAGGCTGTGGTACCCACTGAAGATTGTAAGCAACAATAAAGATAAGGAAAAAATAAAAAGAAGTACCATGAAAATATGGAACAAAAAAGAAAGAGAGAAGGATGTAAAGGGGAGTAAAACAAACCAACTGCAAGGAGGAAAGATGTTCTTACCCTAATAAACTGGGGGCTTCTGATAGGAGTTCACAACTGAGTGGTGTGAAAATATGCCCAGGTCATTGAACCCAAGGCATGCCTCTGCTAAATAACTCTTGTTACTTTGTTTGCCCAGCTTCCCTGGGACTGTGTAGGGTGTACAAAATACATTCTGTGCACTGGATGACCAGTGGGCCAAATTTCCATTGTTCCCATTGCTGAGCAGCTACAGAGCTGCTCCCCTTGCTCTGCTCCCACATTTAAATCAAACCAACAGCCATCATCTCTAAACTTCATTGTAAACATATGGGTGCCTCAGAATAAAGTTATATACAGGTAATGCACAGAGGAGGTGCTAAGCTTGTTCCTTTCCATACAGGTTAAACATGGTGGAGGGGAATATGTGCATGTGTGTGTGGTGGCAGGGAAAGCTTTGTCATCAATTAAATTAAATGTCAATCCCATCAACAGGAATAAGAAATGGAAAGGACAAGGAAAAAGAAATGTTCTCATTTAGATAAACAACTGCATATTTTAGAAACCTGGCATTCAGTGCTGTATATTTTTCCTTGATGCTCTCAGCAGTTATAAAGTTATGACTGTATGGAAAAAAACCCACCACTCCCCCACCACCCTCCAAAAAAATCCCTCTCATAACCTGGAAGAAAGTAACTGTGCTTGAGAGATGCTCCTTTTGCCTTTCTTTTCCTTGCCCTCTTTAGACAAATTCAACCTTGATATAATCCTGCTACCGCCTACTGCTGGCTGAAGCCCCTTTTGTTAAAGTCAAAGGAAATCAGAATAAGGTTTCTAAAAAATCCTGGGAATAAAAATAAAACAATCACCCAGCAATCAGGGTAAAAAGGAATTGCAAGCAAGTATTTGTATCAGTAAACTTGAAAACCATCATCTGCTGTCTTCACTTAATGTCAATAGTTGCTGATGTCTACTTTCATAAATATCATCTTGTAACTGGCTTTTCATCCCTTTCCACACATGCCACCCCTCCCCCAGGACAAGCACTCAGTTGTAATACATTGGAAAATTGAGCTTGGTAAGTAAATTTCAGACTGTATTGGCAAATCTTAAGAGATTTCCACACAGTGCTGGCAATTTACACTGATAGCTAATTTGACCATTAAAGAAGTTATTCTGGTCAATGAATTAGTTTGTTTACAAGCAAAAGGAAGTAGTAACTGTGAACTAAAGTGCTATTTGAATATTCCTTATTTACAAACTCTGCTTCAGCAAAGCTTACCCTGGTTACATTTGTTTGGAACTGATTCTGTGGTACAACTTGAGTACAGGTTATTTGTGAGTATCTAACTAAAATAACACATTTTACTAATAAACTGTAACAATGTACTCTACCTCTTTTCTGCCAAATCTTTAAGGAAAAAAAAAATCCATAAATATGCATACATTGCTGATGTGCCTGAAGGCCAAGTGAATATACTTAGTGCTACTTGAAATAAGACAGCAGAATGCTGCTGAAATCTTACTGAAGTTGCTAGCAAAAGGCCTGAGGAGCAGAACACAATAAGCGTTCAAAACCATCTCACAATGTAATAATCAATGTGTAATATGAGCTAGGGGTTAGTTAAATAAAATGTGAAAGCTGTATTAATGAACCCTTTCGCTGTCCAACACAGCATTTCATTTTCTTTCATAGGCTGCATAATGCAGGGCTTGGGAATAAATTATAGATGAAACCCCCATCATATGTTTATAAATACACTAACATTAGCATTTTACTTCCTCATAAATCTGCACCAAACATTCAGGCACAAGATAGAAAGCCCTGTAAAACAATGATATATTCTCTGCTTGCAAGACTTGCCTAGTGGCCCATTCATTTTTACCGCTGTTCTTCAAACATTACTTTCTTCACTCATGCCCCCTCATTTAAAATCCATTTTAATTTAAAGATGTTCGATGCAGTCCTAGTGGTACATTTACTCATCCTGGTTATACATCATGGAGCAGGGAAAAGAAAATTGTTTAATCTAGAGATACGGTTCACTGTGGTCACCACTGAACAGTGGAGTAATTACCAGATCAGCTCTGCTAAAAATGCACTCAGGGTGTTCTGTGACCTATCATCTTCTAATCTGCATAGTGAAGTATAGCTTCATAACTATAAATTGCTGACTTAATTAAAACCAGGACCTTTCTGTCATTTAATTACAGGGAGAAAGGTTATTGCTTAAATGCAATTTTCCAAATGTGATTTCTTAACAGTTATTAACTGCTTCACCATCATTTATTGTTTCAGATTTTTCAATTTGAAAATAGTCCCTGTGACAGAAGTAATGACTTCATGAAAAACTCAATCTAGATGGAGCTGAGCAGACCCATTTGTTTCTCGTAAGTGGAGCAGACACAAAACTTGAAAATGTCACAGGAGGATCCTGTGATTGCTCCACTTTACAGGAGTAATTAAAAACCGAGGGGTTGTATTAAAGGTGAAGAGAGGAGGTTTATGACAATTTCAAGGGTTTTCCCCTTACCAAAATATTGTCTGTGCCTTTTCAACTCTGTTAGAAAAGGTTTGGATTTATAATTAATAGTTTATCCCGATCCAATACACAATACTAGTACCAGTGCACTAAGATAAGCCTGTAAGCTCTGCAGTTTTCTATTCACCTGCCAAGAGCCTCTTTAATTTGAACATAAATATGTTCCATATAATTTTCCTCTGCATATAAAGCTTTTCATTTCTAAGAATTGTTGTTTCCACGAAGTAAGTGCATTTTTAACTAAAATTTCAGTAGTGGCTCCTTGTCTAAGACAGACCTTCTCATCCTAGAATGAACTTGATTCTGCAAGGCCACTTTTATACCAACCTGAGTCCCATGAGGGAAAAAAATCAGCATCAAGACCTCCCCTGCAGAGTGCTGCATGAATTCTGCTTGAAGGACTAACCCTGACCATTATAACTCACAGGCACAGCTAAAACCTAAAAGTCCTTTTCAGGGTACTGCAAATACAAGGCAAGGTCCCTCCTGATAAAAGAAAAAACGACAGAAAAAAGAGAGGGAAGAAAAAGAAAGAAAAAAAAAAGAAAAAGAAGGGGAAAAAAGAGAAAAAGAGACAAAAAGAGGGAAAAGGGGAAAAAATTAAAAAAAAAAAAAGAAGAAGAGAGAGAAAAACACAGATGCTTGTTGTTGCCAGGACAACAATTTCTTGCTCCCAGTAAGAACATATTTTTAATCTGAATTTTCCTTGCATACCCTTTTGTCTAATTAAGAGCCCTTCCAAGATATACGTGAATTTTACACGAAAGAGGTTTTGCAGATCAAGGGAAGCTTATTGTCCAAGAATACCACAGGAAGATAAGAAGCTTCCTACCAGGCAGTCACATTCTCCTTTCCCCTTGTGGTGAGACTCTACATCCCCACAGTTTCCCTGCCACCACTGATGGGGGTTTTAGGGTATCAGAGGAGCTGGCAGTGGATATGACAGGGAGCACTACAGATCCCTCCATTTTAAACATCTTTGTGACCCCACAAAGCACATTATAATCTCCAATTCATTAAACCTCCAACACCCTCATTAGTGAGGGGAGAGCTGCTGCCCCAGCACACTGGAGCTGAGGGACAGGGGCCAAGTCACTATGGCCCAGAACCTTCAGCTCCAGGTTAAGGCCAGGAGAAGAGAGAACTCCTTTCTGGAACAAACAAGTCATAAGGATTCCTTTTCTGCCCAATTTTCCAAAGCATTCCGCTGCACACAAACTAACTGTGAGACTCTGAAACTTAGTGGGAGCTGCTCCTCAGCAGGCAAATTCTGTGGAGCAGTTTGATGCAGACATTCAGGGTAGGCACAGTGCTGGCTGCATTGCACGAGCCATGTGGCAATGTTTGTTCTCCCTGCAGCAACATAGCTGAGTGCTGCCCATTCAGAATTTACTCTGCTTTTACTGTTAACACAACAACCAAAATATTTTCAAGCCACTTGTCACCTCTGTTCCAAATTGCATTACTAAGTGGAATACAAGCTTTTGACTCTTCTCCCCCCACACTTGTTTTTGTTTTTTTTATTGTGAGGACAAATCATGTTTTTGGTTAGTCACCAAACATATGTGGTATTGGTTTTGTTCCCTGACTGGTAGACTTGCATAACTTAGCAATGGAATCAAAACTGTAAACAGACAACATATGTGCATGTACGATGTGCAGTTTGCTTTCAGCTAATGATCAAGCACTCTGGGTTACAGTTTGCCCTTGGCAAGCATCTGTACTAGCATAGCTTGAATCCTTACATGTTTACACTCCACACTGGCAGGGGAGTGGCAGTGTGGCACAGGAAATAGCACGAGGGAACGTGAATTGCCTATTTTCGGCCTTTGCAAGAATAAAAACTACACGGGTACAAAATCAAAGAGAGAGAAACTGGAAACTTTTAAGAGAAAACGGGAAAAATAAAATGCAGCCACCGTAGGAAGAGAACAGGGATGGGCACAGTGGGATACAGCCCCATTCCCTGGAACAAAAACGCAGTGGCTCTGAGCAGAAAGCACCAGGTACAGGCAGTCTTGATCAGGACTCAAAATCTGGACTTTTCTGCCAGGCCAAACCAACAGCTGAGAGATATATACTGTGGCCCTGCCTTTTTTATTTAGAAAGCAGTTATTACTGCCAGTGCCAAGGAATTCTATGGTAGGGCTAATAAATTCCATGATTTTTGTGACCTTTTCCTTCTGCACAGAAGTCTCCCTTCTTGCCAAGAGATCTGTCAGGGTCCAGGATTATCTCCTAAATAGAACAGTACACCTTCCACCCCCATCTAAAATGAAGCTGGAAATTGTACTATAAGGCCACCAGGGCAACTAGAGGAGTTTACTAACAATTTTCCAGTCCCAGCTCTACACTCAAAACACTTCTATGTCCTTCCCCAGTGCCAATAGCTACTCTGCAGGTGGAGGGAGGAAAGTCAGTGCCTGACACTGCAGATTTCCTGCTGGGTTGTGTACTGTGCAAGTTGCAGCAGAGCTCCTTACTATCACATCCATGCTGGGTGTGAATTTTCCTAATGCCCTTATATTTGCACAGAACTCCAAGGAAACCAACTAAATTGTCTAAAAGGGCCCAAAACATGCTTACAGAATGGGTACCTTTTGTATCCAACCCTTCTCAAATACTTTTTTATCTCTGAAGGCATTGTTAATGGGACAGATCTGAGAATCAGAGACCAAGTTCCCAATATCAGGGTGCAGGTGCCCTCCAAAGGAGAGAGAACTTTCCAGGCTTTGATCCCTCTGACCCAAGTTTAATTCACATTCAAAAGGAAGCAAATCTAATAGATTCCATGTGGCATTTTTTATTTCCCCTCGCAGCTGCCAAAGTTGACAAGCCAACAGGACACATAGCACAGTTCAGAGAATTAGAAGAACGAGGAGAGGAGAGGACAGTGACAGTTACTTTACAAATACTTTAGGATTCAATTCAAGTGAACCCACCAACATCAAACCTGTGTCTTCTTTAGTACCTGAGAGATTCTCACAGGTTTCTGTAAAGTAGATACTCTTTCAGTGAACACCAAAATAGTAAGGGATGCCCATAGGTAATTTAGATTCATCATTTTACCTTGGATAAGCTGGGGGGCACCAGTGATCTGCTCTGAAGAAAACTCCTTATGCTCACATATCCAGAAATGTGCAGTCCTGTTTCACAGACAGAATTGGCTTGATCATGTGAAATAAGACTCGCTTTAGGCAGGGTCTGCCAAAGGAGATGCTTAAAAAAATCATCATGCCCTGCTGTCTTACGAGCTTTCCCTGATTTCTTATGAATTACAAAAGCATGTATCAGAGAAGCAGCACATGGATTGCAAACCACATCATTATCAACAGAACATAGTGGCCATGCAGGTTAATAGCCTGAATAGAATACACAGAATGAGCCCTTTTTGTAATCTCCTACGGTTTGCTCATTTGATTAATTGAGCCCATTCAATTTCCATTTAAGACTATTAAGAAGTCTGTAGCTTTAGCTATTTTTGTCTGTGAGACTCAGCCTGGAGATTTCAGAAGCTTAACATTCTAGCTGCATGTCACTGCAACCATTGTCTCTTGTCACAATTCTAATTCTATGTTCTGATAATAAAATTTCATTAGTGTCTGCACATCCTTTGCCTTACCTTTGAAGTACTGTCTTGTGCTGAAACGATTAGCAGTACTTTACGTCATATCACTTGACTGTTTGACAGCCATTGTGAGTGAGCTAAACGGGGAGAAATTAAAATTTCTGACAATTTCCATTACATCTAAATTGCTGAGAAATTAAGGGATATTTACTTTTACAAATATTAAAGGTTGTTTAAAATGTAAACTGACTTCATTTTATTAGTAGATTCCACAATGTGCTAATTCAAAATGACTACATGGCCTTATGTGAATAAATTACCAACTCATTTTCCAAAAGCGAAGGACATTTCCTCCAGGCTGCTTTTTGACTGTTTGTGTCAGTAGAAAAAGAAAACAAAAAAACTTATGAATATTTCAGAACAGAAGATATTCCTTGGTGCCTGTACTCTGCTTCATCTTAACACAATAATGAGGTTATCCCTGTATGATATGATTTTTTTAACAACTTAACAAAAAAACACGCCATGAAGCACTGAGTTTATCACATGGTGCAATTTATCTTGGGAGGGGTCCCTCCCTGATCAATGTCTTGAGCCCAGCTAATCCAGACTATCACACCCCACGTGCCTGTCCATACAATGACTGAGCTTAATTTTGAAAGTAATTTAGATTTTTCTGTTCCTGAGGATTTACATGTTTGGTGTCACAGTTTCTTCCACAGTTTCCACCATGATTTGGTGTTTCCTCAAACCTAAGTGGTTATTGACCCTGGAGACTCCAAAGGGGCATGAGCAAAAGAGGTGGTGAGATGTTTAGCACACCTGCATGGGCTGGTGGGGTCTCACCAGTAAGATTTTAGACACAAATACTGCTGAAAGTCTTTTAGCTGTTCATTTAACCACCCAGAGCTGCAGCTCAGTTGTGGTGATCTAAAAACTGAGTTAGTGCAGCTGCCTAGAGTTATTTAGGTTTCAGGCAGGGAATGAGCATGGTCAACAGTGTCCTGACTTTTTTTATCTCAGCTGAAGTATTATGGGGTGATCAGATGCTCCTGTACATTTTTAATTGCAGCCAAGAAAATCTAGTCATGGTTTCTCCACTCTAAAACCTTTCCTTTGATTCCCCATACCATCTTCCACACTACCATCCTTTCCAGACTGATAAACCTTCATTTCATCATTTATTAGAGTTTTTCGTCTTGAATTATTTCCAAGACTTTTCTTGGTGACTAATCACAATTTCTTCACTTTCTTTTTTTTTTAAAGCTCTCTGCATAAGGTCCAAAGACAAACACTGCTTCTAAAATCCTAGTGCTTTGCCTTGTAGATACCTCTTTTATAGACTCTATTGTAGGCAGCACTCACATGATCATTCTGGGATGAAACCCCAAATGGCTGCTCAGTGTGCTGGCAGGTTGAATGCAGCTTATTCCACAAAGTCTGGCCCTCATAAAAGGGGCATAATAGTTACCTACCACATAGGACGTGCTAAGCCTTAATTTATTAGCGCTGTAAAGCATTTTAGACACCCTTAGAAGAAGGGTGTTGCGAAAACATAAAGCGCTATTGCCATAAAACATTTGTCTGGCTGAAAGCCCTCAATGGTCTGCTTGAGAAACAAAGGGGGATGTAGGGAACCAGAGTGTCTTACTAGGCATTTCCCATTGAGAAAAAAAAGTACTGCTTTCATTTATTTGGTGTCAGCATACATATTCTAAGACTCCTGGTGATGGAGAAGAGCAGTAGGTCTACTGCATGAAACATTACTATCTGATTACTAACAGATTACAAGGACATGGAAAAGCACACAAGCACAAGTCACCCAACCACATTTACCAAGAGAAACAGATCTGAAAACGCAGGAACTTTTAAAATTTTAAGTCCTTGTGATTAAAGCAATTCATTATGAATAATGCCAATTGTGCAAGGAACGCTGTGCAAGGACATGAAAATGAAGAGAGATTACAATATTTTTGATGGCTTCATTGTTGGCAACTCTTTCGTTTGGTTGGGATTTTTGAGGAGCAAGAATCCCAGCAGTAAATGCAATCAGGTTCACTGGCTGCCACAAAAGCTCACAGTGTCTGATACTCTTTCTTACATGCTTTGCTGAATCAGGACTCCAGTACATGAAATATACTTCGATCTTGACAGTGGTTCAAGTGGTTCAAGTCTTTTCCTTAAAGTCAAAGCCCCTTTTGGTTTTTTTGCTTTGATGCACCATCAAGTTCATGCACATTCTTTGTCAAAATACATTCATGTAATAGGGTTATAATAAATAGTTCTTTTAACAGTTCATTTAGGATTCCAAAATGATGAGGTTTGCAAAATGCAAAGAAAAATCACACAGATTGTTTTAAAGCAAACAAACTGTAACAACCCCTGAATTAATGCTACAAGTGAAAGAAAATTGAATCTGAGATAAGTTTATGTGACCAAAAGGCTTTGGGGCAAGACACTGCAATATGCTAAAGACAGACTCATAACCACAAGCTACATTTAGGACTCAAATCATATATGAGTGGCACATTTCAAATGTTCTTCTACTCCTTAAAATAGATATGTATTACCAGCTGCTGACAAATGGCTACTCTGTAAATGGCTAAAGAAAGATTTCTTCTTGTTCATATTTCATTTTCTTTTCCATTCTATGTCATGTCCAGCTCCTGCTCATTTGCTACTGAGTCAAAAATAGAGTTACTCCATGAGAAATGTTGATATTTTTGATCTGCCCAGAAGACAACACAGCATGTGACAGCACATATTTCATACAAGATTTTCATCGAGTTCACTAGAAACCCCCATATAGGTGTTCATAATTTGGGCTTACATTTCGATTCCAAGAATCAGAGGTTGTAAGTCTCAAATGGACCTTTAAGACCCTGGGCTGCCCTCCAGCAAAAAATCCTCCACCACAATATTCCTCCAGCAAACTGAAAAGATTCAGAGGAGCATCTCAACTTTTGGGAATATACTTAGATCAAACTTCCAAACCTCTTCCAACAATATAAAAGCAGAAATAAAATTGGCAGGTGCATCTTTTGCTATGTCCTATAACATAAAAATCATAGGCCACTTCATTTAAGTGAATGGAAGTCAAGAAGATAATCTAAACATATATATATATATATATATATATATATATATATATATATATATCTCCAGTCTGTGAAGTCTGCTATTTTCAGCTGGACTTCCAAAATCTTGCTAGGAAACTGGTAATAATAGCTAAATTAAAAAGCACAAAATGAGCTTCACTTTAAATTTGGATGACATTTAAGACTGGGACTGTATCCTAGAACACAGCCATAGGAACAAATTATTGCAATAGTTCAGGTGAATTCACTGTGCAATGACCAGCTGCACAGCAACCTGCCTGTGCTCTGCTCTCCCTCACTGGAATTGTGCTACTGCTGCTCTTTAAATATATATAAATGTATAGATAAATGTACACTAACTCCACACCTTTCCCTGCTGCACAACACTGTCTAAAGGTGCCTGGAGAAGGGACTATCCTCATGATCACATGGACAGACATTGACCTCAGGGCACGTACACCGAACTACTCCTTGCCAGTAAAACCATGGCTTGCTCTAGGTTGAACAGGGGATATTTGGGATATTGCTAGCGGGAAAGTGGCAGCTCCCAGGGAAGCTGCAGAATTTATGTCTGTGTCACACCACTCAGCAAGTGTCTGCCTCAGTGACAGTAGATCTTTGACAAGTTTCTAAACCATGCAAGGGTGGGCAGTTCTGCCCCCAGGGCACAGCCTTTCCTCTGGAAGTATTGTTTATATGAAGAAATTTAGCCCCCAGTTTGGCTGGTGTGATGCTTGTCCCTTATCGCCAGCCTCACTTCCAGTGTCATTTCTGCGTCTCTTTCACGTGGACTAACAAACTGAAGAAACCTCCCTCCCCCCTCTAATTGACTTAAGCCTTGAAAATTTCGATCTTAACAGAACAGTTTCACTGATTGCATAGTGGCAAATGGGAGATTGTCACTTGTTTTTAAAGTGCTTGCTTTTTACAGTGAAGAGCATGAAGTGTACCAGCAATGTTAACCTTCCGGAAACACACAATATTTAAATTACACTGCTCAGAGCACAGTAATTGAGCCAAACAGACATAAGTTCACATCCACTGAGCTTTCAATGTAGCAAATGCTGCCATCAATCCCTCTCAAGTGCCCAAAGGATGGTTCATATGCCCAGAATGCTGTGTATTTTTTTCCCAACTCTAGCTGTAGATTTAATAAACTGAAAACTTCCTCTTGCAAATCTTACCTCAGCCATGTAATCTAGGGATAGTCAGTTTGTTGGCTAACTCAGACCTTTCTAACATGTTTAGCTAAAACCCTGGGTAAACAATGAAGTACTACTCAATACACTTTTTTGCCACATTCTTGAGTGAGCAGACTGACAGGAGCCCGTGCATAGACACGACCATACATTTGTTTAACTGCCATGTTTATAAAAGGTCTCCAACTTATTAACAAGCATTTGAAGAAGAGATTAATCAATCACTTCAGAGTGCTCCATTTGGTTATGAGCTGTGCCTAGGAACAGAAACAAGACTTTCCACAAAGGCTGTCATGAAGCTTCATCCTTCAGAGGTCCAGATTCCTGTTCATCAGCCTTTATTACATTACTTGGAAACAGAACTGTAGTAAAGGATGACCCGCTTGCCTACTGAATTCCTCACAAAAATAAACCTTTTTTCAACCCTTTTGCAATTTCCAAACACCTGAATCTACTTTGTACTCATATAAGAATATTACAGATACCAGAACATCGAGTTGCCACACAGCTGTGGCTACCAGATGTCTCAGCCTGGGTGCTGCTGGACCCCAAGATAAATTAATCTAATATTGCTAGAAAGGGAAGGACTGCTCTGCCTGTAAGGTAAAGCCAGGGCACATTCTTACTTGTTACACACCACTGCAATGGCTCTGGCATCAGAGGCACCCACCAAGATGTTTTATACTAAGAAAACAATTCAAATTCCAGCTACTTAGTACTGAGTGAAACATCATATATATCTATATGGGTCTATCATAGATAATTTCTAATGTGTAGATATAACCTACAGTTATATTTCAAAAGACATCAAGAAAAGCAGCAGCTAGATTGTTCTGTCTTCTCTTTATTTTGTACATCTTGCACTGAGTTTCTGGACTCGCTGCACTTTGTGGCAGTTGTGACATTTTAAGTTCTTGTGGAGTAAAGTGTAACCTCTGTGGAGAACGTGCGCAGGGCACATGAACCACTACTGTGCCTCCCTCATCTTCAAAGCAAGGCACATTCACCCTGTCTGAGAACATCAAAAAGTGCTGTGCTCTCCCTGCTGGGTTACACAGGCACAAAGCAGATCAGGCAGAGACATTTGCAGAAACATTTACTCACCTAAGAAATCCAAACATCCTTTTTAAAAATTAAGGTCTAAACTACCTTGTGAGAAGAAGTGTTTTATATACATGAATAAAAGAAATACCTTTGTTATGCATTCAGAACATGTGGTTAAGCATTTTTTTTTTAAATAATATTTTAAAGTCTTGCCTCATTGATGAATCCAGCTCTCAATGTGCTGGAAATGAGCAGAGGCTCAACATTGTCTATTAACTGTCCTGTCAACCTATCAAAATGACATACGAAGGCCTAAAAACAGATTTTTAATAAAAATTTTATAAGTCCAGGTGTAAAACACATGCTCTGTCGCAAATAAAAAAGGGTTTCCCAACGTCAGCTGGAGCCTGCTTTGCTGGGTTTTTGCAGAGTATGTATCTTGGAGGAAGCTTTGTCCATCTCAGATAATGCCTGAACTTTAATTCTTCTTGCTTTGGAAACAAATTATATCAATTATCCCTACACTCCCCCAAACTAAGTAACAACACCTTTTCACTCTACTTCTACCTTTGCATACCATACCCTACAAGAAGGCATAACAACACATACATGCATGCACTCTCAATTCCACATTTCTAACCCATGAATCTAAAGAATCCTCAAAACAAAGTGCTTGGAATCCCATTCCAGAGGCAAGTTCTGCTGGTTGGAGTCCCTCCCTACTCTCAAATGAAATGTCACACTGTAGGCTAACAAACTCTTCTAAAATAAGATACTTGGGGAGATAGTGATCATTGGAACTGTAGGGGTTTTTTTTCTAGGGGAAAGAAAGTTGATGATCTAGATCCTGATTCAGCAACACCCACATTGACTAAAACATAACTGTTGTTGAAAACATACCTGAGCTGAAGCATGTAGCAGAATTTGTCCTTAAATATATATATATATACATATATATGGTTATTTTTAAAAAGCCTTTAGATATAAAAATCCTTTCCTCTTCCAAAAGCACCCTCATCTCAAAGTAAATCTGTGGTGTAAATAAGCCTTACTCTTGATCACTGCGGTCATCTCAAACTCACAAAAGCAGCAGTATAAAGAAAAAGTACCTTAATGTATCATGTATCAGCCTGTCCTTTTTACAAGCATTGTCAATTAAAAAGTCTCATTTATTTTCTTTCTGCTCTGGGCAGATTTGTATGTCGTGTTCTCATTTCTAAAGGGAAAAAATTTCAAAACACATGAAGTCACCCTCTTTGGTTTAGAATAAAACCATCTCAAGAACTTGTTATACCTTTGCCTTTATAACTTTTTCTTCACTGAGAGCTTTTGAAATCAAACGCTAGTAAAAGCAAAAGATTAGCGTTGTTATAATTATCAAGCGCTCGCGGTGTGCGTAAATTTACTTCGCGCACTCCAAGCAGAGATAAGATATCCTTAGAGTCAACACAAGAGATGACAAACACAAGGACCGCAAAGAAGGGAGGGTGAAAGGGGGCAGGAGGGTGAGCGAGGGCGATAAGAGATGGGAAGTGAGTCACCGGCACGGCAGAGGCACGGCAGGGAAGGAGGGAGCCGCGTCCTGCCCGTCCGACAGCAGGTGGGGCTGCTGCAGTGCGGGCTGCCCGNGGGAGGGAGGGAGGGAGAGAGGGAGGCTCTGCAGCTCCAAACTCACCTGCAGGAAACTCACGGCTCCAATCGGAACCGCGGGACAAACGGCCCGGCTTTCACATCACTTATTTCATCGCTCCTGTTGGCCTCGGCAAGCTCTACCCCAAGTCCCGAGTGCTTTTCCGGGTGTGACTGAAACACTGATTCAGAAAGATCCAGGCCAGATACTCGTCCCAAATCTGGATCACATCTGTGGCAAAACTCCACTGGCTAGTGATACACAGCCAGCCTACAACTATGGGGAGCACACTTGAACGAGTCCTGAGAAACAGCAGTGCATCTCATTTAGAACACACTGCAGACTGTGTTTTTAATACGAGGGGTATCTCCATGTGCAGGTCATTCTCATTGCCCTATCAAATTTAGGAGCATGTAAAAACAATGCTCAAAGGAGAATACAAGGAAAAGTCCCGAGGACAAATCTTGTTAGCTGAAAGACTGAGATTATTTTCAAGTCCAAAGGCCCAGTTATGCTGGACTGAATGGGAAGCCGAGCCCCTTTTCAGGAAAGAGAAGGGGCACAGAAACGGGGTGCCTGGTTTAGCAACCCAAGCCCACCTGCAAGGAGGAGAGAAGCAATCTCTAGGCTTGAGCAGGCAGGCAGAGCTCAGGGAGAAGCAGTGGCTGGCAGAGCAGAGCCCAGGAGCCCCGTTCAGCTCTGTGGGCCCTCATTAGGCTGACAGCTTACATAAGCCACGCCACAGGGTAACCCGGGAGAGCCCCGGGGACGGCTCTGTGGCAGGTAACAGCCGCGCGTCGTCAGGTGGGCTCGCAGGCCCACTTTTCATGCTCTATTTCTACCACTTCTGAGGCACTGGCAGCACGTTCTGCAGCATGACACAGTCTCTGCCAGCACTTTGTATCTTCCAGAATCAGGCACCATGGGAAGGGTTTCAACAGTTCTGGTCATCATTTTTCTGGCGTGGGTTCATACTTCCAGCACTGGAGTGGAAACACTGCTTTGTCCCCATCCCTCCCCTGGCATAAAATTGCTCTAGATAGAGCTAGTCTTCTCTATGTTTGCCTCATTTTCCATCTTTTAGTCTCTTAGCATTGGTTCCATATGTGCTGAGGATGTATCTGGATGGACACTCATATTACTCATGTAAAACACTATCACAGTTTCTTGCTAGCTAAAATGAGTGCATCCCATCCAAAGCATGGTACCCAGGATAAGCTGCAAAACTCACCCAAGGCACAGAATAAACTGTGACAATCATTGAACTCAGTCATTACTAAGTAACTATTGAGTCATTGTGAAATTACTAACAGCAATCTCAGGGTATCTTTGCAAGCAGCAGTTGCTGCAGTGTCAACATACCTTGAGATATGTTGGTATCTCACATGAGGTCTCTGGAGACTTTATAAATTGGTTGCTGGCCGGTGCTGCTGCCTCTTCACTGCTGCTGTTACCTCTGATGGTTAAATTAAGACAGGCCAACGTGCTACAATCACACCTCCATTCTGTCAGGTAGGCCTATGGAGATAAAGACAGATCCAAACAAAAAAAAAGTCCCTGATCACAGCAAGAGACAGATGCATAATGACAGGTCAAACTGTAATTTTTCCAGAGAACCTAATAATTCCACTCTTTGAAGAGCACCACACAGAATCAAAATGTACAAGAGTGGGGCTCGCCATGACTCAGCCACCACTGAGGTACTAACAGCTGCTTCTTAACAAGTGCACAGCACCTCATCAGGCCCAGGGTCCCTGCCTGCCAGCCACAGGACAGCAAGGGGATGCAGGAAACAAGAACAGTAAGAGGGCATGATGCCAACCTGGGGACTCGACTTTTTTTTCTTTTCACTGAGTGATGCCACCTTTCCTCGCCTTTCCACCACCTGTGTGATGCCCCTTTGCAGGGCCACGCACAACTCCCTGATGAAAACAGTGCCTGAACTTAGAGACACAGCAGGGTTTTCCACTCACACAGGAAGAAATGGTCAGACAAAAGCATGAAGGACAGCCAAAAGGAGAAATAAAGGGTTAGAGTTACTTTCAGAAGGAAAACAGACAGAAGAAAACACTGCTCTTTACCCAGCAAGTTTCGCACTTCCAGAAAAATGCCTGGCTACAGTTGAGGCGCTCCTTTGGGAGAGGAGGAAGAAGTTGCTGTCTGGAGGATGGTAAGGGCTAGAGACAGAGCTTCAGATTTGCATACACCCTCCTTTGACCAGTGTCTGCTTCACAGCCTTAGCAAATGTGTTCCCTCCAACACATGGCCTATTTTCTCACTGACTTGTATTGCACTGGGACTGCAAGAAGTCTCTGAAACCAGGGGGTCTACTTCTCCCTCACAGCCATTTTTACACCAATTTAGTGTCACTTTTCACAGCAGGCTTAGTCCCAGTTTGCACTTTGCTTGAGAGCAGCATCTTTCCAGATGCAGCAATGTTGAATTAGTGTCAACATTCTTTCCAGAAGCATAGTTCCAAATAGACACCTACCCCTCACAGCAGAAGGGCACACTCTTAAATGTGGTAATTAACAGGCAGCATGACAACAAATGCTGTAAACATTAATAACATGAAATCTTTAGGTAGATTTCTTGCATCTGCTGGGTTTGTTTTTCATGAGAGACAAAGCAGTGACTGTGTGTAAATTATGTTCATGTCAAGTGTTAAAATGCAATAATGCACCACCCTAGAACATGCGTAGAAATTACTGCCTTGCTATGTATTGTGTACTAAAAGCAGTAACCTAATCATCAAAGTAAAGCTGAATGGGCTGTTATACACCCTCATCACAGGAGCTCTTACATGTTGTTGTTTGGAATTGGCAATTCACATTTCCCTCAGAAAACCAAGACCAAAGGGCACAGAGAAACTTCCTCGCACATCAGGTGAATGCCTGCAATGAAGCCCAACTATACCACCCAGAATGAAGTTCATGCTTAGTCCCTGCAGCAGTCAGAGTCACCATATCCAAACAACAGACCTGGCTGTCTGCTCTCTATCCAGACTGGATATTGCTTGCTCTACCTGTGCTGGACAAGGAACCTCACTTGTGAAAAAAATTTCTGAAGCATTCCTACCTCAGGACACTCCAAACTCTTTTGTGCACTACTTCAATACAGAAAGCTAAGATGGGGCCTTTGCAAACAGAATTTCTTCCTTCTAATAATTTGTGCCTTGAAGCAGTGAAGAAAAATGTCACAGTCTAAACTTTGCCTCTAGTGAAGGCATCCCTGCCCACGGCAGGGGTTTGGAGCTAGATGATCCTCTAGAGGTCCCTCCCTTTCAACTCAAACCATTCTATGCTTCCACTGCTTCATGATTTGCCAATGCAACATCTCTCCCCTCTGTAGACTCGATAGTTTCTGAGCTTGAGAGGAGCTAGCTCTTCTCAAGGGAAACTTTTCAATGGTTTTTCTTTTTTTCAAAACAACCTTGTGTAAACAATATTCCTTTCCCATAACAACAGGTGTTGTTTGCTACTTCTGTTACTTAGTCAACAGGAGAGGTCTCAGTTCTATGGATTAATAGTATGTCTTCTTAGTGCAGCATGTTATAAAAGGACTGAATGAATTGTAAATAAAACCTTCTGATTTCCACTGTCTTCTGACTGGAATCAAGCATCTTTATTTCGTGTTCCATTGTGACATTCCTCCAGATGTTTTGTCCTATTTCTCTAACTCTGTCCTCTGGAGCTGCCAGCACAGGACAGAAATTTCTGCCACTTACCTTCTGGGGAAATCCCTGCTGGGAAGGGTGAGGTGTGGTTTGAAAACTGGCCCAGGCAGCATCTGACATTTCCTCACTGAGGTCACCCTCACAGGGGGAAGTTGACTTTGGCTGGAGCACTGTGTGTTCTGGCTAACCCAACTGGCAGACAAATTCCCAGGGACTCCTGGCAGGGTGAACCAGAGCAGCCTGAGGCTGCACTCTGATATTCAGGAAAGCCTGGGGCAGAGACACTGAGTCCAGAACAGAGCCCAGCCTTCAGTGCCCCCATAAAAGCCTGAGCCAGCTTACAGGGAGGTTGGTGCCAAGGCTCCTGTACCAAAGGGAATCCAGCTTGTTCAGAACAGCATCTTCTGTGTCACTGCCAAACTCCACAGGATCCCGGGTCCAGTGTCAGTCATGCTGCTGGTGGTAGTACACATTTATGGGGTCTGTTGTTGAGGCTCTGCCATTTAGTGCTTTGTTCAGTCAAGAAATTCAAGTTGGCTTAATCTCATCGTGTTAATAGATCTAAATATGGACATAAAGAACTTGAGCGTACATAAGCACAATGAATATGAGTCTCTCATTCATTCCTCCATAGTGCACGGTAAATTGCCAGCGCAGCCCTTTGAGCTTACAAATATCTTTAGACTTGGCCTCACAAAGATTACACTCCCCTCTCAGCAATTCAACCTCCCTCTAATACTTTTAAAACAGAGGAAAGGCCAAGACCCCTAGAGAAGATGCCAAAGATTGAATGGTTGGCCCTGAAAGCAGGCAAACTGCAACAGGCAGCGAAGCAAAGAGGCCATGCCAACAGCGGTGCTCTCAAGGAAAGGAAGCCCAGTGTCTGTTCTGGCATCCACAGCACCCAAACACTTACACACACAATGCAGGTCCCTGCAAGGCAACAGCCAGTATCAGCTTGGAAAGGGTCTTTGCTACTTGGAACTCTTTCAGGCTCTCTTAATGCTCTGGCTTTTCTTAGGATTCCCTCACCCTTCTGGTCATTATGGAAAAAATAAAAGCACTGGAGCCCAGGCTCCCGCATTTACCGGGCCCCAGAAAGATGAAACAGTTAAGAGCTGGAATATACTGGGTGATACTTTGTTTTCTTTCTAACAAGAGAGAACTTTCCCTCCAAACCACAGTAAGCACACATCAGGAAATGAGCATTTGCAAGGCTGAAATCTCAATGTTGAGCATTATTTAAATTTGTAGGGCTATTTAATGTTCATCACACATTTGATCCTAACAGTGCAAGTGATTTTCTATCAGAACTTTTTTTTTTTCCACTTCAACAAGGAAAACTGCCCCTCCAAATATAAGCACTGCTTGTTATTTTGAGGCAGTGAGGCAAAACATACAGCACGTAGACCACATTTGGCTTGCTTAGCAGATGTCTACAGATCACTTGATGTTAATTTCAACATAAAAGCTATTATATTTCTGGCCTCGCCCTATTAGTTGTTAAATAATTATTTATGCTTGGCAGATAAATTCCAGGAACCTTGAATAAAGCCCATCAACCCTACTAATCTAACCATATTTGACACAACAGTTTTCACTCACAGAAGACCCAAGATGTAATGTTTGTTGCCTGTATGATTCTGCTTCACAACCTAAAAGGTAGTCCCATATTTACATTTTAATGTAGACTGTATATAGGATGTGTTCCAGTGCTACTTCACAGGCAAAGAATGAGCTTGTCTGCTTCACTGACAGTTTGAACTCTACTGTAGTCAGTTTCAGTTCACAACTCAGTTTATTTAAACCTGCACTTCACAATTCTGGCACTAGTTAATACGTTTTTCCATAGGTGTTTTGGCTTGCCTATCTACTTTGGCTGTACTTGTCATAGGTTAAGCTCTGGTTGCTGTGACCTTGTTCAAAGCAAAACAATAACTGGAAACGTAAACTTCTCTTAATTAATATTTTTAGCAGCTAACCTTACTTACAGGAGTGGTATTTATACACATTCAAAACTCTAGTTGTTGTGTGTTCTGCTTGAATGGTTTGCAAATTCCAAATAGCCAATCTACAACAAAACTTGGAAAAGACATTGAGTGCAAGGTCCTGTATGAAAGGCTTTCTACCAAGTCTTTGGACATTCATATGTTGCCGTCTCAAGAAATTTAGTTGATGTGTTGTCCTTTGAAAGCACATTTTAGTGTAATCATACTTTTTTATCCTTAATAGACAAGTTAGAATTTAAAGATTTGGAAAAAATAAGGAATTTGAACATTTCACTGAGGAGAACTCATTCAGTATGTCTATTTCTATTTCATCTGTCTGGTTAAAGGAGCACGGCTTCTCTATTATCATAGTAATGTACATTATGTCTGCATTTAAGTTTATGTGCAGTTTATGATTTTGTGTGATAAATAAAAATTAGTGATGCAAAAAGGAGCAAAAGGAATTCACATTGCTTCCAGTATACTGCACTTCATGCCCTAAAAGCTGTGTGGCCTTTCTTTGCATCATTGACAAAATAAAGTTACTGAGATGCTTTCAGCTGATTTTGGTGGACATTGAACAGATCCCTTTTGCCCTACAAAAGAGCCAGGAAAGAAGGCCAAGTTCCTCCATTCCCCTGGATATCTCCATTCCAGGCTGGTCTGCAGCTACAGCACTTACACATCTCTCAGTGCTGAGTCTTTTCTACACCTGACCTTTGCACATGAAGATTTTAACCCTGGGTTAAAAACGCTCAGTGAGAGCTGTGGGCTGTGTTTCACTGCTGCATCCAGGAGGAAGAGGTCATGGAAGAAAGCAGGGTTTATTGTAGGGTTGGTTTTACAATTTTTATTAATGACGAGCCGATTTCTCTCCACTGATGTCTGTGATAATGCAATGTATCCTCGAACTTCATGTCATAAAGTAGCAAAGGTGAGCAACTGCTGAGGCAGAAAAAGTGAGGAGAAAAGATTGTAAATAAAATCATGCACATCAAATAATACTTGTTAAACACTTAGCTTTTTGACATGTGAATTTGATGTTATTATTTCCTTTGGCTGTTGTTAACACATACTTACTTGTTTAACACAAACTGCCCAGGCAGCTAATATAGCAGGGTTTCAAGTGCTGGCAGGTTCCCTTAGTGTGGTGAGCTAGAAGCAAACCAAAAAATGTGGTGGAGGAAAGCAGCACCCTCATTAGAGCAGGGAACCAGAGTCACTGAATCCAGCACTAGCTCTACGTGTGGCATTAACCTAGACAGATCTTTTCTCAGGCACACTTTTCTCCTCTGTGCTGGAATGGAATTGCAGCTCTGAGGGAAGTTTTGCAATGTCAGCAGATTCTGAGATGAACTTTTAAGATTTCCAATTGCTACGAGTTTCATTAACAGCTGACACCATTGCTCAGACATTCCTGGGTTGCTTGCAGCCTTTTTTGCTTTTAAACATTGTTAATCATATCTCGCTCTGTGAATAACAGCAATAAATCAAAACCAGAGAGAGATGCACTTTCACAACAAAACCACCAGGAAACAAAAATTATGCCAGTCTTGATCCCCACTATCCCCTAGACTTAGGAGGAGGTCAGTTCAGTCCTGAAGACATCCTAGCCATGGGAAGCAGAGGACTGGATAACTGCAGTCAAGTGTTTTCTCTGACTCTGGTACTGGTCAGAAATCAGCCCATTGACAGGTTTTCAGGAGATCTAGTTATTATAAATTTTATTTTGAAGAAGTATGTATTTAACTTGCCAGGGCCTCAGGCTACCCCTGTAATTCCAAGGCATCTGTTGTTCTCTGATGTGATTTGGGTTTTAAGGAGAAGCCATTCTCAGACAATCACATGCTGAAAATAGAAATGATGAAGAAATATCCATTAAATGCAAAGTAGGCAGACAGGCAAGATTTGAAGATAATTAGGTTCAATAGTTTCTGTCAGATGATTAAAAAGCCTGACCTTCTATATTTCTTTCTGGTCCAGCTTGTTTTTCTTGGGTAGGCATCCTAACAGGTGGTTTCCTCTGAAAGAAAAACTCCAGTGTAAATCAGAGGTGTCCATAACTTCAGGTGCTGTGGCAAGGTTTGACAACAAACTGGATTATCTGAACATGGGCACCTTTCAAATTGCACTGCTTGGGAGGCTGGCACAGACGAACAGTGCTGTCAGTGCTACCATCGGGCACAGTACTGAATTGTTAAATCACAGAGAAATTAGACACACTTTGCAATCTGGGATTTGCTGGCAGACCTGTAAGAGTGGCAAACCCTCCTGTACTGGTATCAAGGGATACAGATTAGCAGTATTTTAATCTCCAGTTAACTAATACTACCTCTAGCACAAATAAAATTTCTCAGTGACTTCAATATCTTGGTTGCACCCTCCCCCATGACCCTGTTTGAGACAGACCATGTTTTTATGATGAGGACTATTCAGTGCTGGCCCACTGAACAGCACAGCCTGCTTTGGGATCATGTCCCTTACAAACTGTGATGTGCTTGCACCAGTCTTTCTGTCACTCTCCACAAATCTCCACTCTTTTTTACTGGGGTATTTCCTCCTTTAAAGGCTGGGGCAGTGCAGCTTTCAGTAATCAGCAACTTCAGCATAGATTGCAGCACTAAAACAACATTCTCACTATTTAACTCCAAAGAAAAACAAATTCAGCAACCATTTCATTCTTCACCAAAAAAAAAGGCAAAACCTTTATTTAACCAATTTCCTTGTCTGTTTTTTCTGTATCTTTAACAAAAGGCTCTCATTACAGGTTAGAGTTGTACATTACTTTCATACATCCAGGGTTCTAAGGTTACACAAGGACCAGTGTATACGTAGATCAGCTCTTGTACAGATTTTTTTTGCCACTTTTGCTTATGACCAAACAAGGGATAACTGTTACCAGCTCCTTCTCTCCTATTTCCTTATTTCAGTAACAATGCACGGGCCCTGATAAGTATTCAGCTACAGCAGTCTCTGCTTTGAGCAACAAAGCTGTTCTCCCATATCTTCTGTCACTGATTTGAGGACGTTTACACCTCAGCCCAAACATCTGTGGCTGCAATTCCACCCCCATGTGCTCACACTCCATGTTTGCAAACACAGGAACTTGGATTTAAGCACAACACAGCCCAGCAGTGTATCCAAGTCTCTAGACTTTTATGCCCTACATACACTGTGGAATTTCCACTGTGCCTACGAAATTATTCATGACAGAAACATTGAAGGACCATCCTCCCCCATCCCTCTGTGAATACCAGTGAGAAACATAGCAAGAGGTTTTCTTCTGCTTCCTGATCATAGTAAGGAAAGGAAATTTTAAACTAACGTGTTTTGCAGGAGGGAAAGGAAAAGTCACCGCAAAATGTTGAAGACCAGGGGTGCAAGTACATACTTGTATTAACATCTCCCATCCCTGGAGCTGCAGTAATTTGCATGACATTATCTACCTGGGATGTTGCTATGGTTATCACCATACATAAGTAATTACCAGGGCAAATTGCACATACAGCGCACGGATTCACACTGTCAGCAGCAAAGGATCTTTTTATACACTTGAAAAAGTATATGTTCAAAAAAACACTAATCACAAAGATTCCTGATATGAGAAAAACTTCAGGAGTGCTCCAAAATCGTTGCTAACTGCTTATTGACACCTTAAGGACCAAGTCAGACTATGTTCAAGTGAAGAGAGACATTGCATTGGCTCAGTAAAAAATCTGTGGAAACAGTCACCAGTAGTAGTAAGCAGAAACCAATCAGCAGGAACAGTAGAAATCCCTACCAAAGAGTTTACAGTATGAGCAGATGAGAAAGGCAAAGAGAAGAAGTGGTGCATCAGAGCAAATGAGATTGTCAGCTTCGTTGATAGCACAGGCCACGATTATTTTTGGTAAATCATGTCATGAAACTTTCTTCTGTCAACTAGGCACGAAAAGACGAATAGAAAAGAACAGAGTGATGCAGACTACACCCATGCTAAGAAAAAGACAAAAGATATGGTGTTGTGATGAAGCAGATAGTCAGGACAAGCCAAAACTAAGCCTAATCAAAGTGGCTCTCTGAGAGTTCCCCTATTTCCTCTCCTGCAAAGTTTCTGCTGCTGTTTGCGGGCTGAGATCTGATTGTGCTAGTGGTTTCCCACAGGAGCTGAGACAAAAAGATACAGTCCATCTACACCTGTACACCCAAGCTGAAGAGAGCAATTAACAGCCAGCAGAATTTGGATGGAAGTACAAATACAGGGTATCTAATGCTAGGTCATACAAAGTAAATTAGACATTCAAAGCTCATTCTGAAATACTGATACTGTTACATTTCCAATAAAATACAGCTGCACTGTAAACAAACACCTTGAGCCCCAGTCTATTGGTGTCAATGAAAATCTTCCAACAAGTTTGAAGAAGGTGTTCAGTGTCCTCAGGAAAAGACAAAGCTTGAAAAAACAGTGCTGATACTGTGACCTAAGTAAACCACATTAGGCTAACTGGAATGTAAAGCACAATTCTGAAAAGCACAAAATATGTTTCTATAATCTAATTTGAGGTGGAATACACAAGTCTCACACCCATTCGAACCAACCATATTTTCTGTGTACAGAGAAATATTGCAATTATACCAGATTTACAAACTATAGTAGAATTGAGGAGAAAAAAGTTGTATTTTCAACTTGTAGCTCCTTTTAAAAACAAGTTCTTTTGTTTACTTAGAAATCACCTGCTTCTCTCAGACATACATTTTTACCTCCTAGTAGTACCAGGATACTATAACGCCATCAAGTATTTTGACTATTTTAGCAGATAGAACTAGAAAAACATACTGATAGAGGTATGCTCTGAGAAGAGTTTTGCTACTGGGAGCATGACAAGAGCAGGTATGAGCCAGCAGGCAGTTAGAAAGCACAGCAGCCTTTCGGAATTATTTGCATGGCCTCAGGGAAGTCACAATTAATGATGTCCAGAAACACTGGCTAAAGATGCAAGATATGTGTAACCCCATTAGGATAAAGGCAGACTGAATCTTTGACAAAGAGAGATGTGCAATAAGTCATCTCGGGCTTTATCCCGGTGACTGGACGCCCATGGCGACAGGAGTATTGTAACTCGAAATATATTTCATACAAAATAGTTCGCTGGCTTTAAATATATCAGTGAAAGGGAAAGTAAATATGTGAAGAGCAAAATGCAAGATGGAAAAAGTGAGATAAATATTGTTAGATTCAGAGGAAAAATGCTATAAACAGTAAGCAAAGCTCTTTGATTTGCACTGCTTTCCAGCCCATAAAACCCTAATATCTGCCAGCGTTTCATTAAAAGCTTATGAACTACCCAGCATGCCTGCTCCTGCATAAATGTATTGCTAAAAAACATTGTCAATGTTGCAGATCTGGTATTTTGCAATGTTTCAAAGAAACCTTACGTGTACAAAACTCAGATGCATTACTGAAAGAAGTGTGGATGGTGAAAACAGCCCCACAAACTCTAAAACTAATTAATCATCCAAGAGCAGTAAGTCTCTCTCAGAGATGTTCAAAGTAATATCTCTAAACCAGAAAATACAAATATTTTAAGAAACAGGCATTCTGGATAAAGGACTTAAGAGAAAACTACCATCTTGTGAATTGAGTAAAAGGAGTAGAAGGCATCTCTTCACAGAGAATTGAGAGTTCAAGGTCACGACAGCCCAACAGCAAAATCTGTAAATGTTAATCTGAGTGATACAAAGATCTGGCAATGCTAAGACTGACCAGATCAACAACTGTTCTGACTGGATGTGCAGCCTATTCTCAGCATTACAATCTCAGACTTCAGCCCTCTAAGGACAAGTAATGGCAATATCATTCCTTTTCCACAAAAAGTCATATTGGATCAATCAAATCTTTATTGTTATTACCAGTGGTCCCGAACCAAGTCTGGAGGGATCAGAACACTCATGATTTCCCATCTTTCATAAGACCACTGCATTTCAGGGCTCGTTCTCACTGGAACCCAAACACAGGGCAAAATTAAAATGTTCCGACGGGCAGAACCCACATCCCTGAGGCAAAGCCTCCCAGTGTCTGGAGGATTTCCAGTGAACGACCATGTATGCACTTAGCCCATTCTGCATTGCTCTTACTGCAGCTCCCCTCACAGAAGCGCCTCCAAATTGTTCTGACAACAAAACATAGAAATTCATCTCCCACATCCCTCAAATAACTCCATATCCCTCTGCTGCTAAGATCAAGCATCAAGCTGATGTTTGATTACAACACTGATGGGGCGAATGGGCAGTAAAGCCTACCTGTTACCCATGACTTGTCTTTTAAGTAACAGTACATCCTGGCACTTGTGGATATGCAAGCTAAAAACTCAGCACCTCAGCACAA
The DNA here is from genome assembly GCA_008694505.1 of Cyanoderma ruficeps. Taxonomy (NCBI): domain Eukaryota; kingdom Metazoa; phylum Chordata; class Aves; order Passeriformes; family Timaliidae; genus Cyanoderma; species Cyanoderma ruficeps. The sequence continues at coordinate 2,303,266 of VZDJ01000133.1, forward strand.
ACCCACCTCTGGAATAACGTTAAAAACCATATCATAGGTGTAGGAAGCAGAGACAGGAATGTTACAAGACCGAGACACAAAAAAGAGCCATACCTAAATTATTGCACAAATATGAGATTGCTGAATATGTTACTGAAAATTTGGTTTTGAAGATACATGCTTAATAAAAAACAAACAAACAAACCCAAACACAGTATTAAGGATTACATCTCACTAGCTTTGGAAACTCAAACACAGCTGGTCTGATCAGCTGAGCCATTTTCATGCTGCCACATGCATATTACAGCTCATGCGACTGAGCTCTGGGGAGGGGCATTGCTGTTCCTCTGTCCAATTAAGTAACAAACCAACATATTTGACTGTTTAAATGTTTGAAACCTGCTGTCGTTGCCAATGGTTCTGAGGCGAACCAGCACTAGCTCTGCATGGCTCTCATTTACTCTTTGCATGAGTCTCAAAAGGCAGAAGACAGCACACATGGAAATCTCCAACACCACATTTCTGCGGTCATTACAACCAAATCCTCTACCAGACACAGCTCAGCTAGGCGCGAGGTTTAGGTCAAATGGAGTTGTACCAGTGTGAGAACAGCACAAGGGGAAGCTGTGGTCTGGTGCAGCATCTTGCATATCCATGTTAGTGGTACACCCAAAGGCCACATCAGACGGAGTTTAAACACCCTGTGGGCTGGGCTGACAAACCAGCGGTGGCAATTTGGAATAGTAGCACCCTCTGGTCCAAAGTAACAATGGACAGACCGGCCTCGGTGGTGGAGCACAGCTCGCCACAGGATCCCTTAGAAACAGGGTCATTACCCTGCAATGTAGTGCATGCAACCAGTCTTCTCTATACTCTATTTCTCAAGTTGTGAATGACGTGTATAATATAGGGAAAATAATTATATTGGGAAAAGGAATCAATTACCTCTGCCTAGAGACTTTCACAATTCTGAACAAAATAAATTCCACTTCAGGCAAGACAGACAAAAACCTTTTTCTTTACTGTATGGTTTGGGCTTCCTCTGATCTACATTTTCGGGATCTCAAGTTCAGTTCCCTTGCAGTGACCGCGACAGTGACCCCATGACGATAAATACCCTTTGTGAGAGCGCTGGCAACCTTTACTCCCCACTTTTTTTTTTTTTTTCAAGACAGCATGGAGGGGTTTGTTTGTTTGTTTGTGTTAAAATCACACTTTTGTCCTTTCCCAACCGATTTCGGATGACAGCAGAAACCATCACCAGCCTGCCGCTCTGGATGAACGAGCAGCAGCGGCGGGACAGCCCCGACCCGCTGTTTCGAGCTGCCGTGGTGTTTATCCCGCTGAGCTCGGGGCGCTCTGGCAGTGGCCGGGCGGAGCGGCCCCTCCGCGGCCCGCGGTCCCCCGCGAGGGCTCTGCCCGCGGCCCGGCCCCGCCGCCCGGGCCCCTGTGCGGACGTGGCGCAGCCGGGCCGGGCGCGCTGCCAATGGCCGGGCCGGGGGCGGAGCGGGTCCGGGGCGGGGCGGCGCTGGGCCGGCCGGGCAGCGGAGCGGAGCGGGGCTGCGGGAGCCGGGCCGGCGGGGCATGGCGGCCGGCGGGGCGCCGAAGGCGCTGCCCGCGCTGCTGTTGCTGCTTGCGGCGGGCGCGCTGGGCAAGCCCACGGCGCGGCAGGAGCGGGCCCGGCCCGGAGCCGCGCAGCACGAAGACAAGCCCGGCTTCCAGTACGACCACGAGGCCTTCCTGGGCAAGGAGGAGGCGCGGAGCTTCGACCAGCTTAGCCCGGAGGAAAGCCGTGAGCGCCTGGGGTGAGCGCCCGGCCCGGGCAGGAGACGTGGCAGGGGGAGGGCCCGGGGCGGAGGAGGCGGCCTGGCGCTGCCTGAGTGTGTGAGGGGGCAGCGGGACCCTTCCCACCCTGAGGGCCCTGAGCAGCGGGAGCCCGTACCCCAGAGTCCTGCCCTGAACCCCAGTGTGGGACCCTATACCCCAGAGTCCTGCCCTGAACCCCAGTGTTGGGACCCTGTTCTCCAGAGTCCTGCCCTGAACCCAAGTGTGGCCTGCGGGTTGAACCTGTGGGTTTCGACTTCTTTCACACCCCGCTGGTATTGCAGAGGAGCAGCCAACAATTCATGTCCTTGGTGTTTTTCTCTCCTGCCTTTTCTGGCCCCACAGCAATAAGCCTCGCGGAGGGAGCTGATGTGTCGGGTGTTGGACCTGCAGCCGGAGGGCTTTGCTGCTGCAGCTCCCCTGCCTCTGGGACACTTGCACACACCGTATCAGTGTTAATCGAGTTTAAACCATTCCTTCTTTACAGCTACAAGTCCACCTCAAGCATCTTCCCACAGTTTTCCAACTTGTGACATCTTTGCTCACAGTGTTTCAGTTGCTAATACTTCCATGCTGTTCTTAATGCAAAGAACACGGACCATGCCTTACTTTACTGCCTCTCCCTCCTTTACACCTACAGGAAGCCACATCACTAAGCAGAACTAAATCTAATATGAGTTAATGAAAGATCCTATAATGTAGTTGCCACGAAGAAGATTGTTTAAAATATCTGCCTGTTCTCACTAAGATTCCCCCTGCATTCCCTTCCATAGGGAGTGGCACTTGCTAATTTTCTGTCTGGTCCTGCCATAAGCAGTAGCACTGTAATCTCACTGAGTAACCTCTTGATCCTTCTGAAAGCTGTCACTACTATTAATGTGTCTCAGTGAGTAAACAGATAAAGTGATTGCCAGAAATGATCGACTTCTTCCTCATTGTTTCAAGAAGGAGCAAAAGAAGCCATGTTCTCAGCATACATGACTCATGAGTTGTATCACCATCGTGGACATGCCCTCCTAATATTGGTCTGCACTTACTAGTGCAGATAATTCAGTTGGGGATACAATTTAACAATACAGCTGTTTATAAACAATTTTTACAAATCTTAACTCTGCAAGGGAAGAAGATTTAACTTCCAATGATCTCCCTGATTGCCCTTTGGAGGGGTGGCACAGGCATGTTAAAGTACAGCCATAGTCTGTAACCTTTTAAATGGAGGTGACTGAAGTGGCCCTCTGAGGACACATTGTGGGGTGAGCACTGTGCATCACAGCATCAGGGATGTGGTTCCTGGGGGGCTTTTGGGAAAGTTCCATAACTTCCAGCATTTCCCAACCTTGTAGTTTTGGATAGCAGCACTCTGGGAGGTAAAGAGAGAATTTAAAAAAACATCTTGTGGCTTAATAATCAGATATACTGAACCCCTTCCCCCCATTTTTGTTATGGGCAACTTCTGTAGTGAGTTACAGTGTCACTTCTCAGCAAGTGATTGGCTTTTAGGAAGAAAACAGATTTAATTAAAAGCTATTTTTAAATGATTTCTAGGAGAAAACAGGAACATACAGTCTGCTGCTCTGAGCAGAGTGCCTACTGCTCTATTTATAAGCCATTTTACCTTGCTTAGGAAATGTGGCAGCACACTGGTCATCCCAGTAACAACAGTAAAAAGTGAGGTCCACAGTCCGTAGACAGCTTTTTATCTGTGCCTTTGGGAGCCTGTAGGCAAGGCTGTTTCACTGTCCCCATCTTCAGCTGGGAAGTGGGGTGGAAGAGTGCTCATGGATGCAATGGACCTATAAAAACAGGTGAAAAGGAGGAGGCATGAAGCATTTTCTGGTGCATGATTCTGTCTGACTTCTTTCATGTTATACAATGCCAGGAGCTACTGGCATAATCATTTAATACCTTAACAGTAGAAAGAAATACCAGTGAAACAAATTAAATTAAATTCATTGTGGGGAAAATCTGGTGACAAAGGAATCCGTCATGCAGGGAAAGGGTTCACTGGCAACCGACTGATACAAAAGAGAAAAGGTTTTCTAGTCAGTTAATTCACACTTTACTAATTGAGAAAGGAAACTCAGCAGCCCCCTTTTTGCCCCATAACTCAGAAACAGTGTGTTTATAAATTCAGTCTGATACGACCAGACTCACACAAGATTGCTAGAAGTTCAGCAAAAGCTGCTGCTGTTATTTCAGCAACCACATTTGTAACAAAGGCTTGGGAAGAGATATTGCTTCTCTACTTGAACAGCTCCAGTTGGCCAAGTGTGGTTTCTTTGTGGAGAACCAAGATGTGGGATTGGAAAGAATGTTTAAAAGTGCAGATCTTTTCCTCTGTGTCCTGTGGCTGCCTGGAGGTTTAGGGAGCTCACCTGTTGAATGTCAAGTCAGGATGTAGACAAGTCAGCTCCTGCTCTTCCCCCTGCATTCCAATGGCACATCAGTATTCCATAGGCATGGCATGAGCTGGCCACCAGCCAAGGTGTGGGCACCTGCAGACAGGCTGCCCCTGCACCTCATGGGGTGCTGGTGTGCCCAAAGCCAGTGTGGATGTGCCACAGAACCAAGGTGGGTGTGCTGGATGTGCTCAATTCCAAGAGCAGGGACAGAAGCCAGTTTTACAAGCTCAGCCCCAAAATGGTGGAGTTTATCAATTGCAGAAAGATTAATTGCAGACAACATAAATGGTAGAGAGAGCCTTTTTTTGTCCTTTTTTTTTTTAACTGCAGCTGTGTGCAGAATGTTTCACTCCTGCTGATTTCAACAGTGCTTGAGGCTGGCAGCTTTACACTGGACAGAGGTTTATAGCCCAGCTGTCAGCAGTGGCTGGAGACCTGCTGCAGACTTGATGCTGCTTTAGTGAGTAACAGGCATTCCTGGCAACACCAGCAATACTGATTTCCATTGGGAGTGAAAGAAAAGCAGCAAGTGGAGGGGTAGGCAGGGAAGGGGAGACTGTACCTGGTGTACATCCCCAGCATTACACATAGAACTCACTTCACCCTGGTGTCTGTCTGCTGGAAAGCCAAAGGAGAAACTGCAGGTGTCCACCGAGTCCTGGATTTTTGCCCTGGTTGCTTCCAACAAGTTTGAGTACAGGCTTTGTTCTGAAGTGAAACTGGTGTCTCCTGCTCTGGGCCAGCATGGTCACTCCCTGTAGGCAGTGAAGAGCAACCTAAGAAGGCCAAGTATTCTCTGCTCACTAATTTTGGTTGTGCAAATTCCCTTTGAATTCTCGTAGCAATGCTGAATAATGACTAGAGGCATATTCCTTCAGATGATGTGTAAAATGCAAGAAAGGCTTAATCAGTAGGACAGCTTTTAGGAGTTTGGGGCACTCCGTTTTTGTGGAAAGTCAGGGCCAGATAAAGATTACTAAAATTGGCCTGACATCCATTTTGGTTTTCTGCCAACTCTTAAAGATGCTGATCTCTCTTTACAGGAAGATTGTGGACAGAATAGATGACAACAAAGACGGCTATATCACAACGGAGGAATTAAAAGCCTGGATCAAACGAGTACAGAAACGCTACATCTATGAAAATGTGGCTAAAGTTTGGAAAGACTATGATCTAAACAAGGATGATAAAATTGCCTGGGAAGAATACAAACAAGCCACATATGGTTATTACCTAGGTAAGGGAACATCTTCAGACTGTATGATCAAGAATTTTAGAGATTATAAAATATGATCTCTTGCCTTGCAGTCAACAGGAGTTTGGTGTCACATTTAGCACTCTTAAAGCTCACGTTAAATTTTATAGAGGCTCAGAGGTCAAAAGCACTTTTTAATTATTTATTGCAGCCCTTTGCACATGGGTCACCAGCATACAGAAGTTTTGTAGAGGTATCATTAAATATACTGACACAGCTGAATTAAAGTCTCTTCCAGTTAGAAATATATTATTTTTTAACATTAAAAAGGGTACTTTAAAAAGTAATACATTGTCTAATTTACTGTATTTGTGAATTTAGTCTCTAAAATCTTAAGTCTAGATGTTAAAAATTTAGTCTGTGTCTAAGCTATAGCCAAGTTATTGATTAAAATCATTCTTGCAGAATAACATGCTTCAAATGAAAATCCTTAACAAATCAGGCAAAAGAAACATATATTAAAAAACACACCTGAATTCCCCCCGCCCCCCTCCATGTTCCCTTTGCTTATATAAGTTAATGAAGGAAGAGAAGGAGAAGAGATCACTTAAGCTAAAGGGCAATACTGACAGAGCAACAAATCAGTATTAATTGACCATTTATACTTACTGGAAATGAGAAGACAATATTTACCTACCACAGAGGCAATTTCTAGAGCAAGCCTCCTGTAGCAGTAATAATTCCAAAGTCTACCTTAGATTAAAATGGAGTTTGTTACATTTGTGAAAGGAAATATTTGACACGCAGTCCCTGCAGAATTATCCCTGGAACCCTTCTCAGCCCTTTGTCTTTGCTCCCTCTAAGCCCCAAGATTAGGAGAGCAGTACTGTGGCCTTGCATTAATGAATACTTAAAATTCCCATCTGTAATTCCTGGCCTAGTCTTTTTCACCTGTGTTTGTCTCCCAACATACAAATTGCGAAATAGTTATGAGTACTTTTCATTTTTAAAGTCAGTTTAATGATCCTATTTTAAAAATTATATCAAGTACCGTTCCTTTTATGCCACTGAACACCCTGAAAAAATGCCATTGTTTTAAACTGAAAATAATTATTAGGTTCCCTGTAGCAGAGGCGTAGCACAGAGATAATTTCAGTCAGTCTGCCACCTTCTGAAACTATGTTTCCTTGGTTTGCTCTTCTTGAAACTGAAAAGTTGTGTGGATCATATTGATTCCTAAAGAAGAAGAAAACTGTGAATGAAGTCTACCCCAAATTCTGCCTAAGTGGTGCTTGTAAAGGCATATTAAAAAAAAAAATCTGTGAGTGATAGTATACAATACTGCAAAAATACTTGCTCAGAAATTTACCTCTACTACTGTCACCTTTAAGAATAAAACCAACTACTTGACCCCTGAATTTAAAACTTCTTGGGGAAGAGAATTTCCGTTTAGAACAACAGCTATTCTGGCAATAAACCTTTTTAATTCTAGACTCAAACAGCTTTGTTTTGCTAGGATGTTTTAAAGGAAAACACTTCTGAGATCGTCTTGATTCATTTGCAGAAAATCCAGAAGAATTCCAAGATGCAACTGATCAGCACAGTTTTAAGAAAATGCTGCCCAGAGACGAAAGACGATTCAAAGCTGCAGATCTGGATGGAGACTTGGCTGCCACTCGTGAAGAATTCACTGCTTTCCTTCACCCAGAGGAGTTTGAGCACATGAAAAACATTGTTGTCTTAGTAAGCAAAGCAGAATCAATGCCGTTGTTTTTACTTTTATGGGTGAACTTGGAAGGCTTCTGTAACCTTTCCAACAGGATTTAGAAAAAGACACACACATAAGAGCTAAATGGGGAACAGAAAGGGGTGCCTTTCATGATGTTCACTTGATTTAGAAGTCTCAATATAAGGAAGACTTTTTAAGTGCTCTTAGATAGCTCCAAATGGAATCAAGAAACAATGTGGGGCACAGACTTAAACCAGAATACAAGGAAGGTGTGCTGACATGCAGCAGCTGAGTGTTTCGTGCAAGCTGGTATCTGCCCCTAATGTCAGCAGTTCATTCATACGGGGAATTTTTTCAACATGAAAGGATATTTGTATATTCATTGTGTGAACAACAGTCACACTGGATTTAGGGAGACTACATTCACTTGTGTACAGGGGCAGCTCAAGACCTCAGAACATTAAATGATCGAAGGCAGGTAGTCAGAGCTCTCATTTTTTTCTTGATTACTTTCTTGCAAAATTGTTTTCCAGGAAACCTTAGAAGACATAGACAAGAACGAGGATGGTTTTGTGGATCAAGACGAGTACATTGGTAAGTGTTGTTACTTGTTTCTTATATAATCTCCAGTCAATTTTTCCATCTTCTCTCAAATTTGCAGCAGCATTAAGAACCCAGAGTGAAGACTTCTGTGTTCCAGTTCAACTGTTTTACACCAACCATCCAGCCCAGCAAGTTTAATTTCATTTTAGGTGGATAGCAACATGACCAGGAAAAGTTCCTCATGCTTCACAGCACAAAATTCTCTTTTGTTCTTATTTAACTCAGCTAAGAGTTATATGAGAACAAAAGAAGAGAATCTGGAATAATATTTTTCATGACAGGGATATTCTTTGTGTATTACACCATTTTAACTGCTGTTTGAAGGCATTGTTTAGAAATGCAGGAGGATCAGAAAATGAATTGGTCTTTTCCCAAGTTTGGATGGTTCTCAAATATCCAAAACACCTGGGAATCAACCATTGCAAAAAGAGAAAATTCACCTTGTTCCTACTAGTTTTTTTTCCTAGTTTAATTAGTAAGTAAAGCCCATACTTCTGTAGTGATGATACCATTATATTTTGATGAGTTTTAAATCCAGAAAGTAGCACTAAGAAGGCATTAGTGCAAAGTTGGATGAACCTTTCTGTTTCTAGTGGTGCTATAAAGATCACATAGAATCAGGAACAATATACACATGCTAATTAATGGCAGGGGGTTCTGTTCCTTGTAAATTATATTTAGCCCAGAAAGTGAATGCTATTCATCTATGACTGAAATAACAGAGCAGCATAATTTCCACAGTAATTTCAGTTCATTCAGTGACATTACCTACATATAATTATAAGGTAATTGTCAACATTTGTTACCATGTGAATGCTGGTTTTTCTTGTCTTCTATAGATAGGAACATAGAATGTTCTAGTCACGATCACCCCACATTGGCAAGGATGATAAAAATCAAATTGACAGGACATGTCAGTTGCTTCAAATAAACAATATAATTTGCACTTTAAAAAATGAAAAAAAGAAAGTGAATGTGTTGTCTGAAGTTTTCTTCATGAATTGAGAAAACTATGCTTAAAATACTCCTACTTTCCTTTTTCTGTTGTAATTTTTAAAAATTTTGATGAAGTTGGGGTTAAGAAACCAATTAAAAAGCTAATTCTCTTCTTTGCTAGTTTATAAGGAACAACAAAAAGAAGTCCAAAAATTTCAATCTCTAGATGGAGTATTTGTTGGGGAGATTTGCTGAAGCTTATAGAATGATCCCACCCTCCTTTTCCTTCTTTCCTCCCATTTTGTCTTTTACAAAATTTGGCTTAGATTTATACAAGCAGCAGAGCAAATTATCTGCAAAAACGTGGAGCAGAGAGAGCTAAATTCTCACTGTGAATGGGCAGGTAACAGAGTATTTCAGGGCCACTGGGGACAGTGACAATGGAGAACCTCAGCCCAGTGTACACCCTGCAGGGCCAGGGGGGTTATTCCTGCCTCTGGATTCAGCATTTATGTTTTCCACAGATACCAGCCAGCCTCTGTGGGTACACTTTTCCTTAGCATATCCGTGAAAACCAAATCCAAAAGGCACTGGAGGAGGAGTAGTATCACAAAGCAGACTTTAATTCTAAACAGACAAGTGGAAGGCTTGAGGAATAAGGAGTCCTGATGAGCAGGAAAGGATTGGCCACAGTGACCAGAAGAATGACACGAACACACCACTCATGATTTGGAAAGCCCTGTGATGTAAAGAACTTTTAGAAGGTTTTAATAATCACTGCTACTCTCCTGTGTTTATGCAGAAAGCAGCTGCCACTGTGGCATGGTCCTACCAATGCTTTCAAAGTGTAGCACAGGGGTGACGTGCAGAGCAGCTCGTGTGTGTAATCTCTGCATCCCGTGTCACAAACAGTGCTCCCTCCCCAGGGACCCGTCTGTGACAAGTGCGCTGTGCCTCTGGTTCCTCACAGAATGCACCATGACTTCTCCAGCTGTGTCTTTCTGGAAGAGTGTCTTCTACTGGAATGTGCTGCAGCACTGCATGGTTAAAAGAGAACTGATCTACTAAGCTGAATGTCTCTTACACAGACTTCTCTAAAAGCAGTACAAATGCATGCAAGTTCCATTTAGCAATTTTTGTTTGCCTAAATTCCCCCTGTGCCTTTTTTCCTGTAATCACTCTGCCGGCTGGAGTCTGATCTTATCCACAAAGACATTTGCTGGCAGGGACAAGATAAAATGGCTAAGTTCCTTTCTCCCCATGTGACCGAGCCTAGCACTGAAGCTTATGACTGCTATTCAACCAAAGATCCTTAGAGGATTTTGTTCATTCTGAAATTCAGATGATGGTCTTTGAACATGTTCACCTCTCCTGTTAGCCCCACCAGCAGTGCATAAGTATGATACAGGGTAGTGTGAGAATGGGCAGAATCACCAGCAGTGAAGAAACAGGCCTGAGAAAAGATAGAGCTACTCTATTTACACCCCACATTTCCTTTTCTGTGCAGAGACACTGTGCAGAGAGTGAAAAGTTCAGTCTCTTCTAAGGAGCACTATGAAAACATCTTTAGTTGGTGCTTAATTTGCAGAGTAAATAGGACTCAAATAAGGCCCTTATTTCCTCTCCAGCTGATATGTTTGCAAATGAAGAGGGTGGACCAGAGCCTGACTGGGTGATTACAGAGCGTGAGCAGTTTTCAGATTTCCGTGATCTCAACAAGGATGGAAAGATGGACAAAGATGAGATCCAGCACTGGATCCTCCCCCAAGACTATGATCATGCACTAGCTGAAGCCAGGCACTTAGTCCATGAATCTGATGTAGACAAGGTATGTAGTGTTCCTGTATCATTTTTAAAGAAGTTGATATAAGGTGGTGTGGGTTTTTAAAATACCCACAAGAATTTATTCCCGATAACTTTCTTTAGAGGCTAGAATTGCTAGTGGGTTAATGTGTCAATGCCAGTTTTGGTTGGTAGTGTTAGAATTAAACTGTATTTTACTGCTTTGTATCAGCTCTAGAAGCTCCCCTGGCTTTCCTTAGGTGAGATCAGAAACTATCCTCTTATGCCTGGACATTTTAACACAGCAAAAATGCTCTTTTTCCTTTAAGACTGGTCCTGACTTTTGTATGTTAATATGGACTAAAAGAGGAAAATAAAGCTACATTTGGATACCCCTTGTACTCAAATGTAGGGGTAGCAAAACCACTCTCAGTTCTATATTCAAGCATGTATCTTTCACTTAAACACTGGCTCGGATGAGGGACAGTATATTCCAGATGGTGGTCTTTGGAAGTGTAATGCAAGCAAAGCTGGAACCTGAAAGCCAAAACACTCTTAATGCAGAAAGTGTAAATTGCTAACATAAGCAAGCATGTTCTAAAAAGTGCACCAGAGGATTTTCATTTTTACTGTCAGGAAGATGAACCAAACCACAGGGCAAAAAACCATGTACCGGGTAATCAATCCACTGTTAACCCACTCACTGTTCCTATTGCTTGGCAGTGAGTTCATTACAAAGAATTTTCAAGTAGAAGTTGGGTCAAAAACTGACGCCTGTGGGAGTTCTGTCTTCAGCTGGGGTCCAAATTTCACTCACTGTGGCAGCTCCAAATGATTGCTGAACCTGCTTCCCAGGGCTCTTGCAAGTCTGTGCTGGTGTGTCTTTGGCTTAATTTCGAAAATAATTCTTACAGATGTTTTGTTTTCCTCCTACCAGGATCAAAAACTAACAAAAGAGGAAGTTCTAGACAACTGGAATATGTTTGTTGGAAGTCAAGCTACTAATTATGGGGAGGACCTCACGAGAAACCACGATGAACTATGACACAAAGTACCAACCAGTGCTCCACACATCTCTTCTCCACTTTACTGAAATCACCGTGTCCACCCCCTCATAGAGGGAAGATGGGCAAGGGACACTCACAACTGAATGACTTGCATTAATATTATTTTTAACATGCCAGCTTATTACCTCAGAAACCATGTAGAAATAGCTTTTTTACTTCTTTCACATGATTAAATACCGTATATAATTACTACATTTTCATTTTTGAAAAATAAGAAGGTAACTTTTCTGAATAGGTTAGAGCCTGACATGGAAAAGGCACTTCTAAAAACATTGCTAAGATCTTTGATAACCAAATATTTTCTGCAAATACCCACTGTTACCATAGTGAAATCCACCTAGCAGTAGAACTCTAATGTTTAAACAAACTTAAGTTATTTAGTTGTCGTTTCTAGTAGCATGAGGCAGTTTAGAGGTAACCCTTTGAGCCTCCTACCCAGAGAAGAGTTTGATACCAGCTTTGTCTCCACACAGTCTCTGTGTCCCCCTTGGGTCAGTGGTGCTGCAGGAGTGTCCAGCAGCCCCCTGGCTCCTGCTTTAATGTGCAGGATGCACAGGTGGCCCTTGTCCCTGACCCCGGCATTCCCAGCCAGGGATGCAGAGCCCAGCGTGGCAGCTGCTCCTTCTGACAACAGGGAAAGGTACAACTGTCTGTGGGCCCTTGGCTTTGCTGCTTCCTGGAGGAATTGTGCCACATGGAGCTTAATTTATCTCCCGCTTTTCACACTTTACCCGAGCCCTGCTCTTGTTCACGCAGTGTGAATGGCAGCAGTTCTGTGATGGAGAAAGAATGAGACATATCACCCCTCTGGGCCTTCTGTCTCCTCTGCCACATAAGGGGACAGATTTTTGTGGCTGAAGTTCTGGGTTTGTGTGTATATACGTATGAGTACATGTTACTGAAGCAACTCTAAAGACAGCTCTCCTTCCAAAAAAGGGGGGAAGCTTTCCACACAGGTGCTTTCTTTTTTACTGTATAATGTGAGTTGTTACATCTATATTTTTATATACCCAACTTAGTTAAGTTTGGTTGTTTCTACATGTAGTGGGTTTAAAATAAACACAATAAAATCAATACTTCTTTTTGATACTGTAAAGGTGCAATAACACTAACACAGATTACCAGAGAGATGATGTGAAAAACACAAACCTAGTCTCTAAAGCCAGTAGTTCCCAAAACATTGGGGTGGTCATTTCCAATAGCATCTGGACATACAGCTCCAATTGTTCTTTGTCACCTCATTAAATAAAAAAAGAAAAGCCAAAAAGAAGTGCAGTATACATAGTTGCTTAAACCAGAATTTGTTCTGGACACTAATGCTGGGAGATCAGGACTCCACAGCAGCGTTCTCTGGGAGGTTCCTGGAAGGTTTGGTCTAAAACATCACACCCTTTTCCCATATCCATCCAGAGGGGAGCTTTGAGACTCCCAGGATGTGAGACACTTCAGCAGTTCAACACATTTGTGAAAATCATCAGGAGACAGTGCAGAACTGTGACCTCAGTAAACAGCGTCATTTTTATAAGGTCACAGAAGAACTCTGGTAGAATATTTTACATCTTGCACTTGAAGATAATTAAATCTAGATTGCTGTGTCTGACAGAGATTGCATGTGCTTGCTGGCACCACTGCTGAGCTTTTGGGGTGTACTTCTTATGACATTGCCAGCAATAGCTGAAAAATCCCTACCTCTCCCACTAACATACAGTAGGGCAAATGTCATAAAAGTGAACTGGTTTTGTTTTTACAGTACCCTCAAGTTAAATAAAAGCCTAAATGCAGTGTTATCTGGGAAGCAATAAAATTGTATCTTGGCACATGCAAATGATTATATATTTTGTTTATGGCTTGGATTTGGAAAGGTTTATTGAACTCAATAATCCTGACAATCTTTATCAAACTAACATTTTGCTAACAGATTTTCATTACTCTCTATGGACTCAAGATTGTCTTCTGCTGTTTCAGGAAATAATACCTTAAAAGACCTCAAAAAACCGCTTGTTTCCTGCAAGTGAAACTGCAGCTCAGCCTAAGCCAAGGATTTTCACTGGAGCCCTGGGGAAGGTTGTTTGCTCACTCCTGCTGAAATTCAGTGGGAGTTGGGTGCTGAGACACTAAACATTGTTGCCCTCAGCTAAACATGACACTTCCGAATGCACTGTGCACTGTCCCAACAAAAATCACGTCTGTGCTTTGACAAGCAATCACATTTTCTTCCACGTTACTAAATTAATTTGGAACAGAATTAGCAGCACGCAAGAGAAAAATCATGTTCTCGTGTTTGTTCTTGATTCCTGTTACTGCTTAGAACACATTGGTATTTTCCAGGATAAAACTATATTTACATGAGTAAGAATGCTGAAATCAGAGGAGTTTTTCACACCAACAGTAACTGAAAATTTAGATCCATAAAAAGGTTTCGTTTTTCCCCAAAATAACTCAGGTAGCATATATCCAGCCAGGAAAAAGGCAAACATCCCAATGAGAATGAGGTTTAAAATAATCAAATTATTTATCAACAGTGGGTAATGGGGTCACAATAAGATTAGGAGCTTTTTTAATAAAGCAGAATATAGAAACAGTTTTAGAGAACATAAGTGTCCCTGATGTGATTTCATTTTAAAGGCTCCCCTGTTTCTGCAGTTCTTTGTGGTGTTTCTCTTACCAACATTCAGTAATGGCACAGTACATTCCATGCACTAAATTTCCCTTTCAAGCTCGATACACTATGGAAGAGTAACTCCAAAAGAGACTAGAGCTTCTGGGTTTAAATTTAACACTATTTAAGGAAAGCAAACCTTTGCTAGGGGATATAACTGTTAACATTGTGATTTTTCAAGCCTAAGGTTTCTAATGGGGTTTGACTGTTTCAGAGATAACATTTTTTTTCCTAGGTAACATATTTCAACTCATATTATGAGCAAACGTTACAAAATTTTAGTGTAATGTGAAATACTGTAATGTCAGATAGCATTATTTATCTGCTTAATATGACTAAAACCATTAATTGCTGGGAGCCATACTTCATCCCAGCAACATGAAAATCCATTTTGTGCCCATCTTGTCAGTTATTGCCGATTTTCTTAATCAATTGTGACACAGTGAAATTCTGTTGGGAGGCGTGTTTATATATTTCCAACTGCAGGTTCTGGATGGTAACTTATTACATAGATCCTCCATTAACTCAGTGTTTTTACTATGCCTGTGCCACAATACATCAAAGGTAAATTTTTCTTTACTCTAGATATGTGGAATAGTCATTATTATCGCCCATGCAGTTTTAATTACTGGAATTTATGAAATGAGCTAAGTGGCTAATGTTCATTGTCTTATAATTCCATTTAATGATTCAATCAGGTCGAATCTGTCTCCTATTCCAATAAAAGGTACTGTACATGACTCCCTAAAGAAAGGAGTTCACAGCCCATCCTGCTCTTGTTACACTTACACAAGTACCTTACAATAGTTGCATAATGTTTCATTATTTGCTGTGCAGAAGCTGATCTTGATCCCAGTGAAGTTATCATGAACTCCTAGTTCTAAGGAGTATAAGAACTACTCTAAGACCTAGTCTTGGCCACCCAAAGGCAAGCAGAACGATGGGGTGGTGGGACTGGAGGTCAGAAATAACCTTACAACCATCAGATCCCGATCTCCTTACTACTGCTGAGCACTAACATTTAAGAATTAGACTGATTCATACGGCTGTGAAATAGCTAGGGTGTAAACCTACTTCATGGAAGGTGGTGTGGAGAGTCTTAGTGGTCTGTTCAGGGAGCCTGAGGCATTTTATTGAGTCATGGTGGCATCACTCTTAGCAAATGAAGTGAGTTTTACAGAGTGACAGAAGGATCTATGAAAGAAGATTTCATAGCTAAAATTTTTGCAAAACATGACTTGGCCTATAGTCCAGGGCTTGGAAGCATTTCCACTTCCCTTTTCATGGCTCTAGTTTAGTGGATATTGTGTCCCATTCAGTATGTCCAGCAAGCAGCATATTAACCATATTCACTGATTTCAAAGGGAGACTTGAGGATTGTTTCCCACTGAAGTTTCAGGCACCAGTAAGGCTGACATCCCTGAGACTCAAGTGCTGTATAGATTGTCCCAGTCATGATGAATTTCAAAGCAACCTCAGAAGAACAAGTTCCCAGCTCTCCTTTAGTGTCAAACAGTGAACAAGGGGCACACGCGTGTGTGTGACACAACAGGCGAGTTCACTCCTGCATTCTGCCTCTCCACAGGACAAAGGAAAACATCTCCAACAGATGGGAGCATTTCTTCACTATGGGAGTGACAGGAACATAATTATCCTGGGTATGCATTACTGTTCCTACTGATAAGTAAGGGACAGCCATCCTCAGCACAAGTGTTGGCTCTGAGGGCAGCAGAGGCAGAAGAGCTCAGTTTCATGTACTGCGTATCAGTTGTTTTCCCTGTGGAAGAATTTGCTTTGTAATCATAAAGGGCCCAAACGTGGTCTGGGTGGCTAACTTTTGAAGTTTTAGTATTTTTAAATGTTTCTTGGTTGGCCTCGTTTGTAAAGTTGCCCACATACGTGGTCTGAAACTGCCACATACCTCAAAATTCCAGAACAGCTGTATAGAACAAGTCATGGCATGATCCTGAATCTGAGTACTAATTAAGGGTGACATATGCATTGGAAATGACAAAGTTCCATCACATCAACAAGAATTTAGATACGCATCGAGATGTGTAGGAAATTTTTTTTTAATATGGGAATAGCCTGACAGTGTTTAAAAAGGATCAATGGGGGCACTAAAGATGAAAAATTAGTATAGCTTTTGAAAACAGACCTTGAAGTAATTACTGTACTTACTGAACTCCCAAGAGCCCGATGTTCTCAGGGCTTCTCAGGATATACCTTCTGTTTGGATAAAAGTCAGTGAATTTGAAGTTTCAGGAAGAAATAAAAGTGGGAATGAGCTTTTATCATTAAATCAACTGTAAGATAACACAGGCATACAGAACATAGTATTGAGGAGACAGGTCAGAGACATTCCCCCCCAGATTACTCCCAATGCCCCCCTCCAGCTTTAAATTTAAATGTGGCTTTCACTGCACTACACAAGGCCTTGGTTACTGGGACACAAAAGGAAGGAATCCCAGTTGAGGACCCATCAAATGAGAAGTGCAACAGATTTCAGATGGCCAGAACTTCCTGAAATCTTTACATGGTAACATGTAGGTGAGGCATTTTAAAATCACAGGGAGCATCTTTTTTAAAGGGTGAATTCACAGGGAAATTCCATGGGCAGCAGGAATGAAGCAAAAGGAGTGACTGGAGAGGCATCCTAGATTATAACAAAACCAAAAGCTTCTCTTCATTCCTGCTTTTAACTTAGCAGATTTTACATCAATTCCTTCACCTGTCTTTTTTCTTTGTCCTTGAGTTTTAAATTCAGCGAACAGTACAGATGTAACATCTCTGGCAACCCCCAAACCTCCCTAAATAGCTGATAACTGAAATGTTTTATGCCAAAGAAATGAAGTTTTCATAGCTATTACATCTGCTCCAAACTGGATACAGCAAAGTATCATTAAACAATCAATCAAAAAAACTCCACAAATGCAAGTGACTAAAAAATGTATTATTCCATTATTCCCATATATACTAATAAATATATCTAACCTGAAACAGACTTATTTAGGGTTATATTGAGTTGGAATATTTAGTTTACTACAAAATAATTTAAAAGTTAGCTCTATACCAGAAAAGTATTTGTATACTTGCAGGCTGGAGAGTTCTCTTTTCATGGAGACAATAAATGCAGTAATTTACACTTGAGTTCAGTCAAACTGACAAATGTTTTCTGCATGTGTCTTTCTCTAGGGTAGCTGCACCACCTATTCTTGAGCTAACAGTCAAACCCCATGGCTCTGTGCCAAGGCCTCTTAATAAAAACATCTATGTTAGAGCAGCTCTACATGTGATGCGTGTTCTGGGTGTGGAGTTTGGAAACGTGCAACCATCACAAAACCATTATGAAATTATTTCATTATAAAAGGGACCTTTTTAAAGCTTTGTTCTCCACTTGCAGGAGGTTTACAGGACAATTCTGTAGATATCAGAATGGATGCAATAATTTATTTTTCCTCTTTTTCCAAGGAAATCCATTTCCTGCACTTGTTACCCCAAAGCTGGCAAAAAGTAAACTTGCATACAGTATGTTAAATTAAGTCCTCTGGGATAAGGAATTTTGGAATAAAGTAGATTTTCTCTTGAATCAGACTGTATTCATGGTCCAGCTTTGCAGAGAATTTTCTAGGCATGTAAACTGTGATGTAAATAAACATTAGTTTAATAGTGGGAACCTGTGTCCAAAATGCAGTCAACGGGGACAAGTAGGACCCTTCAACTGTGGCTTCAGAAGGTGTAACTATGGATGCATAAAGCAGACAGTGCAAACACCCCCTCTTTATATTTCTGCATCCCTTCATAGCATACACAAACACAGATGAAATGAAACAGGCAAGGTGAAGAGCAATGAGAAACGACATGAAATACTGCCTTTAAAATCTACTTTATTCAACTGGAAACAAAACAGTTTAAAAGGTGATAATGCTCTAAAAGCTATTTAACTCACCAGCCAAATCAAACTGACCAAAATCTAATTTATTCCTTGTCTTGTTTAGCAGATGCTTAAAAGATCAATATAGTTGTCTCTGTAGATCGACATGAAATATTAACCAGCCTGAGTGTTCTGAAGCTTTTTACAACATATTCAGCCTCATTAAACATTAAGCAGCCTTGAAATATAAATATAAAATAACTATCAGCTTCCTATCCTTCAGACACAGAACAAAGGTAACTCAAATGTGGGAAGCATGAGGAAAATATATTAAATGAACTGGGAATTCACAGAGAAGTTACCTTAGGAAAGCTGTCAGTATAAATTGGCTCAATCAGATACATTTTACCATGAGGAAAGAAAATATTGTAAGATCAGAAGAATATCTGCTATGGAACAGGACAGTGTAGCATTTATAGCACGACAAATTAATAGAAATAAGCCTCTGACCACAACTATACTAATCTGGGGCCCAGTCGTTATTTAAACCCCAGCCCCTTTCACTCCTTGTATTTGCTGTAAGACCCCCTCCCCACATTCAGCGAGAACGGAGCCTTCTTTTCTCTGCCTTTCATTACTGCCTGGTATGTTAAAAATATCTGGGCAATACAGCAGAAAGGAATTTCAGGTTCACTAAAGGGAAATGTCAGCTTTGCAAATCACTGAAAGTAACCGGACATAAACTGTCAAAGTCAGTCAGCGAGACAGTGTGGTTATTGTCAGCACGGAACTCAGGCCTGCAATCCCAGCTGTGGCTAAAGGTTACAGACAACACAGCAAAACAGTCCTACCAGGATGTACAGAGCAACTAATTTAGCTAAAAATGCTGTTTAATTTTAATAAATGCAGTATGTTTAACACCTGTTGTTCCCATTTAGCTGCTTGTTTTACGCACCTTGATAGTGAAGAATAAAATCCAACCTCTCACAGGATAGCCTTTAGCACTGCTGAGTCTGCCAGGGTTTACAGAGAAGCCCTGGTGTCAGAGCAGACACCCCAGTGCCACAATTCCTTGCAGCCACCTTCTCTCAATTTGGCAAGAAGTGAAACTGCATGGGATTCATTGCCCTGCAGAGAGACAAGATTTTGTAAACAGTACATGGAGCTGTTAAGTTCAAATTCTCTTCTACAGCATGAAGAAGATTAGTCAATACAAAAGCCATAAGGACTTGAGAATAGTCAATACAAAAGCCATAAATAAGGACTTGAGAATGAAACCAAGAAACTGATTTGGTACACCTGGAGGCCAAAAAAAATTGATATAGGTATTTTTGAATTTTTGCAGCATAAGCAAGGTAGCAGCGGGCTCACATAAAGAATAAGTGTATCAGACACATTAAGAAGTGATATTCAAATAGCATTTGACATGGGGCTATTTTTGCTGCATTCTCAGAATAGCACTGGAAAGATACTTTTTCGTTCCACTGCATTACACCATATTTTTATACTTTCTCTACCTGTATGCCATGCTGTTAACAAGCATTGGTTTGAACAGCATCAAATCAAATGTTTTACACTCACTTGCATGCTGAAATTTCAGATGTGCTTTGTAGACAGCCTTATGCTCTCTCCAAACATGTATTCTAAAATGAAATTTAAAATTATACATAATGGGAAAAGATGGCACACACTGTGAGCAAATTTTTAAGTCAAAGGGACAAATTTTACTTGTTTGTGAAAGCAAGTAAAGCCTCAGATCTCCCGTACCCTCCTCAGTTCTGCACCATCCCTCCCTGCTTCTGGTAAAATTCAGAACAATGCCAGATAAAGGTCAGCTCTGCACCACCAGAACCACATTCATTCCTTCCCAGTTCTGCCTTTTTTTGTTGGTTTGGGGGTTTTTTTCTGCCTGGAGATTCTCAGAGCTGAGCTGCCTCCTCAGTTCCACTCAGCAGTGGCACAAGGAGTCGCTCACATTTCTTACAGCCGCAGTGGTGGAGCACAGTGAAGCTGTAACAAGGCACTGGGATGAGGCTGCACGATGCAGCAGACAGGAATGCACAAAATTCTTACAGCAGCTTAAGGAGCAGCATGGTGCCTTGCTTGCTTCTTTAATCTGAGTGCTTTGCTGAAATTGCAGGTCCTGCAGGTTGTTTGGGAAGAAAGGTAATGCGATAGTTGTGTCAAGCATTTCTTTGATACCATGCTACAACACAGAGGAATAGAGCAGGGCAGTTTTCTTGCTAACATTGTCACAGCTCTTTTTTCCAAAAATCCTCTTTTCTCAAGGGTCTGCTCATTCATGTGTCATCCTTGTATCTCACTGAGCTGCTGGCGTGTAGGAAACAAATCAAAGACCACAGAAGGTCACCTAAGTGTTATGAAATTGGCATTAAGGCTCAGGATAGGAATAAGCAGGCACAAAGATGGGGATGGATAGACAGCAACAGTACTGTGAGGGGAGAGGAATTTTCTGTGTCCCACTGCTCTACAATCAAAACTGGAAATCAAGCACAGATTTAATCTGCTTCACTTTTTGTGCTTTGCTCTCCCTAAAAATCTGAGTAATATTAAAACCAAAATGATTGCAAATTTACTGTAAATGTTTGCTGAGACAAGATCTCTTTGCTTTCATCAATCTGCACTTGCACTTCTCTTAAACATCCATCCAAACCCAGTTTCTGGAATGCAAACTCTGAAGTCTTGCAGGTTCTTTTCATACAAGACCTCTCCTGTCTATGCACACAGTAAGGTTTTTAGCCAGGCAGTCCCTCATTATCTATAACTATATTACTACAGTGTTTTTTTTTTTTTTCTGAATGCACAGCTCCAACCAACACTGCAAAGCAGAGCAGTAATTCCCTTCCTCCTGTGCATCCAATTCCATGGGACTCATCTTCACTTTCAAAAATCCTCACAGCCCCCAACATAGCTGATCTCTCACTCACTGCTGAAAGTTGTATTACTGTTGTTCACCTAAGTTATTTTTTTTAAAGGCCAAATAGAAGCCAAAAAAAAAAAGTGCCTACGCTCCCATGTGCTCCTCATGTTTCATGGGATTTTCTAAAGTTCTAGTTAGCTCCCAATGCTCTCCTCAGCCACATCTTCCAAAAATATACCTGCCAACCAGCACATTAATTACGTTTCCTCTGTCAGCAAGACTAAACAGGGAGGAAGAAATGAAGACCTAATAGAGCAATTGACATTGCAGAGAGTGGGGAGGAAGAAACTTCCTCAGACTCCCACCAGTCCCATCCAGGGTGTTGAACTCAGGCTGTGCATTCCTCCCTTTGCCTCCACCCCGTGCTTCCCTTTTTCTTGTGCTGTAATTTCTTCAGCAATCTCTTCTGGTTCAGCATTGCTGCAGTGGTTAGGGCAGTGAAATTATGCCTCATGACTTGGATTCCTAAGAATTACAGTAATACAAGTAATAAAACAATCACAGTTTTATCTTTATTTGACTAAAATTCATACCTCAAGAGCACCAAACCATGAAGAAATGGTATACAAGAGAGAGAGAAAATAATCACATGGATCAGAATGGCACACCATGAATGCAACAACCCTCAGCTCAAATTAATTGTATGGTTCCAAGAATGATATTTTCTCTCTCTCTTTCAATGTACCTATGCTGATTTACATCCCCAGGCACTGTTTAAAATAAATTTAGAATAAATTTGTCTGCAAACAATCCTTCAAGAAAAAAACTGAACACTGAATGAAACATCTCTGCACAGGTTTTTTTGTTGTTGTAGAGGACGTAATAGATGTCTGTGCAGCAGCACATGAAAAACAGATGAGGAAGCAAATTATTCAGTTGTTTGGTTTAAAACAGAACAAAAATGTTAACGTATATGCAGATTTCTCCCAGTGAAAATTATAAAGCTATCTTGGTAGAGCTCTGGCTCTCCATTGTCTCAAGAAAAACTGAAAACCTGTTTAAATCAATACAAACACTGGCACACACATATGTGTAGGCAATTACAAAGCCATCAAAACATGCCAGTGGGAATGTGTGCTGGTTTTGACTGTGATAGAGTGACTTTTCCATAGTAGCTGGTATAGGGCTTGGGATTTGTGCTGGAGTCAGTGTTGATAAGTCAGAGATGTTTTCATTACTGCTGAGCAGAACTTACACAGAGCCAAGGCCTTTTCTGCCTCTCAGCCCAGCCCACGAGAGAGGGACTGGGAGTGCACAAGGAGCTGGGAGAGGACACAGCTGGGACAGCTGACCCCAGCCAGCCCAAGGGACGTCCCACAGCACGTGGCCTCATGCTCATCTATGGAGCTGGGGGAAGGAGGAGGAAGAGGGGGATGTTCAGAGTGGTGGCCTTTGTCCCCCCAGGTCCCTGTTACGTGGGATGGAGCCCGGCTTCCCTGGGGATGGCTGAGCACCTGCCTGCCCCTGGGAAGGGGGAATGAATTCCTTGCTTTGCTTGTGTGGATTGCTTTGGCTTTCCCTATGGAACTGTCTTTGTCTCAATCCATATTTTTTTCTCACTTTTACTCTTCCAACTCTCTCCCCCATCCCAATGTGGTGGGAATGAGATTTTGGGGCTCAGCTGCTGACAGAACATGTGAGCTCTTTTAGAACTCCCTAATACAAATCTATGACCTACTCATAAGCCTTTGAATCTACTTGTTATAGATCAATTGAAAAAATGAGTTTCTGCAACAGAATTTAATAGAATTTAATTTTTCCTTTAGGAGCTAAATTACTATTAGACATTTATATAACAGGGTACAAGCACACACAGAACATAGATGAACTAGCAGCAGGAAAGCCACTTGATTCCTTATTTTCTTTGAATGTCTGATATTCTTCAGTAAGTTTGTTTTCAAAAGACATTGTGCTGGATTTGCCAACAGGCTGGAAAAAAACTAATTAGAACTAACCATTGTTGAGAAATGTTAATGTGGAATGGAAGGCATTTAAAGAACAGTAACAGAGTTTAAAATATAAGTTCATTCCAGTAAATCAGTGTCAAAATGACAAGAGAAGCCAGCATAGCTCAAGACAGATATAGGGAACAATATGTAAGGCAAACAAAACTGCTTTTGAACCCATCCGTAGAATATTGGAAGCGAAAGATTTGATCAAATATTAAAAGAAAAAGGCTAAACCAAATGAAACAAAACCAAAAGTGAATCAGACAGTCAAAATCTCTCAGTGTGAGTTTTTTTCCTGGTTTGGGTTTTTAAATATATATATTTTTTTAAATTGGGTCAAACCCAAAGATTAAAGAATTCACTTTCCAGAATGAGAGTGAAAAGCACCAAACTAAAACGCAATGACTCCTTGGAATATTTAAAGAATTAATTTGCCTTAATTTAACTGTTCCAAGATATAACTGTATCTGATGCTTCCTACCTGAATACTCCTATAAGCAGTTTTAAAGCTGTTTCGAACCTTTACTACTTTTTTATATCAATGCAAGTTACGTACTCCCCAAGCAGGTGCTTCAGCTTGCATTCAGGCAAATTCAACAAGCAGCCCAGGTGATCACTGTGCGAGGCAGTGCCAGTGAATGAGCAACCTCAGCTCTGCAGCAGCAGCACTTGAGGGGCAATTTCTGCCCTTGGTTTCTGCAGGAGCTGCACCACGTCCTCATTCAGAGTGAGTGAAGGGAATGGCCCTTCTTCTCCCTGGCTGCCAGTATGGGTGCTGGGAGCTGTGTGTGCTCCCTAGTTAAGGTCCTGAAGAAGTTTTGGTGGAGCACAGGGCTTGCCCACACTGTCCTTGCCCACACTGTCCTTGCCCAGAGTTCCCCCAGCACATCACCTCTGGGTGACAGGAGGCAGATGGCACAGACCATGCCCCACCCCTCATGATGGTGCTTTGTAGCAGGGTACTGGGGCAAAGTGGCTTTCTCAGTCCTGTCTGGCTCCTTACCCTGTCATAATGATCAAAACTGTAAAGATAAAGTGTTTCAAGGTGGCTGGTCTTCTATCTTCCATGATAGAATTGGGCTTTGCTTGCTTTTTCTAAATCAAACTGCTAGGAGAAACATTTAAAATTACCATCATACTGCGTTTTCTATAGATCTTCCTTAATCTTTCCCGCAAGGCTTCCCAAATCTTTGACTTTACATACAAACCAGAGCTATAACCTGAAAGCTTCACTGGCACTTCAGTCTGAGTTTTCTAACTTTGGTTAGACAACTAAGGATGGGCATATATACCCTATGGGCATATCCTGATATTAACAGTCAAAAGAACTCACTGCTTGATCCACTGTTAATGGCATCAGTGCTACATTTTCCTCATATGAGGGACTTTCCCTGCAATGGCAGCCCATGCAAGGGAGCCAGGTAATGATTTACACACCTTTCTTCTCTTGCAAAAGGATGCACAGCTACTCACAGCCGAGCCCAAAGGAAGCCCATGGACCAGACATCATATATCCAAGAGAGAAATAAAAGTGGGAATAGAAATTGAGAGAAGCCTTCACTGACACTGCACAAATTCATGTAGTTCAAGAGAGATCCCTGAAGGCAGGAGACCATCATGATGCCATTAGCTGAGGGAAAGGCTGGGGAAACCGAAAATGTGTGTAGGGAAATCTTAAAAATCATTTTAGAAAGCCAAGCGAGGGAAACACTTTAAACAAGCACACTAGTGGTTCAATTAAGGGTTTCAGAGATGCCTGTAGGAGAAAATCTCAGAGGATACTGCTGCTAGGATAGACAAAGGGACGCAATGGGAACGTGATGTGGAGATGTTCAAAACCATTTCCCCAAGTTTCATATTGGAAGCTAAATGCATTAAAAAATTTAGGACAGCAAATGTATTCCAGAATGTGGACAAAGTGCATTCAATAAGCTATTCAATCATATATCAGCAGAAACAGAGGAGCTGAAGCTATAATTTTACAAACAGAAAGATCACTGAAAAGCAAAGCAAAGGAAGCATTGATTAATAAAGTAGGCAGATGTGAGAACAGATAGTTTGCTTTTCAATGAATAATTTGGGCATTTGTTAAAGAGAAGATGCAAGCTCTCTTAGGAAGAACTCTGCTGGTAGATCTATCAAAGGTAGATTTGCAAAGAATGCAAAATGAAGACAAAAAGGCAGAAAAAAAAAAAGTCATAATGAAACCTGTTGAAAATTATTAATGAAGAATTGACCAAGTACTTTCCAAAGCAAAGAATACAACTTAATGTAAATAATATGATGCAACTAGTACATTTTTACATAAAAATAATTTCCATTTAAAACAATGGCTAAGTTGGTTTTTTGGGAGGTGTGGCAGGGAGATTGGTGCTGGTGGTGAAGTTGGTGTTAAAATTTAACACTAAACAAGGGTACAGAATTAAAAAGATTAACAAACTTTATCATTTATCCCTTTCTTTTCCAAAAAAAGGTTACATTTCCCCTAGAAGCACAAACTGTACACAGGTATTTTTCATTCACTGATTAATGTGCATTTTACAGCTCCAGTGTGAGCCCTACACTTAAGTGATGACTTATTCAGCAGAGAAATCAAGGAGCTTCCTTCTCCTGCTCCACATACTCCCACATCCATTCCCCATGGTCACAGTTGCGTGGCCTCCATTTAAAAGTAGGTCTGCATTCATAGGGAATGGGAGGTTTCCAATGGAACTACAAGCGTTTAGCTCTAGCCACAGCTTCATGCTTGTAAGAATCCAGATAGATTTCCCACATGTTGGACAAATATCAGAGGTCACACAAAGAGAGAATATGTGACCCTATAAGAGCATAAGGACTAGGCAGGAGGGAAGAAGAATCACTAGTACCTACCACCTTAAACAGTAAATCAAAACAAACTGTTTAATGAGGTTTAAAAATACTGATGCAGAAAATAATTTTACACTGTGTCCAGCAAGCTGAAACAGATACTTAAGGTGTACTGCTCAGTTTTCTCAAAACATTCAACATGCAATAGCCTTTTCCCAAAGACTGGCTTTTAAATAACTCAAGAAGATCAGCACAGTCTGATTGATTTGCAACCATAACAGAACAATGTAGCACAAAAAAATCCTCACACCTTTCCTCCTCTGCCTCTTCTTTTCAGTCATGTTCTGAGACGGAGCTCATCAGCTTGCCTTGTGTTGGCAGAGGTGGGAAGGATGAGGAACAGCAGAGGATGCTGCTCTGCATATTCCCCTGGCTGGGATGGTTATCCAGCACTCTTCTTGGTCCTCGGCAGTGATGGCAGCCTGCAAAATGACGGTCTCAACAGTTTTGTAGGCCACTTGCTGTTATAATCTGTATAATAAGTATTAGTTTAGCTTTCCATATGGAAAGTTAATCCCCTAATAACATTTCAAATTACTGAACAATGTTTGGAAAAAAATCATATCCACTATTAAGAAACTGTGCTGCAATCAGCTACATGAGATATACAGCATTCAGTAATTAGTGCACACCTTTCAGACTTGGCTAATTATCTCTTATGAATTAAAAATGTTCCCCTGTCCCCCACCACTACACTTGAGAGGAGAGAAAAGATAAGTGCTATACTTCTAAGTTAGCTGAAAATTCAGTAAGATAATGTCACTGATGTGGTTATTTCCAGGTGAGCATCAGGTTATTCAACCTAGGTGAATTTAATTACTCTGGACAGGTTGTGCAATGAATTTTCCTATAAATCACTTATAATTGCAAACATAAAAATTAAAAACCAGTCTGAAGAGAGAGATAACACAATATAAATGATGGAGAGCAGTAATCTACAGATAGCGGTGCCTCTGCTTCAATTGAGGCCATTCTGACGAGAAGCTTCCGAACCTCACAGGGACAGCACTAGGATGAGGAGCCCAGGTTCTCTAACCTGCAGGAGCTTTTAAATGATTAACAAACATATTTTTAACATACTGACATTAAAACTTCAGAGTTTCTCCTCCTAATACAACATTCTTCTACAGGTCTCAGAAAGACCAGGCTCGGCTTGGCTATCCACACTTTCCCCCCTGTACCCATTAGCAGCTGGCTGTTCCTGTTGTGCTGAGCCATGGATTAGGATTAGTTTTGCTTGTGTTAGTGTCCTGGGTTGTAGTATAGGATGTGCAAAACTATTCTATCACCATCTTCATGAACTGTTGAATCCAATTGTTGGAACAGTGTTTCCCAGACCCCCTCCCCCTGGACTGTCTTCTGTTAATGGCCCACCAGATGCCTTACTGTATGACTCACAGATAACTGCCTCCGGGAGCAATCTCTCGCTAATGGGCCATCAAAGACTCTTCTGCATCACTCACCATCCCAGGAGGGAGGACCCAGGCATTCCCACCTGGATATAATCTGGGATTTGGGGACAGTACAGGCAGCCCTTATGCACTGGATTCCCAGAGGACCAGAGCTACCAGACCATTCTACGGGATCACTGCTTCAGGGAGACCACCTCATCTGGACTGCTTCCATCACCCTGTTCAGGTTGCATTCTGACTCTGTCAGTGGTATTTTGTAATATTGCATTTATTTTATCTTATTCTACTTTTTTTTTCCCTTTCTTCTTATTAAATTGTATTTCTGACTTGGAGCCTCTCACTTGGTTTGCTTTCAAACCACTACAGTTAGATTTCCAAATCAGTATTTTGAATGATGCGGAGCATTTCAGGCTCCAGATTCCTGGGGTAGAGCCCACCTTTTTTTATATCTCTGAGTGCTAGTCAGATCAACAAAACCATGATCTGGCCATAAACAATCTGGATCAGCGGGAGACTTGTTCCCCAGCTTGACAGCAGTGCTGAGGTCCCCATTTCAGTGATGGAGAGAGGGAACCCACCACCTCTGCCTGCCCTTGCCATGCTTAGGAGTACAAAGGCCTGTCTCATTTGTAGGTTTGTTAAAAAAAAAGGGCTGGCACAATATCTCCAGCCCTGCCCTGCAGCTGCACGGTGCTCCTGGAAGCTGGCACTGCACAACCCATGCAGGGCCAGGACAACAAACAGCAAAAAGACAAGGGGCTCCAGAGCAGTCACAGGGGCACTGCTATCACCTAGAGTAACAACTGAAAAATACAACTGTTCTCTTCTCACTGGAAATGGGAGTGTGATGGGGTCTGTTCTCTTCCCCTTACCTGCCAAGAGTCTGAAGCAAAAGGCTGTACGTGCAGCAAGGAGAGTCCACAAGTCCTCTGACCTGGTGTAAATATGTTTCATCACCTTCCAGCAGGGAACCCAGTCTTCTTCATGGGTGTCATCTAATGAAGCAATCTTGCCCTTTTAAAAGCAACTTTGTTTTAATTTATCACCTCTTTAGAGTTTTTGAAAGGTTTTCATCCCTTTTATTTTAGACCAAAGCTTTTAAGAATGTTAGCTGCATCAAAAAGGAAGCATTGAAAACTGCATTACAGATTTCCAGAATTAGAGATGACTTGAATTTCTTGAATCTAGGAACCAAACTCATCTCCTTTGCCCTGTAAAAGTTTGGAGCCAAGATTAAACCCAGGCTTTTTGTGGTGATAATTTAGATAAAACTGAACATTTCAAACATTATCCATTTTTATCAGATTTTGGCTCCAGATGAAAGAAACCTTGCAGGTACGATCATACAGCCAAATGACTAACTGCCACCCTTTGTGCCTGTTAATTATTTCTGGCCACAGTATTCTGTGCATAATGGAGCATGGACACAATATGATGGCTTTTCTTTTTCCATTTTTTCCCCTCCCCTCCTCCTTATTTTTTCCCCACACTTTCTCTATTTTTTTTCTTTTTTCTTTTTTTTTTTTTTTTTTTTTTTTTTTTTTTT
>VZDJ01000134.1:0-34102 GCA_008694505.1 Cyanoderma ruficeps
ATTTCTCTTGATTCTGAATTGTCTTTCTGTCTGATGACCTTTAACCTGTACAATAGAGATAGCTTCTGGTTCTCTGATAGCCTCTAAAATTTGCTTTATGATTTCTCCGTGAACCAAACCTTTCTCACAGGTGCTAACTAAACCTCTCTCTTCTCAAAATTCTCCAAAAAGTGTGAACCGCACCAAAAGCATATTCAGATTTTCGCTTCCCCTCTATTACTCTAGATGAACCATCCACAAACCGTTTTTTCCTTCTTCTAATTCTTCCTCCTCCAAATCAGGCTTTACCTTCGTCTGCAAAGCCACTATTTATGCAATCATGCATAATCTCTTCTGACACTTTACCAAACAAGAACTGAACTGGATTTTGTGCAGAGGTGACCTGCAATTGTAATTTCCGTGGAGTGGATCAAAATAGCTTCATATTTTAGAAGTCTTGCATCTGTGAGCCACTTATTAGTCTTTTGCTGCAGTATGCCTCTTATATTAGGGGGGGGACAAAACTACTAATGAAGCCTTTTTAGCTTCTTCTTCCAATAAAGCTGCTGCTACCATGGTCTGCAGGCATGCTGGCCATCTTCAACTCACAGGGTCTTCCTATTGGAAGGCAAAGTAATCCCTGCTTTCCTCAGCCAGAGGGCAGGTCCAGAAAGTATCCTTTAAATCTCTCTGATTTAAAAGGGTATAGGGGTTTGCCACAAGGAATTTGATCCTGGTCTTTTTATTTTTGATAGCCAAGATAGGGGTGCTGTGCCTGGATGTGCACGGTTCTAGGGTTCCCCTTTTTTTCTAAATCATCTAGTTTCAAGCCCTTTTTCCTCTCCATTGGACTGGGGTACTGTTTAATCTTGTTTGGATTCTTAGGTTCCTCTACTTCCATTTGAATCGGGTCTATTTTCAACCTCTTTGATTTCTTGGAAACATACCACACTTTTGAAAACTAAATGCCTTGCCCATCTTCTCTCCCTCCAGGATGCAACTTTGCTGAGGCCTGGTCCTCACCTTATTTACAATGTGGGATACAAAAAAAAAAGGCTCAGGACCGCCCTCCCCCCCACGGTGTGAACAGTGGCCTCAGCGGGCAGAGCGACCGAGACCAGGTGGGACAGACCGGCCGTGCTGGAGNAAAGAGGGGGATGGGGGGGGGGGGGAGGGAAATGGCAGGCGCTGCAGCAGGCGCCGGCACGGCAGAGCTTCAGACAGCATCTATACAGAGGGAATGCTGCCCAGTAATACAGGCGGGGGGGCTGCTTCCATCCCCCTTGGGATTCCGACTTTCTCAATCCCGAATACCTGCGTGCATGATCATTTTTCTTTCTTCAGTGTTAAACAATGACCTCATTATCGAGGTGAGGTCTTCATAACTGTATATTAATAGGGACATTCATGTAACCTCCCTGAGCGGAAGGAGAGGGAGAGGATGACCGTCTTCCTCGCTCTCATCGTTATCGAGCCTCTTAGCTCGGCGCCTTGTTCATGGAGGGGAATATGTGACTCTGGTATGGGGTGCTAGCTTCTCTGTCCCTGTCTGAGGCAGAGTCTGAGACCGTGTTTCTGAGGAAGAGGATGGTGGAACAAAAGCGGGCGCGGGCAACATAGGCATGTCCATGGATTGGGGGCAGGGGACCTGTCTGAGGTATGGGGAATCCCGTTGCCTGTGGCTGTGGCGGAGCCCCAGCGGGGAAAGGAGGGGTTAACAGGGAGGCTGCCGTCCCACCTGTTGGGGGAGGAGTTGTTATTACTTGGGGGGTGGGGGGGCGAAGCCCCCTGGGGAGAGACTGGTGCCTGCATAGGCTGTGGTTCTCGGACTGAGGGAGCGGTGGTTAGGAATGGGGGTGGAAGGTTATCCAGGGGGTCCCATCTCTCGCCCCGATCACTAACTCTCTTTTTTCCTTTATGGGGTACATCCCCACTCGAGGTTCCCAAACCTCTGCATATCGTTTCTCCTCCCAGTCCTCTGGTCTTTCTCTGACCACGAATTTATTTAAAGCCCTGCCGACCCACGGTTCGAATGTCCCGAATACAGGCCAGACTAGGTGCTTTCTAATTTCCTTTCCTCCCCAAACTTCTGTCCAATAATATACCATCTTTTCCTTAGACAGTCTCTTCCTCTGAGGACAATCTGCCCAAGTTTCTAACATCCATCCCAGTGGCCTCTCCCTCGGTATTTCCAGTATATTTTCCTCCTGCTTGGGTCTATTATTTTCTTTGCCCTTTTCCAGGGTTTTACTGTTTTCCTGACCCATATTACACTTGTCTGACTTACCTTCTTCCTTTCTCGGCTGCGCTTAGCCTCTGGCCCCCTATGCCCTCGGGGCTATTATTCTCTTCCCTTTTACTTACCAGCTGATCAGTATCCCCAACGTACTGGCCCTTCCAGTGAGCTGTCTGTGGGTTTTCTGAAGGGGACTTCCCCTGAC
Source organism: Cyanoderma ruficeps (assembly GCA_008694505.1). NCBI lineage: Eukaryota > Metazoa > Chordata > Aves > Passeriformes > Timaliidae > Cyanoderma > Cyanoderma ruficeps. The sequence goes on from VZDJ01000134.1 coordinate 2,421, forward strand.
CTGCTCGGTAAGTTTTCCCGGGGCTTTTCCAGCCCGTGAACTAAAAGGTTTACCAGTCCAGAACTCGCAAGGACGTACCCTTCCCTTTTAGTTCCCCATGGCCAACCCTCTGAGCCTCCCCTGGCCCAGAAGTTGCCAAATGTAAGGAGTATTTTTTTGAATCTGTTTGCTTCCCTCTCAGCCGACTGTTTCCCTCACGGGAGGATGGAACTGTGGCTATGTCGAGGTCCACATTCGTGTTCGTGAAAAATTTCACGTCTCTTACACGCGTCCAGCCACACCTCACTCAACCACAAATACTTACAGCTCCTTTTCTTTGTGGAGTCTTCCTGCACGTAGAATTTTGTGAGTGAAAAATCTAGCCGCGGCCCAGGGACAGCCCCTTCTCTTGGGCTCCCTCCGAGTCCTCAACCCGTGATTTGGACTCGAGTCCTCCCCTTTATCGTGGCTTGTCTTTTGGCTAAAAAAATTTTTGATCATGTTACAATCGGTCCCACTGAGTTTCCCCGCGCTGTCAGACCGCTAAAATTAGCGGGGCGCCTCCCAAGCAGCGTGGAGTACCCATGAAAAAAATCTGCGATTGAATCACGTCGGGGTTTCACCAAATCTGTTATAAACGAGGTAAGCCAAATTGTAATAATAAAAATAAAATTTATTTTTGCGTGACAGCGAGTACGGAAACGAATCAGAAAAAAATCACAGCCACGATAAAGACCAATTCGATCGAATGGGGTGAATGTGAGACAGGCCTCTATCGCACCTTGCCTGCTCTTCGTTCACCCAAAATCCCACCACCAAAGGTCCAGTTTTTATACTTTTTAGTTCCCCCGAGGCAGGGTTTTCCTTTGTCCAGTTGTCCGAGTATTGATATTCATTGTTCTCCTTTTGGGATTCTGATTTTTCTGAGTGGGTTTTCAGGGGAACAGAATAGATGTCTGGGTGACCATTGCAGACCATATTCAGTTTCTCTCAGGCAGATGTTTTTGGTCATTAAGCATGCTTGCTGGTCCATTTCTAGAGTAGCTACATCCATTAATGTGCTGATCTCCTAAATCTTCCCCTGATCTGCTCCCCCTCGTCTAGGAATCCTTCGGTGACTTGTTTTTACCTGCTTTTAAATCATTTTATTTTTCAGGCACAAATTAATACACGGAGGTTATTTACAACATTTTTATGAAAAGGCTCAGGGCTCAAACTGAGACAAGCAATTTATTCCAACAGAAACCAAGGCATCACCTGAGAATACTCTCATGGAAGGTTTCTCTCCAAAAACAGGGAGTGAAAGGAAATGCAAAGCCATCTGTGGTTGCTGTTCCTCCATCATATTTTATCATGTTCCTTTGATGCTCCAGTGAGGTTCCTCACCCTGAGCCCCCCTCTCAGGCTGGTAATTTGGTCTAAGATGTTAAAAACAGCCTGAAAAGCTGTGAGACACTGGGCAGAGCTTCACCTCAGCTTCAGCAGAGACTGAACACAAGAGTCCCCTTTCTGCCCTCAAACCCCACTTTCCACCCATGGGGAAACTCTAAATACTCCCTTTTTATCCCACGGTCACTTTGCCACGTGGCAAGCACTCAAATCCATTGTGTTGAGGGTTAGGTTTGTTCCTTTTTTTACTCTAAAGAATTTTTCTTCCCCATAAGTTATTAGGAGACTAAGTATTGGGTGCTTAAGGGTGCTTGACCAAAACAAAGAGGTGGCCAAAGCTCGAAGGGGAGATAACAAGAGGGAGATAACGCAAGTTTTGGGGTAGGTAAAGGACAGAGCTGGAGGCAGCTTGGCTCTCTAGCTTTTGGCATTCAGAGAGAGAGGACAGCCAAGCTAGGCTGCTGCTTGCTGCAGGAGGAGTTCACTGCCACCAGAAAGTCGGGCCCTGGAAAATCTACCATCATCTGCTCACATGCCCTGGAATACTGAGTTTCTCCGCCTGCCCTGCTGGAGCTGGGCCAGCCCTGCCCCGCCATTGCGGCTTCTTCGGCACTGCTGTTTTTGTTACGGTGTGACCCTGCACCTCCCTGCCCTGCCAGGACATTCTGCCCCTGCCTGCCGGGGACATCCTGCCATTCCAGCCACCAGCCTGGGACTCTCCACTGTTTCCAGCTTGGTGCTCTGAGGGTCCTGCAGGGGCACCGAGACCAAACTGCCCTGAATTTTTGTGAAGCAAAGCCCTCAAGGTCCTTGGTACTGTTTTGTTATTAATGCTGTAGTTGTTGGTTTTGTTTGCTTTGTTATACATACTAGTAAAGAACTGCTATTCCTATCCCCAAATCTTTGCCTGAAAGCCTCTAACTGCAAATTTATAATTGGAAAAAAAAGGGGGGGGGGTGTTTACATTCTCCATTCCAAGGGAAACTCCAGCTTTCCCTGGCAGATACCTGTCTTTCCAAACCAAGACAACCATCTACATTAAGATCATAACTTCTTGTCCTCACAAGCAGCCCTGATCCAGGATGGGCTCTGTGGGCAGGAGAGGGAGTGATGATCCCAGTAGTTGCAATAAAAATGCTCAAACCAACTTGATCTTTGCCATACTTGAATAATATTTGGGCATGCAGGGGTATAATAGACTGAATATTTTTATTGGATGTTTTAAAAATAGATATGATCTGGCCATTGTGGAATCCCTGCAGCCCTTCAACATAATACCCAGGGTCTGGCCTTGGCAGGACAGACCATAATTACCTGCCCAGCCTGAGAGAGGGGACTTCCCAATGGTGCTCTGTACACATGGTTTGCCCCGGTTCCTCCCCCCACCCAATGCCCCGGGCCCTTGGTTTCTCCTCTCCTCAGTGTGTCTCCATTGGTTGTGGGACCCAGTGACCAGCCCTGTCTCCCCTATGGAATACTGATCTTACCTGACCTTTGCACTGCCCCCCCTACCTCAAGGTCATTGCCTGCTGAACCCCATGCTTAAGCGGGGACAAGCAGATGACCTGGCCTCTTGACTCTGGGTTTCCCTTTGGCTCCTGGAAATAAACCTGCTGGAACTAATCTGGTGTCAAGGCCACCTGCCTCTCCTAGCTGAGCTAGCCACGTGGTGTGTGTGGATGTGTGAGCTTGACTGCTTCACCTGAGTTTCCCCAAGCAGCCGTTCCACCAGAGAGGCTTATTGGGATCTAGGCTCCAGCTCAACTCCTAAATAACACAACACCATAGGCCATGATTCTTTAGTGTCTATTTCAGCAAAATTCTGAGGTCATGTTGTTTGTTAAATAAAAAAGTCATAGAACGGTTTGGTTTGGAAGGGACATAAAAGTTCATCCAGTTTCAACTCCCCTGCCATGGGCAGGGGCATCTTCCACTAGACCAGGTGGAAAAATCACATTCCCTCAGTCCAAGAGTTTTCCAGTTGACAGCAGTTAATGCTCCCCTCAACTCAGGTACTCAATTTTCATTTTAAATGATCTCTCTCACATTTTGTTCTTTTTCTTAAACAGATATTCCTGTTTTGCCAAAGACACACCAAAAATTATTTGGATTTCTGTTAGTAGGACAGAGGTTTTACCAGACAGGGAGTTATTGGGGCAGAACTAGCTGCTTGGACTGAGGCTGCGTTGAAAAACGCCCTCCATAAACCTGACACTGGCATTGTTGCAGCATCAGAAAATCCCAGTCAGACCCTGTGAACATGGAAATCCCCAGGTTTCTCATCTCCCTGTGCCTGCAAAACCAGGCACTTGTTGCTGGGAGCTTCTGCACTCCCAGCACCAGAGCCCAGCCTTCCCCACCGCATTCCTCTTCCCTTCCCTGGAAATGAGTGCAGCTCAACTCAACCTTTGCTCAATGACTTCTGATACAGATTTCCCATTTTTCCCAATTTTTACACTAATTCCCTGACAGGCTTTTTCTAAGCAGCATTGGTAGGGTGGGAAGAGTTTTCCCTCCTCCCTGGCAAAGAGCCCATCTGGCATCAATGTGGCAGCTCTTACTAAGTGGAATCTGGTGGAAAAGTGCCACATTTCCAGTGGCAATCCCGGCCACAGCAGCACAAGGACACACAAGGAAATGACTTCCAGACTATTTTATTTTATTTTATTTTATTTTATTTTATTTTATTTTATTTTATTTTATTTTATTTTATTTTATTTTATTTTATTTTATTTTATTTTATTTTATTTTNGTGGGGACACTCTTTGCATGGGGCTGCAGGGATGTGTTTTTAAACCTCTCCAAAGGCTTAAAGTCTTGCCTAAACTTGGCTCAAAGTCCTGCCTAAGCTCAGCTCCAGCTGCATCATTCAAGGTGCTCAGTGCACAACACTGATGAAAAGAGCAGGGAGAACACATTTGCTACACCAAGTTACTTCAGTTAAAAGCTGTTTGGGTTTAATCCATCCCATTTAGGACCCTTTGTGTTACAGGGGGAAGGGAGTCTATACAAACAGAGTTAAAAAAAAAAATGCATTGCTCACATTTTTTAAAAGTCGCCTTAGGCAGTTATAAGTTACATGAAGTTGCTCCTGTTCCTGTTGTAGTGATGCCAAAGTTATCTGAGGTGACGGGAATAAAGTGGCAACTCCAAACTTGAGAAAGAAAAGTTCCCAAATGGGGCCTTTTCACACACACAAAATCAGAGTATAACCAACAGCCTGCAAATTCAGACATGACTTCACAATTTCATAGCAACCGTGGAGATTATTCTAATATTTTTTACAAAAAATACTTAGATTTAAAACCAGAACAATAACTTCTAGATAGCAGAGTGTGAAAGAAACTATTCTTGTTTCCAGTAGTTGCAATCATGAACTTCACTTAGCTTGACACTTGTGTAATAATGTGAATATTTTGCTTTTCTGAGTATTTATCCCCTAAACTCATGACTTCTAGAAATCCTTGAGAAAGAGAAGTTAAAATGAGAGATATTCTGGGCAAAATTACTCCCTTTTCTTAACATTCTTCTTCCCCCCACACACATCTTTAAGGCACTGCAATGCAAGTTTTCAGGAGCTAAATCTACAAGAGAAATCAAAAAGAAAGGCTATTTTAAAACAATCAAGACAAAAATAAGTCATCCTTAACTAAATACAATGGCAAAAAGTTGGACATCTTTTGTGTCTTTTATGAGCGACAGAAAGAGGAATGATTAAAGATGTACCAAGAGCCCTGAATGCCATTTTACTGTCATTTCCTTTGATTAACCTTCATCTGACCTCAATCCCTAAGGCAATTTCAGTTTCTTTTTGTTCTTCCATTTAAATTCTCTACTCCAGCAGGTGAGTACAGCCCCATCACTGCAGATTGGTTTGGGGGAGGATTGCACAGAAAATATTGGGGTTTTTTTTCTGGAGAATCATTTGCAAAAACCTTAACAGGAAAAATAACAGGTCACATTTACTCCAAAAGTGGGATTTTTTTACAATCCCTGTGGAATTATAGAATGATTTTTTTAGGTATTAATTAAAACAGAGTTGAACCAGCCACACCAGTTCCCACCAGTGCAGGAACTTGGTGCTACTGGTCCACCAACCATGTCATGCTGGAAGTTCTCACCAATATCCCCACTGTACATCTGCAATATCTGCTTCCACCTGATTACTAAATGTAATATTCCCACTGGAATGGTGGGGGGAAAAGAGCCAGCATGAATAAAAACTTAAAAAATAGATTATAAACTCTTGGCAGAAGGAATGGATCCAGTGTTTGCACAGGAATCTTATATTCCAATTTTTTCTTGCTTTAAAACTATTTTCCAATAGGTTTCATTATCTCAGGGGTTGAGTAGAAATCATGGAATGCTCCATACTTAGACTCTGTTCTTGAAGTGTTAATGGGATAATTAAAAAAAAGGACAAAGTGAGATTCAGCAAAAAAAAGGACTTGATGGTGTTAAAGGTCTTTTCTAACTAAACATTTGCAGGACTCTATCTGCAAAAATCCTGTAAGTTCTGTAAATTATGCCGAGTGATGAAATGTTGAGGAATTTTCTGACCTATTTACTACATGACAGACTGATTTAAGGGATAAACCATCCTCATCCATAGGAATTTATGTGATGCTGAGGCTTCTGATGGCACATTTTTCATCTCTCAGCAAAAAATATGAGATTTAACAGTCAAATTAAGCCTAGAACCAAAGTGCTTAGTTTCAACTTGTGCTACTGTGCCAGCTTACCTTGGGATGAAGAGATTCTTCATCACACATGGCCTCTGTTATCATCTCAAAATATATTTTATTCCATAAGCAGAAGTTATGGCTTCACTGTAGGCTTTGCTGTTCTCTGCTGTCAGCCCAAAGTGTGATCTGAATGGATTCATAACATCTCAGTCCCATATTGTTCTCTCTAAAGGAATTTCAGGACGAAAAAAATAAAATTGTCCCAAGCTGACACAAACATCAGCATTTCTTGCAAACCACCAGGTAAAAAAAGCTCAGTTTGAAGTAACTGAAATTTTTGTAGGGAGGAATAATTTTGAAATGTTTCATTTCTTCTGGCCTACTGTCCTAGGGTGACTATGATGCCTGTATCACCAATCGTCTGTTCTGTCTGTGCTGTGTGTGTTCTGTACCTTTAAGACTGATTCTGAGAGGAGCAGAGAAGAAGACGCGCGCAGTTTGTTTTGGGAAAACATTTTTCACTCCTACTCCTTCGTCATCGTCCTTGGGTGTGTGTGTTCGTCGGATGCACGGACAGCAGCAGAAGAGTTTTTTTTTTTCCTTTTTAGTTAGTCTAGCTAGCTGAGGCAAAAAAGCTTCCTGGACTGTTTTTTTTTTCCCTTTTCCTTTTTTTCTTGGGACTGTTTAAATCTGTTCGGGACTGAAAACCCAGGGGAGCACCAGGAACTGCACCTGTGGCCCACCCTGGGCCTGGGTCTGAGGATTTTCCAGCACCGAAGGGGACCCAGACTGATCAGAGACTGAAAGAGCTGAGCTAACACACGGCAAGGACTTCCCTCAGTTTTGCCATCTCTTTTCGAACCAGCGAGAGGTTTTATTGTTTCATATTATTCATTCCTATGCTTGTGGGCAGCTTGTTTGTTAAATAAATAGTTTTTTCCACTTTTCTCCGAGGAAGTTCTTTTCCCGGACCCACTGGGGGAGGGGCCATTTAGGTTTTTCTCTCCCGAGGAACCCCCGTTTGGAGGTTTCCTCCCAAATTTGCCCTAAACCAGGACACCTACCTAATTTTCATTTTCTTGCTGTCTGTAGATAAAAATTGAGATTAAAAATAGACCTGTTGGATTTCAAAATGATAAAATAAATGACCCTGGCAATTTTCAAATTCTGTTGTTGTAAGGAGGTGACTCATTAACTCTGATCCTCTCCTGGTCATGATTTTATTCTCCACAAACTGGCCCTTCCTGAGAACATGAAGGAGGTACAACAGAAAAGTTCTGTGGATCTCAGTCATGAACCTTTTATGATCTTAAATATTTCACAATATTCATAAAACACTTAATAGACAATCTTAAAATTCAAGTTTCTTCACCTGCTCTTATCCGGGCTGCGTTTCCTTTGCACTTCCAGACACATCCAGCTCTGGGTTGTGTAATCTCGGGCAAATTCTGCCCAGTTTTCCATCCCAATATCTCCACTGGGCTCTCCAGGAACGTGTCCAGCTCCTGAGTGACAGAGGCACTCGCCTGAGAGAGCACCAGGCTTAAGTGGAGGAACAAGGGGATCGGAAAGTGCCTGGAGCAGGGAGGTCAGGTGAAGGTTAATCGAAGGAAATGACAGTTTGATGGTATGCACGGCCCTGGAGATCACGTGTGCATTTTGTTGGGAAATATTTAACTGTTTTATCACTATTTAGGAAGAAGGCAAAGTCAAGTGCACGAAAATGCAGAAGACACGGATGCCTCCTTAGCCTGGCACGGGTGGGATGCAAACATTCCAGCTGGGAGGCAGAGAGAGCCATAAGATGCCAATCCTTCACGTGGTTTCACTTACATCAAACATTTCACTCCCATAAAACACAGCACAGTGGCTGGGGAGGCAGGGAAATTCAATAAACCTCTCATTTGCCTTGCTCTCATATTTATCCCAACATTTATTACTCTTCTCCCAAAACAGGTGCTGGAGCTAAGAAGGGAAACTTTATGAAAGCCTCAAACTTATTTGTGTTTTGTAAAAAACTTGGCTTGGCCACATTCCTGCCTTATTTATGTTTCCTTTCCAGCAATTTTCATGCACTTGGATATTTACTTTCAAGAGTTCTTTCCAAACCTGATTTTAAGCTTGTGTGCAGGTGGAAAAAGATTTTTAAATACTGTCTCCTCAAATATTTAATAATGAAATTTATTCTAGTATTTGTCCTCAATTAATTGGGGATTTAAACCCATACCATCTGACTGATCAATCACAAATACATAACACAGCCTGAATTCTGATTTCTACTTTTGATTAATAAAAAAACCCAATGAGTCACTAGAAAAATTCAGACAACTATTTTTTCTTCATTCTTCCTACAGAATAAGAGGCAAAATTCACTGAGTGAATTATTAATTCTGAGTTATTCATCTAGCCCTACTAAAAACTAATCTGTTTCTTTTTTTTAAGCATCAGAAAGGTCTTTCAAATGGAGGTTGCAATAATGAAATATGGCAGCAGATCTTGAAACATGCCCTCAGCCAGGCTGCAGATACAGAAAAGGTTACAGAACCAGAGTTATTAATCCCCATGAGTCTGACAACTGATTTTGAACACAGTCTGTTGGAGTCTTTATAATGCAAGATCATAAATGTTCAGAACTAATTTTTTGCTCTTTGTTCCACCTGGCAAAAAAATACTGTCAGATTGAGTTGCCTTGATGCAACGACAGATGAGGATTTAAGTTGCATTTTTATCCACATTTGTAAATTTTTTTGCCATACCTGTGTGTGGTTAGAAGAAAAGGATTTAGAAATATTCATGAAGGAGTTAAAAATGTCCACAAATGAACAAAATCAGGATGAGGCTATGCTGTCTTTCACAAATGGGAAATGTTTGCACATAGTCGTATATATGAAATTTAATGGGGAAAAGTCCCTATTTGAATTTGTCAGTATTGATATTTTTGGTTTGCACCCTGTTCCCTGGTATCTCTCATATTTCCATAAGTAAGCATGTAAAAACATTTGCTTTATTCACATATTGACTTCCACGCCAGGCAAAGATTCCCCACACACCAACGAGGGAGACACAAAACCTTTCATCCTACGTGGCTTTTTCCTTTTTTTAATCAGTAATTTTGAAGCCTGAGCCAATTCCATTCGTCCTGAAAATTCCTCAACTTGTCTCTTCTGCTTGCAGTGGTTGCCACCACTCCTGCCCATGCCAGGGAAGTGCCAATCCCAAAGAGGGACAAGTCAGGAAAGGAGGGGAGAAGGATCCCCTTTACAGGGACATAAAACACTCATTTGTAAAGATTAAGGGTGTTTCAAGGATCAAAAAGATTACATTACAAGATAGCTTATTTTAATAATAAAATCCTGTCCCATAGACCAAGAATTCCATAAAGGATGAATTACAAGGCTTCCAAAGCCCTACAGAAGCAGGGAACTGAAATACAAAATATAGAGATGGGGAAGAAAAACAGAGGAGCATTTCCACATCAAAAATGCTCCTATCCCAATGTCTCCAAAGTATTTTCCCTCAGCAGAAAGACAAACTTGTGAAATTACCATTCTTTTCAAAATAACCACACAATACTTCTTTAATAACACTTTCCCCTCTTACAGATTTTACAGTCCAAGAATATAAACTACTTCCTTCCATTATCTGAGGGCAGAATCATTTAATTGTTCTGGCAAGTTTATTCCTTTTGAATTCTTATTTTTACCACAATTATGAACTAGGAGAGCTGTGGCGGCATGCTAAAACTGCTGCATTCAAGACTTGTAGGCATCTGTATGATATTGAAATTAATTTCCAGTATAAAACAGTTAACAGAATAACCCTAGATAAAGGCAAATATAATATTAATTCTGTTCTTTTTGTTGGCAATGTTGTAAAGTCCATTGCTCAAGTAAAGAGAACTTTGCTGAGCCAGATACAAATTAATTTTAACATTCTTCTTCAAATAGGAATTTTAAAAGTCAAGTAAAGTCTGCAGTAGCTTTGAAACATTTCAGTGATTGTTTTAATTACCTATCATAGAGCTGTGAGACTGCAGAAGGAGGGGTGCAGAGGAAAGAGAGAACAACACCTGGCTTATTAACAATCATTTTTTCTGACATAAAGAAGAAAAAATACTTTCCGAGCCCTCAGACCAACAAAAAGCTCAACAAAGTCAACACAGATTGGGGTTTTGTCAGTGTATTAATGTTGTGATTTTATCCTGGACTATGTGTTCTTATTCTGTCAATAACAACTTTCACTGTTAAATAAACCCACCAAATCGCCAAACATTAAATATATAAATTCTGACAGCTTTAAAGCTTGTTTTTTCACACAAAGCTGATGCACACGTGGGGCTTCTTTCCAGGGTCTGACTCTATAGCAAATAAAAGGTCACTTCACTTTTACCACAACTACACAAAAAAAAAGTACATTTTTTGTCATTCCGACCCTAAATAGAATTGGAAGCTGGAAGTTATTGGGACTCCTGCTGGCCTTTGACATCCAGCACCTCGGGAATCAGCAGTGCTGGGGGGGGAAAAAGCCCCCTCAGATACAGAGTTGTCATCCCCACCCTCCATCTGTGACCATGCTGGGAGGAAGTGCTGACCCCATCATTTCACCGTAAACACTGCTGGAATCAACAACAACAAATCCAGAAACAAAAAAGGAAACAGGGTGTCAGGAGTCAAGTCAGCCCATTTTATTTGCACGTGTGTCAGTAAAGATAGAAGCAATCTCTGAATTAAATTAAATCAAAGCAAACCTGCTAATTAAAACAGCTAAAATTATGTTTGTGAAGATGTGTGACTGGTTTCCTGCTTATCTGCAAATAAGCTTCCCCATAATATAAACATGTTTCTATCTCCACTTCATTTATAATAAGTTTTTAGGCAGATTGTAATTAGTATTTTAAGTTTTTAATAGAAGATCTATTGTGCTGTTGGAGCAATATTTTTCCTGACCATCAAAATACTGATTATTTCTGCATAAGTCTCAAGGGTTCTCACCTGTTCTCATGCTTCTCAGAATCAAATTGGGTATTTGTCTGAACACCATCATCTTCAGAACATATTGCTTGTAGTTAACCACTGTATTCAACTCCACCTACAAGCCAAACCAGAAATTACCAGTTTTGCTTGAATTTATCCTGTAGCTGGATATTCATTCAACATTTAAAGAATGATCATGATAGGGAATAGAAAAATGGAGGCAAACAGAAGTTTTGAATGTAAAAAAAATGGTACTATTTACAAAAATCAACTTTTTGTTTCTGTTTTACTTATTCCCAAGTTTGCAGTGCATAATTTTATACAAACCAAATTACCAAATCAGTGATTTACTGGCAAAGCTGGCCAGGAGAAAATTATCTGGCTTTAGCTAATGTATGTGCCTATTTACAATCAAAACAAACCCAGAGAAAATTGCGAAATGGTCACAGAGAGAAAAAAACCAGTCACGTCAGAAATGCACCAGAGGTGACACAGTTTGCAAGCTGAAAAAAGTTCACCTTGTATTTATTGTTTCACTAGATGAGCAACAAACTGTGGTTATGGGTATGGATTCAGCCTCTCAGATCATGCACTATTTATTTATTCCAGTATTTACCTTGAAGCCTGGCTGAGGTCTCAGTGGTTTGGAAAGTGTGATGTTTTCTTTTTGCCATTTCCATCATTTTTTTAGGGGTTACTTTGCACAGTTGTGTGGGCTCTTAATAATACGACCCTGTTCACCAGGATTGCTCAACTGTTTACAGCTCCCCTGGCTCTGAAAAGGTTTTGGGATGCAGGTTTGGGATACAGGTTTGGGGATGCAAGTTTGGGGATGCAGGGTTTGATATGCAGGGTTTGGGATGCAGGTTTGGGGATGCAGGGCTCCAAGGCCACAGAGCTGTGGAGATGCAAATTCCTAGTAAACACCATGGGGGGAAGGAGTCTGTGATTACACAGACAATTAATGATTCCACATCCCAGTAACAGGGGCAGAGTAGATTTTGGAAACTTGGAGATGAAAATCATAACCAGTAACACTGCAATAACATCTGGGTGTTATTTATGCTGACAAATCCTATGTTTTTGGTTGTTGAAACATTTCTGACCCAACACAGAATGCCTTGAGGGAAGCACAGGATCTTTTTTCATTCGTAGCAAATGAAATTTCTAAGACAATAATATAAACCAAACATTTACAGGTTTTTTTAATCACACCACAAATTATTTCAGATTATTGTATGATTTTCCCTGGCACTTGGCACAACTCTTCAGTCCAAGATTTTGCTGGACATGGCCCAGAGTTCATTTACTTGCTCACCTCCAAGCAACAGCTTCCTAAAATACAGTAAATTCCAAATATGCTAAACCCCAAATTTTGCAGTAATAGCATGTGCCAGCGCTAAGTCCCGCATCAATAAGAAACCCCACTGATGTCAGCAGGGCTTGTGACAACAAAAATCAGCAGCACAGCTTTCCTGCACCGAGGCTTTCCGAGTTCCATGCAAGAACCCCATGTCTGCCTCCTTTGGATTAAGCAGCCTGGGAGTTCCTGGATCCATAGATAACATTGAAGAGAGAAAAGGAGAACAAGGGAAAAGTAATGGGAATACTTTTCTGACGTTTGCTTCAAGTTATCCAGCAGCTCAAAAAGGTTTTTAGCCCAAGATATTTTATAAAATTTTCCAAAGGCTTGGAAAGGCTTGGGGGTGGGAAGCTGTTATATAATCCCTTAACATCTCCAAGAGTTTGTGCTGCTTTCTCTCCCACATGGACACTGTAGTAAACATTATGCTCTGAACCTCTGGATTCACATTTTTGCTGAAGGACTTGGCTTAAGCAGCCAAGCTGTGGTGAAGCCACAGGTCTGGAAACTTCCTCCCCTTTAAACATCCATCCTCTCCTACCCGGTCCTCTCTTCCACCAAGGACATTTTTAGTAAGATTGCTCTGCAGCTAATTACATCACCATGGCATCCAAATACCACAGTCATGAGACCTTCTTCTTTTTACAGCCCTTGGGTTTGCAGAGAGGAGTTAATGGGGAAACATTCCTATATTTGGGGAGCTGAGGCACCAGGTCAGTGCCTTTGCCCAACACCTCTGCAAGGGAGGGACTGCCCAGTGCCAGAGTGGCCAGGGTGCCAAAGCAGCTGCCTGGCCACCAGCTTACCCAGCCCTGTGCCCTCAGAGTTGCTCCAGGAGGCAGTTCTGGGATTCCAAGAGGAAACCTTGAGTAAATAGAGCCAAATACCAGCTCACCCCGTGCACTCTGCAGTCTCCAGCAGCCCTCAGAGCAGTGCCAGGCTCAGTGGTGGCCCCAGAGTCCTTCTGGAAGAGCCCTGGTGCCCTGCTCTGCTCAGGCAGGGAGATGCTGGGGCAGTCTGGCCCCAGGCAGAGCTCACCCTGCACATGGAGAGGGTGATGCCCATGCTGAGCATCACAGCCTGTGGCTCTGTTTTCTCTGCACCAAGCATATTCCTGTGGCAAACCTCAGGGAACCTGGACTTTTAACAGGGCCCTCCTCACCAGTCCTCTTGTCCAGTCTGGGGCTGGGGTTGCACCGTTTGTTATCCACATGGTGTTCCTTGACTCCGAGTTTCCTACAGGCAATGGTCTGAACTGAGACAACTGCCAGGATTTCCCTCGTGTCCTCACTCCTGTGACCTTGCCTGGAACTTGACTTGCCCGAGACAGCTCCTCTGATCCCTTTCAGCTCTTCAAGAGCAAAGAACTGACTTATCTTCCCCGTGCTATTCCTCTACGCAGAACCAAATTACTCTTTATTTCTAATTTCTCTCACCAGTTTCTCTCATCTGTTTCCATTTGCTTCCTCTAACAGATTCTTTAGTCTCATCTGTGCTACTGGAAGAGTTTGGTCATGACTTACTGCAGCCTGGTGTTTATTTGCCTGTTACTGTTATAAGATCAGATGAAACCTGTGTGTTATCTTTGGTGTCACCACCTCTCACCACTCTGTTGTTCAAATATTTCTTGCACAGCATTTTCACCAGATAATTATTGGAAAAAATTCTATAAATATAAAAAATAATATATAAAAGAACCACAACAAAACCTGGAGTGAGAGGATTAAGCCCCACTCATGAAAAGCACAGTCCCACCTCCAGCCACTCCACCATCACAAGCTCTATGAGAGGAAACAGGATCAACCACAGCAGTTTGACAGGCTCCTAATTTATTCAATTAGCAATAAACTCACAGTACTGTGTCCCGAGCCTGTCAGCCAGCTGAACTGAGACAACCAGCTGAATACTAAAATCTATTCTGCCACTGAACTACCTTGGAGCTGAGGGCTGCCAAAATGGAGAGCGGATCCAAAGTAGCCATAAGAGAAGGAATTTGGCCAAAGGTTTAACTCTCTAGAGAGCTCACAGAGGTGACAAACTTGTTCCAACCTGTGCCAAAAAACCATGGATGTCACATTGTTAGTCTGCTCTACATCACTCAAAATGCAATACTTGCTGTGGCAGACAGATTAATTAATGGAGATAACAGAAACAGTATTATATAATCATAAAAGAGAGAACTGAAACCACAAAGAACTACAACTTCCCTATGGCACAGCAGTGATTTTTTTTTAAGTGTCCAGTCCCTTTTCAACAGCATTTTTAGAGGAATAGCAGTCAGCCAGATACAGCCACAGATAATCAGTGGTGGATAAAGAAAACCCTTCTGACAATCAGCATCTGCACTTTAAGCTGCAGAAGAAACAGCTGCCTCGCTGTTCATTAGAGAAGGGATTTGCCAAACACCCTCCCTGGTGCTATGTTATGCAAGGTAGCACAATGCATGTTCTCTCCTTCCTCAGAGATGGAGCCTAAAAGCATCTGTATTTAGTCCTCCCATCCCCCTAAATCTTCTCCACAAAGGACAGTCACCACCAAAGCTCTGCAACAAGGATCGTTTATATATCTGACAACCTTTAAACCCCCAAAGAAAGGGAGAGGGAAGTGGTAAAGCTCTCTGAAGAGCTCTTTGGTGGAACAAGCAGAATTATGAGCAGCAGGAGAAATATGAGTAATTAAGACAACAGTATATCTACATCTTACAGCTGACAGAGTGAAGCTGCAAGTTAGCTCTGGGCAAGATGTTAGCAGAGGGGAGAACTGAGCAGCCTGTTTCTAATGTTAGTGTTGAAAAGCCAGCCCAGGAAAAAGGCTAAAGGGACAATTTCATTAAAAAGAAGGAAGTAGGTTGGGTTGAGAGCAGTTAGATGCAGACTTGTAGCATTAAAGGAGCAGGTCAACAGCTCTCTGTCACAAGACAAGCAATCATTTGGGGAATCAGCCAATGTGCCATTCTTGCTGTGCTTAAAAGAAAACGCTCTTAAATTATCTATGGGTGGCTTATACAGAAAATTAATGCTAGGGGATTGCAGCACGGCACAAAACAAAGCCCTGGGGTGCACGGAGGCTGCAGGAGAGCAAAGCACAGCAAGCCAGGATGTTTGCCACCAAACAGCCCAAACCAGGGGCTGGTTTTAGGCAGTGGGCACTGACCAGAGCCGGCGTGGTGGCCAGCACACAGCTCTGGCTCCTGCCTGTCTCTGCACTGACTGGGCTGAGCCAGGGCTGGAAGCACCCCAGGGAAGGGCTGGACCTGCTCCCACACCACAGTCCCTCTGACAAGTGCATCCACTGGATTTGAGTCTTGCCCCGGCCCCCGACGCTCCGCATGCTCCAGCAATTCCCAGCTGGCAGGATGGCCCTTTGTGGCTCCAGCAGCGTGGTTTATTGCCGCCCTGGGGCTGTGTTTTCCATCTAGGATATATAAGTGAATTAGTGGAAAATTCGAGCTTACACACATCACGGAACCAGTGCACAGTTTGTCATGGCCAGGCAGCCTTTTCTCCAGGCTGAATCCGCAGGCACGAGGTGCCGGGAAGAAGCTGGGGGCTGCATCCACGGGTCCTGAGCCATGGCTGAGTTTGGGGCTGGGAAGGAAAGTGCTGGGATGAGAGGGGGGGAAAAGACCAAGGGCAGCTCCCCCATTCTCACAGATTCATTGTGTGGCTGGTGCAGTCCCCTGGGGCTCGCAGACCAGGAGGAGGAAGATGTGGGGGTGTTGGGAAGGAGCTTCCCAGGCTCCATCTGCACCGAGCAGGAGATGGGAGTTACCCCGAGTGCAATATTTGCGCAGGAGTAATGGCAGAGGGGCTGCTCCAGATTCCCATTACTGTAAACAAGAGCAGCATTTACCCAAATGATAAGAGCTGGAGTGAAGGCAGAGCCAAAGGGCACCAAACGAGGGTCACCAGCTGCAAGTGCTGCTGCCACCCAAGGAGAGGAGCTCCAGTCTGCAGCAGGATGGGGACAGGGGAGCCTGGCAGATGCCAAAACCTCTTGCTGTGGAGATCAAGGGATTGTCCTGATGTGTCTCTCCCAACATTTAGGACATCCCAGCCGGCTGAGCTCCTTCCTGCTGTGCCTTTCTTTATTTGCACCTACAAGGCCCAGCACTTCTGAAGCACTTCCCTATCAACACCACCAAAACTGATTTAGATAAAAGTACACCTGGCATAGATGTTTCACAATGAAGCACAGCACAGGTATTTCCTATCTATTTTCCTTCCCTATTTTCTCATGGATCATGCCATTCCTGACCATCCTATCACTTATTTGGTGTAAAGAGCCTGAGGTGAAGGGTTTTCTTCCTACACACAATTCTCTGCCATTTTTTCTATTATAAAAAAGTGAGTGGGGCTGTACAAGGAGCCCAGGCATCCTTTCCTACGCAAACCTGCATATTTCAAACCACAAACTCTAATGACTCCTTAAAATACAGATTTATATTCAGCCCATAAATCAAAACAGAAAGTCAAATCCTGCCCAGAGATCAAAATCCTCCTGTTCCACACCCCAGGTGTCCCAGTGCCTGTGGATTTCTGCCTCCTGCTTCAGCCACATCCTCGCACTGACTGAGAGCACCAGATGATGGAGCCCTTAAAAACCTCACAATTTTCTCACTTTCCCAAGCACTACAATGCAGCTAAAATCAGAGGAAATGGCCTCCTGTTGTTTTGTTGACTTGCCAATTAGTTTATTTACCCACTCAGCCCACAGACCAATTGCTCCTTGGAAATGTGGAAATGGTTAATATCCTACCACAAGACCAGGAACAGGTACCAAACTTTCTCCCTGTGCCAGGAAAAGATGATTGTGAGGCTGGAACTGCTCATCAGCTGCTCTTCCCATAAAGGTGAGCCTCCTGACAATTCTTTGGGGTATATTGTTAGAAAGAGAGCTCAGAATTTCATTTTATTACCATATTATAGACTGCATTCCTTTGATAAAGGGTCAGAGATCAGGAAGACAAGAAAAATAAGGAAATAAAGCCCAGCAACAGATCTTTAACTGGCATAATTGGACACCCAAGTCCAGGGAACTGTGTCCATTAGCAGGAGTGGGTGATCTGATCCATATGCTTTGCCACGTTTAAGTATAAAGATCAAAACAAGGCACCTAGCAGAAGAAATGGGTTACATTCCATTTCAGAGAGGCTCAGGTTGCCTAAAATTCCAGAGAAATTTCCAGCCTGCCATCATAAAGACTTCAAGGCTGTTTACCCAAACTTCTCAATAGCTCCTTCTAAAAAGGGATGATGAGCAACCATTTGGGTAAGACAGATTTTTTAATGTAATCTGTTGATAGTTTTAGAACAATTTCCAGAATAGAACATTTTTTAAATGTCCCGAGCCTTTTGCATTCTCACTTTGATCATCTCCCATCATGTTATCGTTCAGAGAAGAACGTGATGGAGCCAGGCTAACAAAGCTGCCATAAATGACATCAGAAAGCCAAATGACCTGAAAAAAAAGTGCTCTATTTGAGCACCATGCTCTTCTCGAACGTTTTCTTTTTTTATTTTTTAATACATTTAATTAATACTTTACTTTCACTGGATTTATCTCACTTGCATGAAAACTAGGAGCTTGGTCTTAGAAAAAAATCCTATTGAAAACAAAAAGAGCCTTACTTGACCAAGGGAAGGCTGTAGGAGGTCCTCAGATAACAATAACCAACAATTCTTTTGGGGGCTGAACAGTTTCAGTAAGGACCACTTTCTGAGGAGGTTAAATAATAATTGTGGATTCTGCAGCCTGTGGAAGGCAGAAATTGCTCTCTGACAGAGTTTATATTACTAACCTGATGCCAGCAGACAGCTGCAAAAATGAAGTGATATCAGTGATAAAAATATTCTTTTTCTGTGCAGGCAGGAGGAATTGCATGGAAGCAAAGGGCAAATCCCAGTGGCTCCCGTGCACACCAGATTCAACACATGAAGACAGGGCCTGGCTGACATGGCATGCCTAATCCCTGCATGTCCTGACTCCCTGAGTGCTTACTTTAAATATTTTCTAACTCCTCACATTAAATTTCACAGAGATATCTTGCATTCCTTAGAAAAACTTTATCTACAAGAGATCATTTACTGCCCTTTAATTCAAGCCATGTCAGAACTGGCAAATAACTTCGTTAAAAAATAAAATATCATAATGATGCCCTCCCCACCTTCTATCTGACATAGAAATAGATAATTTCTAGTACTAAAAGTGAATAAATTTGGTGCATTTCAAACTTATATTTTAACAATGCATTACCTCCTGAATTGCTGCATAAATATTAATAGACAGCCTGCTATGGAACTTTTGCCCATGGTGCCCTTGGAAAACCATAATCACAGTGAGGGGAGCAAAGGAGATGAGAGAGAGCTCTGAAGATGGAGGTTCTATCCCCAGTTTCACAGGGCCACCCCGGGTCAGGCACTTTCTGTGCAGTCTCACAGATCAGCACTATCTCAAAGCCCCAACTTTGTTAATAGATGAAAATCCTGCAGACATTAATCTCCCCTGTGCTCATCTGAAATGCAACTGCAAAAACCACGCTGATGCCAAGAATAGCCATGCCGATTTTTCCCCAAATTAGCCAGACTTTATTTTCGACATAGTGAGTGCTTTTAAATTTCATCTGCAGATGTTTGCTCCTCTAATCACCTCCAAAATGGGTGCATGGCATTTATCTACCTGCATTTCCTCCCTCTGATATAATCTCATTAAAAGTCATGCTCACTCCGGCTGCCATTTGAAAGAGGCCAAGTGCCCACAGATCCCCTGAAGTCACGCTCAGCCTTCATGAAAATTGGCCAATTATTTAGTTCCCTAAATATGGACTTTGGGGGCTTAAATTCAGAATATCCTCTTGGAAAACCTTTCTGGTCTGCCATAAACCAGCCGTCTGAGAAGACAACACTTGATTTTTGTCACCCTAATACAAGAACACCACTCAAAACCTTAAAATACTGGCAGTAAAAGGCATGAGGAGAAAATATTTCTGTCTGCAAACATCTACTGCCCAGCTGTGTTTTGGACCCAGATGGACTGTGCTAAGGGTTAAGTTAACTTTCACCAAGTTAGAAAGCTCTGAAAGTGTGATCACAAACAAACTCCAGTGGGCAGTTTGGTAGCTCCCAGAAAAATGTTCTCATTTCTATTCTTTATAGGCACTGCTCAAATCCTCATAAACCATATTTAAGGAGGGAGAAATTTCATGAGAGGAGGGAGTTGTTTTATATGACAGAATAAGAGAAAAAGGCAACTTACTGTTTTAAAATTTAAATTCAGCCAAATTACCAGAAATGCTGCTGGAAACAGAACACTGAGAATTCATTATTTTGTTTCAAAGTTAGTTTATCATAAATCTGCCCTCTGACACATAATAACTAGTAACATTTTGAAGGTTATTTGATAGTAAGTTCAACAGTGTAGGTGACTGAACATGTGAGCTGCATAATGAGTCCCAGGGGAAATCAGGCTTTAGGATGCAGGGTGAAGCATCCCTAGGTTTGTATTCAAATGGAAAAAATATATTCAAAAGTTTATTGTTTATCTCCTAAGAACATCAAATAATACACAGGCCTTTGAATCAAATGTATAAAGCACACTGGAGGACTATTTGCTGGGGGAAAAATGCCTGATTTGATCCAAATTCAAAAAAACTAATAGCTTGTACACAGAAATGCACAGAGTGGTTTTGATAGAAAAAGTGGAGGGGAGTTTTTGGGTTTGTTCTTTTGCAGAACTCAGAGGCACAGCCAGTCAATTTGCTCCTGCAGCAGGCTCTAGAAAGAGGAGCTCAACAGCTTTAAACCCAGTTGTTCTCAAATCCTCTGCCTTTCGGTACAACAGAGTTCCTTAAGTGTGACAAATACAAATTGCCCTGCTCGGCCTGAATTTCATCTCCAAAATATGGTGGCAGTAATTGATTAATTTGTAGTGTACAAACTAATTTGAAGACAAAACTGAAAGTGAAAGGGTTTATTTCTCAGCAGGGAGGTGGGGTGCAAACACCCCGCTGTGCCAGGATGACACAGTCCCACCTCTCAGCTCGTTAAGCTCTTAGATAACGAATCTTGTGCTGCCCTTATCAAAGTCAGGGGTAGTTTGGGCATTAGCAGTTCTGGAAAAGCACGTGAGACAGAAATTTTTATTTATAAACCTTCTGTATGGCAAGTGGCAAGGGCAGGGACATTCCAAGCCCGTAACCACGCAGCCACTGGCACCCTGCCACCCCTCTGGGAGCAGGGATGGAGGGATGGGCATGGATCACCCACCTGCTCCTGCCTTACTGGGCATGACCCATCCACAGCAACTCATCACTGCTCACCTCCAGCAGTGTTTCCATGGGTGGGAAAGCTTGAGGAGGAAGCATCATGTTTAAGGATCACTGAGTTTGGATATCTCAAGTGCTGGGTTTTCATCTCCAGAGAAACATCTGCCCCATTAAAAGTGATCAAACAGGACTCCTGCTGTTCAGGTGTACAGCCATACCTGTCAAGGGAACCAGCTGCCTTGGAAAATCACAGAGGGGCTGAGGTTGGGAAAGACCTTTAGGATCATCCTTTTAGAATTACACAGTCCCCTCTGCATCATAGGCTGTTATTTCATAGTTTGGACATTGAGAACAAAATTAGCCTTTAATTTCAAGGCATGTTTTAATAATAAAATCTATTTTTCCACCCATCTTTTTAGCTTGTCCTCCTTTTTTTAACTCATTGCTTGAATCATTATATACTGTGTGCTTGAACAGTGAAAAGTTACACAACATCTCTCTTACACAACATCACCCTATCAGTCCTAACTCTTAATATTATGATTACTTTTTTTCAGAGATGCAACTGGCAGAGCTTTACTGACACGCCACAAATCCTAATTATTGTCAAAACTCTAAATTCTATGTTAATGAATATCGGGGTTGAAACGCTCCTACCTTGACAAGTTCTAAAATATCCACTGAATGTTTGTTTATTCACTTCCTATATCAGTATATATTTCTAGACCTTAACTTTGGGAAAACAACAGCATTTAAATAAGCAAAGGCAAAGATAAATAAAACCAAGCAAAGAGGAAATAAGTCTGTTTAAAATGCTTTTTACTATATTTAAGAAGGAATTACCACAGAGATGATTGAACCCTAAACTACCACATCTCAAAGAAAATAGATTTAGATGGAGAACTCTTGGTTCATTCCTTGAAATATAATCTTACCCACTGACCAACTTTTCCTAATGTTTACACATGGAAGATGCACTGAGGAAGTTGGGGCTGTATTAAAATAAGACACAAAAAATGGCCCCAGAGCAGTTAAAATGAAAATTAAATAAGAATGGGCTGAGCCTCATCAGCCTCGAACTTTTGCTTTCATTCCAGAAAAGAGTTAAAAAATGCTGGAGCTGGAGCAAGCCCTGCCCAGTGCTAGGATATTAAAGTGTGCATAAATCAGGGGGCTCATTTTCCTCTCAGGTGTTAAAGGTTCTGGCTCTGTTATCGGAGGCATCCGCAGATCCACACCGAGAACCTCGGCTTGGGCTCCAGCCTCTGTGTGGTCTTTCAGAACTGTCGTTATCAGCTTTCTGTTTATTATTGTGCTCAGTTTAAAGGGAATTTGGCAAGTGATCCCTGGACTCCAATCTTTAGGTCTGTTGTCAGGACAAATTAATTTCTGTGGAAACTCACTGTGCCTCAGATACCATCTAGGAAATGTAGGATTAATGGAGTCCCTGTACAACATGCTTTGTAGTACACTGCTGGGGGAGGGGAGCGGGGCTGCTGAGGCAGAAATCACACAAATAAAGCCCCTGCACTTTGGGGGACTTCATCTTTTTTTTTACTCCATCAGCTCACATCAGTAATATTTAAAATAAAGCTCAGTTGTCAAAAGGAACAGGCAACTTTCAACAAAAAAGCAGTGAATGGAAACTCTCAGCTGCCAAAGATGAGGGACCTGAGGTCTAATTATCAATATTTTGTATTTTACCCACTCAAGCCAATCTCATCAGTAGAAAAAACAGGATATTAAAAGAAACAGTCTCCCGTGAATCTTACTAGAAAATAATGAAACTCCACACATGATCCTTTGGAAAAGGGGTATTAAAGCTGGATTTCCTACAGGGCTGGGTCATTGCTGTGCTAGCTGACATTTGGGGCTGTTTTTAACAAATGCATATTATTTCATCATTGAAAATGTTTGTCTGTTCTTGCAATAAGTAAACTTAAAAATTATTTTCCTGGGGAAAAAAAAAAAGGAGTGATTATGTTTCTTAGTGATGAAAGAGAAGAGAAGACTATATGTCCTGGGTTGTAGTATAGAATTTGCAGAAGTATTCTATCACCACCTTCATGAGCCGTTTGTTGGAGCAGTGTTTCCCAGNTATAATCAGGGATTTGAGCAGCCCCAGCAGGACTGAATTCCCAGAGGACTGGAGCTTACCAGACCTGTCTACGGGATCACTGCTTCAGGAAGACCACCTCATCTGGACTGCTTCCATCACCCTGCTCAGGTTGTATTCTGACTCTGTCAGTGGTCTTTTGTATTACTGGATTTATTTTTATTCTACCTTGTTTTTCTTTTTTCTTATTAATTTTTTTTTCCTGACTTGGAGCCTCTCACTTGGTTTGTTTTCAAACCACTACACTATAATATGTTTTTATCAATCCTTTCTCATTTTCAGGAGGATGACTCTGCCCATGGTGAGATATCCAGATTTAATATCAAACATATTGGGACTTCTTGCCCTTATTCTTTTCTCCCCAAAGATAAATCAGTTGATAACATACAGGACAAAGACAGCAGATCCACAGGTTCACATTCTCTGTGGTTTTACATTATATGACCCCTCTGTGGAATCAGGGAGTTAAGTTAGCCCAAAGTGGCACAAAAACACCAATGAGACACAAAATAAAAATAAAATTTTTTTAAAAAGAAAGAGCTACCTCTCCTTTCCAAACGCTAAAGCAAAATCTGACTTTCTAACACATTGTTCCAATATTACCCTGTTAATAGCAGGGCTAATTTGGCAGCAGAGCATTTTTAGAGCACTGCTAATATCTCCCAAGCTTGGCAGATGCCGAGACTGCAGCTACCCTACTGTGGCTCTCCAGCTCACAAACACCTCGGCATACGCTGCTTTTCCTTCTTAGGGCATTGCAAAAATCCCTGGCTTCTGTGTGACCCCACAGTTTGGAACAGCATTTATGGACAAGGTTCATTTTGGGAGGTTATTTTATCATTCTTAAGTTCACCTGCATATGAGAACTGCTTTTGTTTTATTCAATATTCCAAAAGAGCGTGTTCTTCCCTAACTAAAACATTTAATCTTGAGAGACTTTTATGTGCCCGTTTTTAACTATTGCAGAAATTCAATTAACTCCTTAATTATGAACACAATTACCATGGAGTGTTACACATGATTTGGTGGTAGCAGTTACATGGCACACGCATACACTTGGGTTTGTGATTTCAAAACTTACAGCTGTGATAATAAAAGCCAAAAATTCCCAATTATCATCCTTATTCTTTGGATTGCGTTTATAAATGGTTTTTTAAATGCTCATATTTTTTTTACCCTGCCCATGGCAGCGGGGCTGGAATGAGACAATCTTTAAGGTCTTTTCCAACCCAAACCATTCCAATATTCTATGATTTTGGTGATGAAAGGTTTTATTTTAGAAAGCACATTATTTGCAACCAAATAGGCTGGACCACCAGCTGATCGAAGTCACCCAAACTGTGACAGTTCACCTTAAACCTGGCCCCATTAACTTATTCCACTGCAAACTCCCAGCAAGGGCAGTAAATGGAGCCCCGGCAATTTTTGTGTGGAGGGGGAAAAATAAACTAAAATAAACTAGGAAAAAGAAAGGAAAATACATAAGTGGGAGGATGGGAAACTCTAAAAAGTCTTCAAAGCTTTCCACAGGGGCACTGCCAAGGAGCTCAGTGCCCAGCCCAATGTGGATGCTCCAGGTGGAGGTGGTGGGTCAGGAGCAGGAGCAGGATGTGCCCAGCTGTGCCAGAGGCTGCCTGGCAGGAGCCATCCCACAAACCCTCCACAGGTGGCCATGAGCTGGGGCTGTGGGCTGGCTACCTGCCAGGCTCAGCCTGAGCCCTTCCTGCCTTGGAAGAGCTAAAACACACTGGGGTTTCCGCATGTGATGAGGCGCCAGGTGGGGTCAGCAAGGGCTCTGAGGATGTTACATTTTGGGGGCTTTAGGGCTGATGTGGCTGAAAGGAAAGTTTAGGAGGACAGGCACGTTCTGGTTGTAGTCAGGGCAACAGCAAGTTCAGGATGGGCTCAGGCTGAGCACAGAAATACCTGGGTGATGGTCACCACCCAAAGTCCCCACTCGCCCGCTGCTGTCCCACAGCTGAGGATCTGTGGCACCTCCTGGGTAATGGAATCTGCTGGCCCCTCATGGATCCTCCCTGTTCACACCCTCATCACATCAATTTTGCATGTCCTGCACGTCCAGGGCATGTTCATTGCCAGGCAAAAACACCGAGGAGGACAAGGATCTTCCAGAGGCTTTATTTCAGACATTACCCAAAATCATTCTGATGTCACTCATGCAGCCTTTGGTGACACCACACACATCCTCTGCTCCTGTAACCCAGCCTTGCTCCCCAAATTTCATCACCACCCTGCCCAGTGATGTCAGCTCTAGGTCCAGCCCCACATTCTCCTCTAATCTAAACCCCATTTCTGCTGACACAGCAATATCTGCAGAGATCTCCACCTTCACCCATCCCTTCTACAAGAGCTTTGTTCCCACCTACAAGTGCACAGGTGGCAAAGACTCCCTCAAACTGCTTCCAGGGTTTCATCAGGAGATGCCCATGGACTCCAAACACACAAGGAATCAACAGTCTTTTACCATAATCACTCTTCAAGTAATTGAAAATCAGAATTACCCATGTGGCTTCTCTACATAAAAAGTGATCTGCAACCTCCAAATCTGAATTCCAAACACGTTCATGTGAAACACTCAAAATACAAAATGCAGTTCCAGCTCAGTCCTTGGTGGATGTCAGGCACGGCTGGAAAACTATTGCAGGTGTTATTTTAAATGAAAAAAAAGTGAAGTGTGTAATAAGAATGGAGGTCAAAGCATTTCCAGACTTGCCAAGGGTTAGATCTCACCAACAGAGTAAAATATTTAAGCTTTAACAGAAAGCTATAAATGCAAACATATATAAAATGAAGCATAAAATAGGCTTCTTATAGAAATTCATCTCTCCTAACATGAGCAGTACAAATGTTTCACAACATGTCAAACCCACTGTATCTGTACATTCATGGTTTCCTCACTCTTGGCTCTATAACCACACAGAAATGTAATTTAACAGCACTGGTAACAGTTTTCCAATCTTGAGGCATGGAACCTTTATCCCAAGGACCTGGTTAATAAATGGCAACAAATGTAAACAAAAGGCAAAAGGAGAAGACATCAGCAGAGGGCTCAAACCCAGCCCAGCTGCCCTTATCTTCAGCCACCCCCTAAAACCACCCCAGATCCATCCCTGCAGATCAAGCTGCCATGTGGCTGTTTTCTAAAACAACATCTCACTCTGCTGTGGAAGAAATTTAGTCCCTATTCCTCTTTAATATTCATATGGAACAGAGCTACATTAGCACTAAGTTTTAATTTCAGAAACATTCTGACATTTACCGAGAACAGATTCCAGACCTGGTTTCACACCAGGGTTTTTTTCCATTATCACTGTTATCAGTGGTATTAGTATCACTGCAGAAGTGATTAAAAGGTCCTGGATGTCTCATTAAAATAGTCTGGATCTACCTCCCTCTCCAGCACCAAGATATAATCTGTTGTTTTATAAATGGGAACCATCTTCCTGGAAATTAAATTTGAAGTATTGCCTGTTCCTCTTTTCCTTGTGAAATACTGGCACTTTTTGCTGTTTAAATTGAATGTAAGAAATATTCTAAATATTTGAAGCAGAGGAAAAAATAGTTATTACTGAATGCTGAACGGTCCCCAGATCTACTCATAAAATGTGAAAATAATAAAAGAGCAGCAACAAACCAACTCCTCAAAACTCTCAGGGAGGTTGAGGAGAGACATCCCTCATGGAAGTCAACAGTTTTGGTCCCTACATCTATTTTCAGGTGCTCATTTCAACACAGGTTTATGATTTTCCGAAAGGGTTGGTTTAGCTGCAATTTTGGAAAAACACATTTTTGTTTCCTGAGATAGCCCGGCAGTTTAAGTACGAATGTTTGTATCTCAGAGCTCTTTTCCATATCTTCCACTAAATAGGAATTCAAAGAGTCTTAGGGGCAGATTAAATGCTTTCAAAAATCAATTCTAGGCTGGCATAGAAGTCAACCAGTCTGACCTCATGATTACAGACTAAACACTTCCTTAGGAAGCAAAGTGGAGCAATATTTCATGCTTCAATGATTATTTCAGATAGCACCACCACAAATAAAAATGAGAAACCACAGCAACATTTTAAAAAGTTTATCTAGGTATAATTGCATGAGGAATTAAAAGAGGCCTCATCAGAGGGGTGGGATATTGTAGCATTAAAATCCATTCACAAAAGGGAGTATCCAATAAGCAGTTAATCCAACCTCTAACAGGCACTTTGGATTTCATGGAGTTTTGAGAAAAAAGAGAATCACAACTCAGTTTCTACCTGCTTTTTTTTTTTTTTTTTTTTNTGGAACCTTACTCTCAAGACACAAAATGGCAAAGAAAGCAGCAGTGAGATATGTACTTATTCTAATGGCTAAAGAGCATTTTCCAAACTACTTTGGGACTGATACAAAAATAGGCTCCTTCAGTTCCATATTCCTGAAGACAGAGCTCAGATTTAATGCCCAAGCACTCCTGTGCCTTGCAACAGCATTTTTATTTTCCTTCTTACCAGTGTCAATAGCAGGGTAATCCCAGAGTTTTCACATAAACATTTGCCTTGGTTTGATCCTCTAAATGTGCTATCCAGTAATTAAATCCAGCTTGTATTTTTAAAGTGCACATGGAGCACTGTTCCACATAGAGCCAAACTGCCTTGCATTTGTCTCCACCATCTCTCAGTTCTGGGAAATCCATAAATTCATCAAAGGTAAAAATACTCCAGGAAAACTCCTTCTAAATCTTTTGAAATGGTTTGTTCAAACTCTTGACATAGAGTTTTGCTCTAAACAAATTTCTAGACAACCCTGTGATTTTCCATCTCAAAATATACTGTTTCCCTGCCATGAAACTGGAAAAGAGGGTCTGAGAGAAAGGAAATTATTAAGCATTCTAATGGGGTTTTTTTTCCAACAAAAACTAAGATAGAGGTCAATGAATAAGTATGTGCAGACTGGAACTTAAATCCTCGGGGGTGACTGTAGGCTAATTAATAATTAATGCCAGAGACATGGTGTTTGAAATGCAGATGTGATAACTGGAGGCCTGGAAAAGCTGTTCAGAGGAAGCAGATTTGGATGCTATAGGGAATAGGCACTCCCTTGCCGGCTGGCTCTGAAAGCAGACCTGGGTGCAAAGCAGGGTCTATGATTTAGATTATATTCCCCTCAGCTGTTAATTACCTGAACCTACTTTGAAGTTTTTCTCTTTTTATCATCTGCATGAAAAGATATTGGTTCAGCCAAGGGACTTGAAAAAAATGATCAAATACATGGAGTAGAGGAGGGGAATAGAACTTCAGCTATAAAAAAGATAAGGAAGAAAAAACACTCAGGGAAACACACAGGAACATATTAGGAAGTGCCCGAGTGTGGCTCGATGTTTCAAGCAAGTTGTGCTGCTCTAAGTTATTTCAGCCATTAAGGAGAACCCCCTCGTGTTTTGGGAATAGATTTGTTAAAACGAATCTCTTGCTGTATGTATAGAGTTTACAGTAATTATTTGATGAAAGTACCATAGGTGATTTCCTATGCTATTTTTAATTCAATAAAGTCATTTAAACCTTCCTTGTGTTTGGGGCTATTTAATGAGGTGTGCAACATTAGCAGAATCACCAATGAGCTGTTACTACAAGTATTCAGATTTTGCTAAAAAACGTTTATTTTTGCCGAGGGAAGAGACGGGCACGGGGTGGGCTCCTGGCTGCCGCTGCAAGGAAAGGGGGCAGGCGCCCCCAGCACCGCGGCTCCTTGGGCCTCCGGGAGCACCTGAGGGCAACTGAGCCATTTCCACAGCAAGTGGGGAGTGGGGTGGCCCAGCAGGGCCTGGCACAGGCAGGCGTGGGGAGGAAGAGGGGTGGGGATGAAGGCTGGGGAGGCAGGGCCGATGGGGATGAAGACAGGGGGATGCGGGGGTGATGGGGATGAAGGCGGCGGTGGGAATGCTGGTGGGGAGGCACAGGTGATGGGGATGAAGCCGGACGGAGGCAGGAGTGACGGAGAGGAAGATGAGGGGGAGGCACAGGTGATGCGGATGAAGGCGGGGGTAATGGGGATGAAGACGAGGGGAAGGATGCTGCCCGCATCCCGCGGGCTGACGGGAAGTGTTTGGGATAACGGGGAAGCCCCCGCTGAGCGCAGGAAAACACCCCGCGGCCCGAAGGGGGTGTGGGGCACCTCTTGCGACCCCGCTGTCCCAGCCAAGGAGCCCGCAGGGTGCGCGGGGCCGGTCCCTTCGGTCTCCCCGGTGCCCCGGTCCCGGTGAGGGCTCCCCGGGCGCTGCCGGTCCCGCTGGCCCGGAGCCGTCCGGGTCCCTTCGGCCGGAGGGGCCGCGGGATCGTCTCTCTCCATGGGTCGCCCTGCAGAGGCAGATCGTTCCCTTTTCAAAGCGACTCCAGAGCCGCTTTTTTCGACGCTCTTCCCCGCTCGTTGGAGCCCGCCCGTTCAAAGGCGAAACTTCCCAGCAACTTCTCTAAAACCCCCTGAACCAGGGGGAAGACAGTAGTATAATAATTGTTTTTCTGGCTCTACCTTTTTTTTAATATTTTTTTTTCCCCGGCAATAGGGTGAAGCAATCTCTGATGAACTCAGGGCTGGGTGCGTTTAAAAATTAATTAGAAAACGCCCGCCTTCAAGGGGCAGGCGTCTCGCATTTACACCTATCACCTTGGCATCGCGGCGCAGCTTCTCCTCCTGATGATGCGGAGAGCCCACCTCGGCCCAAAACAAGAGTTTTAATCCATTTTTCTCTTTCCCAGCACCGTCTTTCACCGTGACGTAAGGAACACGCGGCTGTACTACAGCCTTACGCATAGGTGTACGCCAGGGCGATGCTCTGGCTTCCTTTGAGGGGTAATTCCCGGTGCCGCCGGGTTCTCCAGCATTGGGATAGTCACCTGCGGCTAAAAGCTCACAGGTGAAGAGGATGAGTCCGTGCTGGGGCGGAAAATGCCTCGATTTCCCCCAAAACGGGCGTAGGAAGCGCCCCCGTGCCCGCCTCACGGGTGTGGGGTGGCCCGGGAGAGCCTGGAGGGGAGAGGGGCTTTTAATGGAATCACAACAGCCACACGGTTCCCTATTAAATCCTGCTAATTTTCTAGGTGAAGGCTGTGAAGTGAATGTGAGGAAGCATTAAAAGGGAATTGAATTTGCATTCCTTATGCTACAGGCACATGTTTACATGACCTTTAAAACAGAATTAAAGCTGTATCATCAGCAGCTGTAGGCAATTCACATTACTAAGGCAATCAAATCAGAAGGCTAAACTAACTATAAAACATAAATTAAACTGATAGAGAATCATCCTAATTCACTAGGTTTACTTGCAATTTACTTATCCTCTACTAGTAATTTCTAAACAGTTTGGAGAAGAGGCGAATAGGAAATACTTGGATGTGGCACTTGGAGAACGTGTTGTCCGAGGGGGAGAGCCGCCTCTCCCGGGGTTCTCCATCAGGGAGTGCGGGGATAACACGGGCCCCTAGAGCTCCACCAAGGGACTGCAAACCGATACCTGCACGGCTAAACCCCAGCTCTGTGGGTTGGCTCAAGCCTCCCCCGGAGTCCTCTCCTCTCTGCAGGACCCTCAGAGACGCCGTTGATTTTCTAAAATATGAAATAACTCAATATCCAATACAGCTAGCGTCGCGCCGCTGCCTCCTGCCCCTTCCCCCATCCCCAGAGGGACGCTTTCCAATGTCTGAAGCACGGTAAAAAACAAAACCAAAAACCCCCACAACCCACCACAAAAATCGATACCGCCGGTGATTTCATTAAAAGTTTGCAGAGCGCCTTTCCCCGTCTCCGGCGCTCCCGGGCGGAGCGGGGCGGGCCCCGGGCACCCCCTGCCCCGGGCAGCCCCCACTTTGATTTATTCCCATTTATTTCTCGCAGCCCAGGGCTGTCTCCCCCCCGCTTTGACGGCGACTCTCCCGTGCGCGCTGCCCCGTGCCCCGGGGCCCGCGGTGATTTATCGCCCGCCCGCCTCCCCCTGAACTTCTCCCCCGCAGCCCCCGGGACCCCCGCCACGGGCAGGGCACGGAGGGGAAGGGATGCTGCAGCCTCCAGAGCCTTTCACCGGGAGTCTGCTGCGTGGGGGGGAGGGAAAAAAGCTGCCAGGAGGTGCCAGGGAACCGCACACGTTGGGGATGGAGCGTATGGAGCTTTTGCAGGAGCTGTTGGGTTATTTTTTTTTGGGGGGGGGGCACGGAGGGCTCGCTGTCTCGGCCACGCGTGACCGAACGACACCCAGCCTGCCTCACCGTCACGATCCTGCACTACCCAAGCTCGATTCACGGAGGAAACATCTTTTAGCCACGCAGCCTGGCCTGAAAGTTCATTTTTATAACAGCTTTGGTCGGCGCGACCTGAAGGAAGCGGGGAGGAAACTTTGCACCGAGCCGTAAACACACGAAAGTCTGCGAGAAAACCGAGAATTAGCAGCAGCATCTACGTATTTATAAACGTAAATCTAGGGAGACTAGGCGCTTCAAAATGCAGGAGGCGTTTCAATTCCTCTGCGAGACCAGGAGCATCGCTGGATGCCTTGCACGCCTACCGCTACAGCTGGAAAAGCGTACAGTTAAATAAATAATAAATAAATGAATGAAAGGGGAAACACAACACATATACCCAAACCCCACATGGAAATCGCTCGGTAATCTACCAAACAGCAGCGCAGGTATTTGTCATCCAAGGAACAGAGCGATTTGTCTTCAGTGTCTAATTAGTCAACAGAGGTTAACTAGCGAGCGTGCTCAAATCCAACCCATTCTCCTTTAAATATGTCTGAGCAGAAATCTGTCCGTTCGGGAATTGTATTTGGATTATTTCTAAAGCACAGGCGGGATGGCCTCTGGGGTGGCAGGAGCTGGGGGCGCCCATCTCTGACCGCATCCCCCCCGTTTGCTGGGAGAAGCTTCACAGGA
>VZDJ01000134.1:41093-52790 GCA_008694505.1 Cyanoderma ruficeps
GTTATTAATTTAAAGAAAGATCATTTAGTTTATTCATTTAGTAACTGATGTATAATAAACGCTATTTTCATTAAAGGTTGCTTTTTTCAACTATTTTATCCAAAATTGCCTATTGCAGTTGCCAACAATTATTTATTTTCAATAAATTCCGCATTATGTTTAAAAAAAAAAGAAAAAAAAACGTTTCAGAAAGAAACAACAACAAAAAAAGCCTAAGTGAGTGTCGGATAAAAATAATAATGCAACACACAAGTGACTGTAACGTTTGGTTGTCGACCAGTGTTATTCAAGGGGATCATATTGACGCAATATTTTATTGTTGTAAAAGTAAAAAAAAATTTTAAAAAAACGTTTAAATAAACATTTTTACGAAAGAAATATCTGGAAAACTGCGGTGCGTGGTTTGTGCGCTGGCCGAGCCGGGGGCGCAGGGGCTTCTCCGGGCCCCCCAGTCCCGGGCACGGCCGGGGGGGTTCGAGGGGCCGGTCCCGGCAGTGCCGCCGACACCTGCCGCGGCTTTGGGGTGGGTGGGTGGNAGGCGCTTTTGGAGTGGAAAAAGGGATCCGTGTGGCTTTTGCGGGGCTGGGCAGCGTGTGCGGGGCTAGAGCCGCGTGTCGGTGCGTTCTGTATCAATATTTGTGCGCGTCCCGGGGATGCGGCTCGCTGCCGCCGCGGGTCCCGGCCCCGGGGAGCGGCGAGGAACGGGGCACCGGGCAAGTTTCTTTTGTTCCGCCCGTCCCTCCGCCCACCCTGCCCGGGCCGCGGCCGCCGGGAGCGGAGGGGCCGAAGCGCCGAGCCCCCGTCCCCGCCCCGGGGCCGCTCCCCGCGGCGGGAACAATAACCCTCCATCACATCGAGCGGCGTGAACCGGGCCGAGCTCCGCGCCCGGCGGCCGGGTGGGTGCCGGGGAAGGCAGGGAGGCGGCAAAAACTTCAAGGGATCGCCAGCGAAACGGCCTTTTCCTTCTTCTTCTTCTTCTTCTTTTTCTCCCCCTTTCTGAAGCCGAAGCTCGGAGAAAACAATACCCAACCTTTCTGCCAGCAGTGTAGGGGCGGCGGGGGGGTGTTGGGAAGAAATTACCTTTAGGAATCCTGAGAAGCGGCCCGAGCAGGGACCTCTCATCTTCAATCAGCAGCGCCTTTCCCGCTGCACTGCCAGCACACCAACCCTCCCGTACCTGGGAGCAAGAGGGATTTGGGGTGTGAACAGTTGGCCGTGCATTGTTTCCGAACCATAAAACTGATTTATTTCACTGGTAAATCTCCGCGAGCTGCAGCACCGCGGCCTTCGGGGCCGACGGGCCTGCGGCCGGCCCGGCCGCAGCGGGGCCCCGGGTGGCTCCGCAGCGGGACCACGACCTCCAGCTCTCTCCAGGAGGATTACAGCAGAAGGAAATGTAGCCCCCAAAAGCCCGGGTTTTTTTGGTTTTTTTTTCAGGAGTGGGATGAATGTGGCGTGGGACCAAAGCAGGAGCGAAGAGCCGTGGTTTGTAAACAGCCCCGGCTGAGGACAAGGAGGAAAAGCTCACGGTTAAAACCGGCCCTGAACGTGCAGGGCCCAGGAGAGGCAAAGCTCTAAAAGGCAGCTTTGGTTTGGAGGAGGGACAGAAGGCGTTTCACTGAAATTAGCCCGTTTTAGAGCCCTTTGGCTGCTCTGTAAATACAACCACAGCGAGGGGCTGGGTTATGTCTTATTTTAAAACAAATTAGGTTGAGACAAAAGAGATGCGATGAAAGACGAAATCAAGTAAGTTTATGAACAGAAGCACTTCAAAGGCTGCTGGAAAGCCGGAGAAAATAGGAGAATTTCGTTTAAAGAAAAGAAAAATCTCTGCTGGTTATTGCCCATCGATTTCAGTGTTCCTGCGAGCAAAAGGAAACTCTTTTGTGCCACCTAATGTTAAGTACAGATCACTGTTGTCTTCTTCGCTGCCCATCATCCGTGGTGAACGTGGGGAGGCCTCGGGGTGCTGACCCCATCAGGGTGGAGCTCAGCATCCCACAGTCCCACCAAACCAAGGGCAAGGGAGGGAGAAACTTCAGCTTCACGGTTATCTTCTGAACCTCGGGATTTTTATTTTAGAAAAAGAACTCAGGAGGGGGTGGAGAGAAGCACGGGGTAGAATCATAAGAATGAGGGACTCCAAATTTGGGCTTTGTTATAAAAAAGTAGCTGCAGAACGAGCACATCCAGGGTTTATATAAGCTGCCCACCCCCAAGCTCCATCTGAGCAGCCTCTGGGCTTGGGGGAGCTTCTCCCTCCACTCTCCTCAAGAACCCAAGTGGCCTGGCCTTTGCACACCCTTGTTTCCCAGCTGGAAGAATTTTGGTGTGTACTTAGCAGCCATTCACATTAATTTAGTATGTAAATATCTCACACAATCCTTTAAAGAAAGGGCTGAAAGCGAGTGTTTCTCGGATTACAATAAATTGCACCATTTTTTGTGATTTTACTGGTGAGTGTTAAACACCTTCAGCAATTTTTGAGGCTGAATCTGCCATCCTTTCATATTATACTAAAAAAAAAATATTAAAAATCAGAGGTTTCCTTTGGGTTAAGTTTTAAACGTTTGTAAGCTGTGCTCTTTAAAGATGGCCAGGATGTGGGAGAGGGTTCTCTTGAAACTAAAAGATTAATACAAGCAAGCAGAGGTGCCATGTCCCTTTAGGCTGGTCATTGTAGATCATTCAAACTGTGGTCTAGTCAATCCATACCTAGACTGCATTTGACAAAGATGTTTTTAAAATCTCTCAAAATCAAGTATGTCGAGTTTTTCTTTCTGTATTTTGAGGTATGGATTCCCTAGGTTCAGGCAGAACCCATGAGAACAACCTGGTCTTCTTGAGCTTCATCCGTGTACCAAAACCACCACTGATTTTGGGGCAGATCCACACGTGGATGGAGGCACATTCAAAACCTCAGTCCTTCCCCCCTGGGGCACATGGGGCTGAGGGTGGATGCCCTGATCCCAAAACCCAGACAAAATTCATTGTTTTACTCACCAGAGCACCTTCCCTGTCATCAGTGAGTTCACCATGCAAATGAAGTTATTGATTAATCTTTGCACAACTGAATTCCAGGGTTCCATCCTGGAAAAAGTAAATATACAATATTTCAGGCAGGTGACCAATCCCGCTCAGTATCCCCCCCAAAATACCCACAGACATCAGGGCCTACATTTGTGCTCACTTTCCCCTTTTTTCCAGCATCCTGTAACCAATAGACTGGAAAGGCTCCACAGCAATTACATATTTAGGATATGTGATAGCTGCAGTTAAGATCTTTACGACTGATTGCAGGATAAAATTTACTTCGAATGTGCAAGAGCCCATTTTTAAACCTCAGTCTTTCAGCTGCTTTGCATTAGAGATATTCCAAAGAATCAAAAGCAATTAGAGCGTACAAAGTCTAAATGGTAAATAATTTCCAAATCAAAACTTTTATTAAAGCAATAAGCATCTATTTTTGTTAGCACTGTGAGAGATGGAAAGGACCAAAGTAAAGAACTTTTGGTTTAATGTCGTGGAAAGAGAGCCAGACTTCTACGCTGAAGAGCAGTGTAGGAAATCTCACCACAAGTGGGTTTGGGGTTCAGTTTGAAAGACTTGGGAAAGCAGGACAAGCAAAAGGATTTAAAACTCCCATTTTCGTGGTGGGGATGGGAGTAGGGATGGTTTGCACACACGCCTGAGATGGGATCTGTAGGTGGATCCGTGGTTCCCGATTCCCAGCGAGCGCCTCGGCGGCTTGCAAATATTTGTAGAATCACGTCCTTAATTAGAGTGGTAAAACAGTATTAAATCTTGGAATGGGGGAGAAAGAGGAGAGCGAGGAAGAGCTGTCACTGGCAAGAGCCTGTCAACAGCAAGTTAAAAAGCCAATGGTAAATCTCATTTCTGGGAGCTCTGGGTTTGCTGAGCCATCGACCAGCGGCTCCGGGCTTGGCGGCTCCTGATGGATGCTCTGCTGGGACAGAGCACCATGCCGAGGAGCTGGGGGCTGCTAAAATAGCTTTGAAAACGGGGATATTTCAAACAGGGACTGTGAAAAGCTGGGCAGCAGCTCTCCTCGCCCCTGGTGTTATTTAGACACCCAAAATGCTGCTCCGTTATTCTGTAGCTGGATTTTTTAAAAATTTTTATTTTTAAATGATGCCAGTCCTTGACTTCTGCGCCTCGAGTACAAATAATATTTACCCAGCGTAGAAGCACCATTTCTGAACCCGAGTTGTTTTCCTTTTTGGCCAAAGCATGAAGTTTTGTTTTGCATATTCATCTTCAGACTTCGGGAAGGAAAAATCAAATCAAATCAAATCATATCAAATCAAATCAAACCAAATCAAATCAGCCCACAGATCTTACCAAAAAATGGCTGGGGGAGATGGGAATGTGTGAGCTCCCCTGCCATCACTGAAGGGCAACTGGAGGTAACACGAGCTGCTCCCCATCCAGGGCTTGTACTTCTGTCCAGATTATGGGATTAGTCTCTGTTACATCTATCTACAGTTGGGAACTTGTGATCCAGTTAAAGCAGCTTGAAAGGCGCCCAGCAGGTGCTGGGGGTCCGACTCCGTGGCACAAATTCCGTGAGTTACGGGGGCAAAGCAGGGCTGGCCTTGTGCTGGGCTTCCCAAGGCTCCACACGGCTGGGGGAGACAGGGAAAACATCAAAATCCTGCCAGAAAACACTCCCAGACGGGGAAAATCAGCCACAGCCTCTTTTTTTTTTTTTTTCCACCCTAAATCTCGAAATGGAGTTGCTAATGCTGAAATATAAACACTGTCAGACGTGAGTGTACGATTCTTTGCTGCTCCACACACATCACACGGACACAGGGGATCTCCTACACATCAGAAATGCTAATGCAGCTCTGGAATTCTGAGTTTGCAGAAACTGTCCTGTAAATGTCACGGGGGATTACCAAATCTACAAAGATTATATAGCTCTGCATACGTTCAGACCATTGATTTAAAACTTTATTATCTCGGATATAAATTCTTCACGAAGGAAACAATTCAGCAGCGGGAATCCTGTCCGTGTCAAGCTTTTCCAGGGTTGAATCCCATACAGTCCTGCTTTTCACTAGAGTAAATTTTATAAACACAAAATTCTGCCCTGCTCAGCCCAAACTTCTCCCAACTGCAGCAGACAGAGGATGCAACACACTTCCAGTTATTCGGCCCTGAGGAGTTCCTAATGGAAAATGCAATGGTGTGGGGTTTACTCTCGTATGTTCTTCATAGTGTAGTAAAGCTGTAGTAGAGCCTCAGAAAAATCTGCCTTTGTAACAAGATCTCTGCAGAAATGAATACAGGGTGATGTGGCTGGCAGTGGTTTGCTCGGAAAAATATGCAGTTGAATAGTAAGATATTTATAACAGGATTAGATTTCAAGTACAAAGCCCAAGTTCAAAGTTTTTTTTCAGGATGGTGCACGAGAAAACGACAAACTCTGATTTTTTTTTATTTTCTTTTTTTGAGTTCACATTTCTCTGTGGTGGAGAACCTTTGTGGTAAAGCATCACTTGGAGCTGTCTCAGCTGGACCTGGGAAAGTCGCGGATCCTTCCCAGCCATCCCAGGATGGGATGCAGATGAGCACAACAGATGCTGGGAAAGATCCTGGGCTCCCCTCCCTGTGATATGCTCTCCTGCCTCGGACTCCACAGGGCTGGGTATTCAGGGCTCAGCAGCCTGCACATCTCACATCCTTGCTAGCTCTCAACCTTCTGTGCAGGACTTTTCCTTCTTGGGAACAAGCCCTGTGGAATCTCTCTCAGTGTCACTCCTCGGACAGAAACAGTGCTGGAGCAATTCCAACCCAGTCCGGTGAGAGAGGGCACCCCTTACAGCACCTCCATCCTAAATCCAGGTCAAAAACTAAACTGTGCCCAGCTTTATGCCCATTTCCTGTGCTGCACACCAGTTTAGATGATCTCCAAGTGTCAAGCTCACTGTGAACATTTCCTGCTCTGTACCATTCTTCATCCTTGATTATAAAATACTTCTTTGCTGGTTTGTCCAACATAAAGCACGTCAAAAGAAAGAATACCAAGCAGTTCTTTTAGCAGAAAAGACTTGAGGTTTTTTTCTCTTATTTCCTACAGAAAACACACCTACCTCTCATCCTGAGTTTTTCCTAATTCATGTGGGCACAGGAGTGGCAAAGGGGCTGAGTTCAGTGGTGCCTGTTTCAATCCCCATCACCACAACTGTCTTCCCAAGGGATTTGTTCTGTGCCATTTCTTCCTCTTGCCCCAACTTAAGTCAGGAAAACATTCTGTGGGGATTGCAACGCCTCATATATTCCAAGGGAGAGGATAATAAACCAGGCTGCTCTGATCTTTTCTGGGATTGGTGCTGTTTGATCCCTCGTGTCCACAGCTGTGACCTGGGGGATGCCAGGCAGGAGGGAGAGTCCAGCTACAGTACAATGGAAAGGCTGAAGTCAGTGTTTAGGGGTCTATTAAATGTCTAAGGTCTTTCACAGGCCATACCAGGCATTAAAATTATGATAACCTCATTCCCATAACAAACACTGGAATGAGAAGGGAAAATGGCAGGGGGTGAGCCTGGCTAGAGGTGCTGCTCTGAGGGCAGTGAGGGAGTGTCTTGCATCCTCTCTCTGCTGGATTTGGGAGAAGTTTGGTCAGAGCAGGGCAAGGTTTTGTGTTTATAAGCTGCTGTATTGAGTTTGTGTAGCATCACCTACAGAGATCTGCCCACTCTAGTGAAAAGCAGGATTGTACAGGAGGATTCCAAGCTTGCAAAAGCTTGATATGGACAGAATTCCCGCGGCTGAACTGTTTCCTTTGTGAAGAATTTGTATCAGGGTTGTTGCAATGAGGGCACAAAACCAGCACAATATTCCCTCACTGCTGCGAAACACTAAAAAAGAAAGAGGTGACATCCCAAGCCCTGGATGGCGTCACAGGAGATCACCCAAGCCGAGGCACCCCCCACCCCCAGCACCAACCAGCTGCAGAAATTGGGAAGCCCAGGCAGAGATTAGGCGTGCCCATCATCAGTCCTCAGAGGTTTTAAGTTCAAAGACAGAAAATGGACTATTTTGGAGGCTGCCAGCACAGAGCTGTGCTGCTGGGACACCACTGCTGTTCCAGGGGCTGCTCAGCCCACTACGAGCTCCTTGCTTGGCTCTCACATCTCACAGTGGGCTGTGCAGCCCAACTAAACACCAGACATATTTTTTTTCTTTTTATCTGTTCTAAATACATCAAATTTAAATTCGGTGCATGTCCTAAGATGCCCAGAGTACATCAATGAGCGCCCAGGAACAGGGATAAGTCACAAACATCCAGGCAGCCTCAAAGGTCTCACCCCACTCCTGTAAAACCTCTGGTTGTCGCCACGAATCACTGGATTTACGCTGAATTTTACAAAGAAACTTTCTGTCAGCTAAAAAGGATGAAGAAATTAAGTCTGGAGACGAAAGCTCCCAAACAAGGAGCAGCCCAGGGCTACTGAGAGCTACTCAAAGACTGAGCTTGAGGTAACTCCTGTTTAAGAGAACCTGTGAAAGTAAAATATGTAAAATCATTTAGTGTATTATTTCCTATTATTACCCCAAACAAATTACTCTGGAAAATTGCACTGTTTTTTCAAAATCACATCTGATATGATAGCTGGTAATGAAAATAACAGGTCGTTAAAATGGCAGTTATTACAAGTGTATGAAAAGTAAAGCCAAAACATCAAATATAATGATGTCATTGATATTTATTTTATTTTCTGCTATATCACTAACACCCTTTTTTTTATTTGTTTTGTAATAGAGTATTAAAAAAGAAATATATGTACATAAAATGTTAACAGTTGCAAAGAATTAAGAACATGGGGTATGCATCAAGCCAGGATTAGTATCACATAAATGGGAATACATGATTTAATGTTAACTAATATGTGGTACCCAGCAGGGACTGAGATGCCTGGACACAGGAGAAGAGGGCAGGAAGAACTGGGCTGATAGGTGAGAAAAGGTGCACGGTTAAATCAGTCATCCCAAACTTTACATCCCAAATGCTTTACAGAAACCAGAAACTTAAAGAAAGAGAAGAAAATTTTTAAAAAACTTTCATCAGGTTTCACGGCCTTTTAAACCTGGTCACAGGGATTCAGTTTCCTGGGCTTTGCCCATTGTTTACCTCCTGTGCTGAAATACACTGAAATTCCCAAACAGGGCCATGTGTCCCTGGGGCAGCTCCTTGGGTGACATCCCAGCCCTGCAGTGATGGGTTCCCGTTGTCCTCCTGGGCAAGGGAAGTTCCTCCCGTTGTGCAAAACGAGGGAGGAGGAAAGGGGAATGAGAGGGATGGGAACAGGGGAGCCAAAAGGGGTCAGCCGGGAGATGAGAGGGTTTCAGCCTCACCTGTGCCCAGCTGGGTGTGCTTTGCCACAGCACAACCTAGGGGAGGTAAAAAGGAGAACGAACATTAAAAAAGAGAGAAACCATTAATTGGGGTGTGGGCTGAAGCATGGGGGGTGCTTTGGTGTGTAAGGGCAGCGCTGGATCCAGACAGCAAATATTTGGGGCTGATACTGAGTGCTGCAGCTCCTGAACATCCGTGGTGCTAACGCAGCTCTCTGCACTCCAGAACCACCTGTGCAGTAAAATCATCACTGGAGGTCCTTTTGGGAGTAACTATTCTTGCACTACAGAAAAGAGCCTTTACAGATTCAAATAATTGAAAAAAATGAACTAAATTCCTTTTCTCAGCAGGTTTTTTTTTGGTTTTGTTTTTTTTTTTTTCTCCATTCCACGTGCTAAATATTAGGTCTGCATTCTAGAACAGATTTTTTTTGTCATTTTTTTTTCGGGGGTGGGGGCGGGTCTCTGAGCTCTTGCACAGCAGAATTCAGGCTGCCCATGTAATTTTTGCTGTGTTTGAGCATGAAAATGTTAATGCAATGTGTCCCCACAGCAAACACCTCTGCGGATGAAGATGATGAAGGGTGCACAGCAGTGCTGCTGCAGGAGCAGGAAAGCTCCTGACTAGACAAAAATTGTGGGTTTTTTAACAGTGCTGAACATCACGGGACGTACCCAAGCAATATATTGTGGAAATCTCTGGTGTTCCAGCAGCAGCAGGAGGATCCCATGGCTGGATAATCAGGCACAGGCTTGGTGTTCTCCCAGAGAAGGCGTCGTGCCTGCTGCGGCTGCCGAGCTGTGGATTCCAAAACTCCGTGATTCCCCCTGTGTCTGCCTGGAGATGCAGGAGCTGGAGCAACTGGGAAATCAGCAGAGCAGCAAGCTGAGAACTGCAAATTGGTAAAAATTATTTAATACTGGGAAGCCGATCTCGCCACCCCCTGGTAATTCTGTCAATTAAGTGGATGGAATTAATATTAATTATCAACGACAAATTGTTTGCGGGTGTAATAATGAATGGAGGAAACAGGAAGAAACACAGTACATTTATGATGCAACAGTGTCGGCTGTCTCTGAATATTTCCTCTGGAATTCCTTGATCCCATTAAAAAAAGTGGGAAAAAAATACTTTTAGAAGTACATTTTTTAGTGTTTCAGTTGCAGATCAGCCGGGGCAGACTAGGAAGTGCCACAAAGCCAATGTGCACACTGAAATTCTCTCTGATCCAAGAAGTTACATTCACCTAAAAGAAAATAAATCAGAAAACAGCCCACAGATATGCTCAGCAAGAGTCGTCATCCTTGAAAAAAGAGGGAAGAGCAACACTTGGAAATATTTTAACTGGAGAAGCAAACATTGGAATATCGCTCCCCCTCTGTGCCGATGCCACCAACAGATTGCAATAACTTCTTTTTCATATTAGGGACAGAAAAAGAAGTCAGAAGGAAATGGTAAACCTATAAGCAAAACCTCTGAAGCCCTGAGACATCATTTATAATTAGTTTTCACTAATAATTTTGATTAATCTCTGCCACTTTGCTCTGCACCTTCAAGGTGCCCCCTTGGCAGCTGTTGGGGAACCTTCTTTGCCTTTAGAGCAGGAGAGACCTTGGTTAGAACACCACTAACAAGGGCATCAGTTTCTGGAGTGTTTGACAGTGAGATTTGCACAGAATTAATCCTCAGAGGAATACTTCCCTCCAGAACAACCTGCCTCCACCCCCAAAAGTTTTCCAAATACTCCCACTGGCAGATGATGCAGACACAGGCAGGTCCACAGGCACGGGAATTGTTCATCACCACTCGTGCTGGGGGTTTTGAAACTTGTCACCAAGACCAGAAATGAAATTTTCCCTACTTGGGATCATTTTCCAGCTCTTTCTTACCTGAATTGGAACGTGACAGTAGTTTCTAGGTTAGGAAAGGGAAGTCTAGGTAACTTGTATGGGCTCTGGGAGATCCAAGACAAGGGAATGGGGGGCACAGGGGTAGGAGCAGTAGTGGAAAAAGGGATACAAGCCGTGCTAATCCATTTTTTCAGGGCTGTGTATAAAATGATGGATATGTTATGCTGCTTGAGGGACATAAATATCAGTTATTAAGACAATCAGGATTTGTTCTTTGCAATTACTTTTTAATAGAAACATGAATCTCAGTTAAAGCCAGATTTACGCTCGCCCTTGCCTAACCCAGTGCCAGGATCTTTGATCCCAAATTATTTATGAAGTGGGGAAATCTCTCCTGCATGGGGTATTCCTGCTTGAAATGGACAATAGGTTCTTCCCAAAGGCCTTTGCACCTTTATTGCACAAAATAATCTGCTGCTGAAATGCATTTATAGGTGCAACATACAGTTATTACAAAAGCAGTCAGCAATAAAACTTAAAGGTTTAGGACAGAAATTCAATAAAAATGTCATTGCCAGTTTGAGCAGTGAAACTGAGACAGTGGGATCCCATCAGGAGGATTTGGGCAAACACTCCTCTAATGGGAAACACCCACTGCCACCTCTCCTACTGAAGGGTGGTGAAAGCCCAGAGGCAGAAACCGATTGCTGGGAAAAGTTCCCACAACCAGGAGCTGCAGGTGATGCCTTGGGAAGGCTGATCTGGAACAGAGAGTGCACAGAGCTAGAGAATAAAGTAGAGATTTATTGAAAGGCCTCCAGGATCCACCGTGGGAAGGGCAGGGCCTGACCAGGGCTACACCCGAGATGGACCCAAAATGGTGACAAAATGGCTGACTGGCCATGAGGTCTCACACTTTTATAAGTTTTGGTGCATTTGCATATTGAGGTTTAATTGTCCAATTACAGCTTCAGGTTGTGAGGTCTCATCCTTCTTGTTTTCTCTCTTCAGTCCACCACTGTTGATGCTGCTGGGCTGAAAGTTGTCCTTGGTCTTCAGCAGGAAAAGGATTTGTTTTGTCTCCCTGCTCTGTGAAAAGAGCTCACTGACACTCAATATGTGGCTCAAACCCACATCCCTGGGCAGCACAGAGTCTGAAAATATGAAAACTAAAGCTTAGGGTGTCACAGGGAGCACCCTCATCCTGTCCATCCCACTGGCCAGCAGCTCCAGCTTCCCCCTTCCCCTTTCCCCATGGATCTACATGTCAGACGCCAGGGCTTCTGCAAGAGTCTGGTGGGATTTACTGTGGGGTTCTTCCCTTTTTTTTCTTGTAATTTTTGCAGTAATTTTTTGTCCCTCCTCCCCATCCATCACAAGAGATCCCACTTGGTTCTGTTCTAATTAGAAATGATCTCTCAGTTAATTCACGTATTTGGGGCGGGGGGGGGGGGGGTGGGG
>VZDJ01000134.1:58495-111784 GCA_008694505.1 Cyanoderma ruficeps
GCGGTATAATTTTTCCACTAGAACAAAACTCATTCCAAAAAATCAATGCCAGCAGCCACATGAGTGTGCAGCTGGACAAAACACCTGTGCTGCAAGAACACAGTGGGAAGTGACCGTATGTTCAAGGAATCCTAATGCCTTTGTCCAAAGCCAAACATGGAACTTTATCAGGAAGGACTCCTAATGATTTAAACCAGGTCTCACCACAATACCTGATATCCAAACAGGTATGAGATATTTAGACCTGCCTAAACCTTGTTTTGACAGGCCATTGCATTAAAATTGGTTTTGTTGGAAGTCTCCTCTCCTCTCCTCTCCTCTCCTCTCCTCTCTCTTCCCAGGAATGGCTCATCCCACCTTTCAGGGCACTTGTAGCTCCTGGGTGACACATTTATCACCCCTCTGGCTCTGATTCCAAGTTTATCAGCTGTCTCTCAGTCCCTGAACCACCTCAGAATTCCCACCTGGACAAAACTGCCCCACCCCTGTGTCCAGATCCTGTCCTACACCAGTTGAACCATTTCTTGCACCACGAGCTGGGGATTTTGGGGGGGCTGGCACCCCCCAGAGCACCTGATGAGGCAAGAGACAAGAGCCCCTGAACATTCCTCACACATCCCCAAAGCTGAACTGCACGAACAGTGGAAGAAAGTCCCCTGGAAAGCAGCTGTGGTAAATCCAGTCATCTCCTGGCTCCAACACACCAGAGGTTCCTTCCAGAGCTGTCAGCCAGCTTAACAATAAAGGTAAAAGACAAAAAGTATTAATAACTGGGAAGAGATACAGGAATGAACAAACCCTTTGCCACTTAT
The DNA here is from genome assembly GCA_008694505.1 of Cyanoderma ruficeps. Lineage (NCBI taxonomy): Eukaryota > Metazoa > Chordata > Aves > Passeriformes > Timaliidae > Cyanoderma > Cyanoderma ruficeps. The sequence goes on from VZDJ01000134.1 coordinate 59,308, forward strand.
GGAATAAAATGCAGCCCCGAGCAATTAAACATTTTAAACATTTCAGAGTTTTTAAACATTGCCTTAAGCTACATAAGAAGTCAGGAGGGTTTAGTAATTCCGTGTTCCCTGACACAGCCTTCCTTTGAAAGCTTTCATCCAAGAGTGTGGAAAACTGTGCAAAGCGTCAGCTCTGGGGAAACTTCAGTCAACATCCATCATCAGGTACTGGGCCCAAAGCAGGTAACACCACTTAAAACCCCAGGCTGGTTTGGAAGGACCTTAAAGCTCATCCAGTGCCACCCCCTGCCATGGGCAGGGACACCTGCCACGATCCCAGATTGCTCCAAGCCCCGTCCAACCTGGCCTTGGACACTTCCAGGGATTTAAATGGATAAAAAGCTCTTGCCCCTGTGAAACAGCAGCAGAGTCCCTCAACCCTAAAGCAGTATCCTCAAGGTGGGGAGACTGTGGTCCTGTGTGGGTGTGGGGAGGTTTTGGTGTGGTCCATCCTCTTCTCCATCTTCCAGCCACTTTTGGGGGCAGCTTCTCTCCAGCCTCACCTGTGCAAGGATGTGGATTCAGCCACCAGCAGGAAATCATCAGGAGTTAACCAGGGAAAATTAATTACAGGAATAAAACTTCCTTGAGTGTCCTCATCAGTATTTAAGTATAACGACTATTTATTAGTCAGGGTAATGGACAACAGAGCTGAAAGGGTACAGGTTTCCAGTAGTCACCATGCATATGCTTAATGAAAATTCAAAAGGCATAATGAATTAGGATTCCCCTGTTGGGCACTGAGTATTTCTTCATTAAATTCTAATGAACTGGGAAGAGTATCAGGTTTGCTCATGCAGTGTAATTTTCCCCCTTTTTATGGTTATGTTTACATGCATTTAGTTAATCCTCATCATCCTTATGACAAAGAAGTGCTGAAAAAACAAGTTTGTTAGGAGTGGAAGGGAGATAAATATGCAGAGACAGAAGAGTCAGCAGCACGAATTGTGTGAAATAATAGAATTTGTGCTGCACCCCACAGAACCCATAGCCCCCAACCAGACATTGCTTTTTTCTTTGGAGATCGCGGGATGAGATGAAATCTCATTTAGTTATAAAATTATAGAAAATGATGATGCGGTTTCATTGACGACCATCTTTAGGAAAAGAAAGGACTCATTCCTAAAAACACACCCAGCACATGAGAGGGGTCAACGCAGATAAACCCAAATTGCTCATCACAGAACTGAGGGCAAAGACAACGCAGGGAAAAAACCCATCTCAGTGAATGACTACTGCAAATGTGACTGTGCTGTCCCCAGAACAGTGCCCTGGACAAGAGGTGGCTGGGCTGTGCACACCTGCACCAGGCAACCCGGAGAAACAAATCCCGGGAGTCTGAGGTGTTGTGGACTTTTCCGAAGGGCAGAGGAGCTACTGTGGCTTTGGAAGCTGGTATCTCCACATCCCCAATTACTGTGAGTTCCTACACGTAATTTCCTATAAGTACCTGGTTGTTACAGAGCAAGAAGCATAAAACCAATAATCTGTGCTGGCATTAAGTCAAAAAAACATTTTCAAAAGGGTGAGAGGGTTGTGAAAGAGAGGATGACAGCAGCTGCAGTAATCCTACGATGTCTTCACGCTTTTCCAGAATCGTGGCAAACTGGAAATCCATTTGCAAGCCCCTTGTGGTCCCGGTATCCCTGCTGGGGTCAGAGCCACCGCCCCACCCGATCCCGGGGCTGCCCTTGCCCTGCCCCTCCTGGTGGCAGCTGCTCGGGTGACAGTGGCAGCTGGCCGGGAACGGGCCGGGCCCCCGTGTGGTGGCACTGCCCCTGCAGACCCCCGAGTGTCCCCTTCATCAGCACCTCCCACGCTGAAATCCTGGGGATTAGAACTGCTCATCTCCTCCCTGCCTGGTGGCAAGACTAGTAAAGCAATTAGGCTGCTATGGCAATTTTATGGTGCTTAGGAAATTAATTAGCCACTTATTAATTAAAATTTGTCATTAATATTATTAGTATTATTATCTTTTAATTCGTTCTCTTCTCGAGCTTGGGGTTTTTTTCTGTTTTGTTTTGGGTTTTGTTTTTTTTTTCTCTCCTCTTCCTTTGTATTTCTTGTTTGCTTCCCAGGATGGACACGTCCCATCCCATCCCGGCTCTCCAGCCTCAGGGAGGCCCTGGATGGGGAGCTTGGCTATTCAGGATGAGCCTGGAGTCAAGTCCAGAGAGTGGATGCAGCCCTGGCAGGTCATGTGCAGGACTTACCAGGGAAAGCCTTTGCAGAAATCAGTGTTTAAGTCAAATTCTCTTTTTTTTCCCCCCCCCCCAGAAACCTGGGATGTGTCCTTTTTTTCTAAGCAGAGGATGCAGATGAAGCCTGGAGATGTGGAGTCTTCCCAAAGAGGCCGTTCCTGGAGGATACTGTCGTTCAGAGGTTGGAAACCACAGCACTTGTTCTTTGTGGACACCAGCCAGGGATCCTTTTGTTGTTGTTTGCTTTTTGTTTGCTTGTTTGTTTTTTAACTCCACATTGGGAATAATCTCCCAGAGACAGTTTCATAAAATTTTACATTAATTTAAGACCAAAGTGTATTTTATTTGTCCCCTTGCCAGGATTTTGAAGTCTCCCTCCCAGCCTCCTGTCCTCTGTTAAAGCATCTCCAGAGACTCCTTTGATGCTCCTAGCATGAGAGATCCCACCACCCCACAACGCCAGAGATTGTCGGAGTTGGAAACTTTCCCAGAACAAGTTTGTTGGTTAAAGGGCTCTATCTGTGATGAAATATGGCTCAGTCCACAGGACCTTACCTTCAGTACTCTCACTCTGTTGTCTCAGACGACGTTAAGCAGCATCACACTTGACACGCTCCTCTCTCCTGTAAAAGACACCAAAGAACTTTATTATTGTCCATAAAATTCCTACTGGGGCTCAGCGTGGCCGTGCCTGTTCTGTCCTCAGTTCTCCTGGAGTTTTACAGCCCATATTTAAAGCCAGGCGGTGCCATGGACACGTCCTGGGTGGATGTGACCCGGTCGTGCCCCGTGGTGGCTCTGGGGCAGCTCCTGCCCAGGTGAGGACACGACCCGAAGGGAAGCAGCAGCACCACGGCAGCTCTGGCAGCAACAATCCATGGGCAGGGAATGCCAGCCATGGCCTGGGCTCACCCCCAGCAGGTCAAGGAGGGGATTCTGCCCTGCTCAGGTGAGATCCTGGCCAGGGATCCCAGTATAAAGGATGTGGAGATGCTGGAGTGAGTCCAACAGAGACCATGGAGCTGCTCTGGAGCCAGGCTGGGAGAGCTGGGGGTGCTCACCTGGAGAACAGAAGGCTCCAGGGAGAGCTCAGAGACCCTTCCAGAACCTAAAGGGGCTCCAGGAGAGCTGGAGAAGGACTGGGGACAAGGGAATGGAGGGACAGGACACAGGGAATGGCTTCCCACTGCCAGAGGGCAGGGATGGATTAGAGTGGCCACAGCACAGTGTGGGTCTGTGAATAAGCCACCAGGAGCAGAGGGCTGTGTGAGGGGCAGGGCGGGGTGCAGGGCCCGTTTTGGGGTGCAGTGTGTTGGGGTGCAGGGGGGGACAGGGTGGAGGAGGAGTTCAGGACCAGAGCTGAGGTGCTCAGCCGTGGTGGGTGCAGGATCAGTGCTGGGGTATGGGGCAGTTTTGGGGTGCAGGATCAATATCATGGGTGCAGGATGGGTGCTGTGGGTGCAGGATTGGTGTTGGGTACAGGGGGGTTTGGGGTGCCGGATCGGTGCTGTGTTCAGGGCAGTTTTTGGGGTGCTGGGAAGTTTTAGGGTGCAGGGCACAGACCAGTGCTGTGTTCAGGGCAGTTTTGGGGTGCAGAGCGGTTTTTGAGTGCAGGGTGGGTTTTGGGGTGCAGGGCACACACTGACGCTGTGTTCGGGGCAGTTTTGGGGTGCAGGGCGGTTTTCGGGGTGCAGGGCACACAGGAAAACTGTGTTCAGGGCAGTTTTGGGGTGCAGGGCGGTTTTTGGGGTGCAGGGCACAGACACTGACGCTGTGTTCGGGGCAGTTTTGGGGCGCAGGGCGGTTTTTGGGGCGCAGGGCACACACTGACGCTGTGATCGGGGCAGTTTTGGGGCGCAGGGCGGTTTTTGGGGCGCGGTGTCAGGTGCCGCGTGTGGAGCATCGCCCCGGCCTCGGTGCAGCAGCGCCACCTGCAGGCGCTCCCTGGCACTGCACGGCGCTATCCCCCGGCCCTCGGCGCCGTTTTCCATGGAATAACAACAGCATCCCTCTTCCCTGTGCCGCGTCCTTCTCCAACCCTCTTCCCTGTGCCGCGTCCTTCTCCATCCCTCTTCCCTCTGCCGCGTCCTTCTCCGTCTTTCTTCAGTGTGCTTCATCCTTCTTCCCTGTGCTTCATCCCTCTTTCATCCCAGGAACCCTCTAGGATGTTCCCCAGGCTGGGGGACCCTCCCGACTACCTTTCCTGCCAGCCCTGCCTGCCAATAACCCGATGACAGACCTGCTCGGGAAGCGTTTTCCCAGGATCTGAGGCTCTCCATGTCGGAGCCATGGCATGACTGAGGCCTATGAACACGGAGCACCGTCACACTGCGGCAGGGAAAAGGCATAAATTCCAACATTAAAACATTCTGCTTGGCAAAATCATGTTAAACCCCCGACATCTGGGTGCTGTGATGTCATAACCCAATATTGTTGTGGGTAGCATTTGATAAACCCCGTTAGATGTCATTCTAAGGGTGAGTTAAGGGCTGTTAAAGCATTAAAGAATTCAACTTGCTGCTTACCAAAGTCACCCTGCTGGCTGAAGTCACTCTAAAATAGCATTGTTGCCTCAAAGATTACTTGGCCCAGCAAGCAATGACGTTTCTTTTCTATTAAAATCTCTTTTAAAGTTTTTAACCCATTTTTCTGCAAGTCCAAAGCGTCATTGTTCTTGAATAACAGCCAAAACCTTCCCAAAAGTTCCTGCCTTCACCCTTGGCTCTGGGTGGTCTGACCAGTTTTTCCCATTGCTCACTTGTGCCAGGACTTTTCCGCTCTACATTGCTTAATAAATGAAATTTTGGGGTACAAGCTGAGCTGTGGGAGTTGCATCAGCTATCCCTGGCCTGGTGACCACTGGAAATGTCCTGGGGACAGCTCCAGTGCCACTCTCACCCTGAAGGAATGTCCCAGCTGCCACCACCTTCCTCCTCCGTGCTGGAATTCTGAATTGCACCAAGGGTAGTAATAAAATAAGCCTTCCCTCCTGCAGCAGAGAAATTAAATCTGCCGTTATTATGCCTTCACACAAATCCTCGTGGAAGGGTGGGTTCCACCTGTGTGAGGGGACTGTATTTCGTCTTGCACTGGTTAATACCAATGTCTTTGGAGGTCATCAAACTCAACAGTTAAAAAAAAAATTAATCTGAGAATTTACAGCAGTTAAATACAGCTAAATAATTAATGATGAGGAAATTGAACTTCCCATTGAGATTGGATTAGGAGCCAATGTGGGACACCACTGCTGTAGAGCATCTTTCCCTGGGGAACCTCCCAGCAAAAATCAGCTCCTTTATTGCTTTCCATATCACTAATAAAATATGAAAGGAGAGAATACAATAATATTTTCATATCATATTAATGACCTTCAGAATGCAATCAGACTTGCAGCTCTGGCAGAGCAATTTGCTAACATAATATAAAACTGCTAATATGATGTGAAGGTCACTGGGACGGCACAAAAATTAGTGTAATGACAGCAACTAACCTGGGCCCTTCAGCAGCAGGAACAATTAACTTCCAACTTCATTTCCACAACCTGTACCTCGCATGGCAGGGGCTGCCGGATCCCAGACTGCTTCTTCACAGGCTTTGAGTTCACTTTTCTCCTTCTGCAGGGCTGGAAAAACACTTTTAAGAGGCCCTGCCATGCTGATCACGTGCCTTCAGTTCCTTGGAAGGACATCACTGCAGCCGTGTAAAGCAGATTTCTAAAGGAGGGGGAAACCTCTAAAAGACCCAGTGAGAAAAGTTCAGATCCAGGGGGTTTATGAGAAATAAAAGAACAATAATATTTTTAATGGAACTGAGCATTTAAAAATGAAAATATTTCAAAATTATATTATTTTGCTCCTGGCTAAAGCTGATATGTTTAGTTTTGGTAGTTTAAACATCTGACTGTTTAATGTCCAATAAATGAAGGTCCAATAAAAAAGTACTAAACTTTAAAATAATTTAAGAATCCTTGATTTTAAAGAAGGCCCTATTCTGAAGCAGGAAAACTTTGCTTTTCACCATTTATTGTTCCTGACCACTACAGAGCATGGAGGGCAGGGAGCATGTTAAAGTCATTCTTCAAAGGTCTTTTAAAGAACGAGGTCTAGACAGAAGAGAGACTAAACTCTGCTCTTGGTCCAGGGTAAATTTTAGGCCTCTTATTCCAGGTCTGTCCATTTGACCTCACCTTAAACGCCACTAGTGCCGGAGAAAAAACTCCAGATTTCTTTCTGAAACATCCCACTGATTCCCAAAATGTTCCTTCATGGAAACGCAGGATGGGTGAAGAGAATATAAAAATTACATGAGGTTTCTCCTGTGTTGGAGTCCTCTTCCAGATCCTCCAAAACTTTTCTCCTTTCTGGACCCTAAATTTCAGCATGCACAATATCCTACAAGGCACTTACAGCTTAACAATTTATTCCATGAAAAACATGTTGTTTTATTGGCTTTGGATACTGTGGATTCATTTGACACCACTATAAAGGACCTTCTCAAAAAGTTTTGGGAGAACAAAAATAAAAGTTATTCTTTCATCAGTGAGAGTTTTATCTAATGACACCAACATCACCATAACAAAGTGGGGATGGAAAATTCCTTGTGAAATCTCCTCTGAACAGCAGGAGTGGGTCAGACCATGGTTTTGTTTCCATAAAAACAGCTTTTCTGCAGGGATTCAATATCCTGAATGACAAATACAGCAAGGAAAAGAGTGTGGGAAGCCACTCTGCAGCTACACAGTGAGCAAGAGGGGAATCTCCTCCTGGAGGTCCTTTTACTGCCTGAGCCAAAGCCCCTTTATATGTATTTTATACAGGGATTGATTGGTATTTAATTAACCTCCACTTTATGCCATAGTCAATCTTTAATTAAATGCATCCTTAAGCGTGGAATTTAGAGCATCACCAGAATGAGTTTAAGTGCAGAGAGGGATTTTATGTTTTCCTCATAAACAAGAGACAGGGAAGGAAGGAAATTGCTACTTGGAAGAAGGAGCCTCCTCAGCCAAACACGAAACTCTTTGCAGCAGCCGTTCCTCTAGAAGGAGACATCCCAATTTCCCACTGGGTGGAGATTATGGAGGGGGAACCCAAAGAAGCAGCAAAGCTTGGAAGGAAGGAGACCCCTCCAGCTCCCCTGAGCTCTTTGGATCCTCAATTCCTTGTGCAGCCTTCGAAAAATAAACTCCAGGAAAGAAACAAGCGGGGAAAAAACCAAAGGTATTATGGACAATTTTCTAATGTAAACAGTAGTGATTAATTTTAGTATCCTAAGTAGGTAAATATTGTTTAAATAAGACCCATCAGCGAAAAAAAATTGTTATTTTACAGTTTGCAACGAAAAGCCTGTGTTTGTTTTTCTCTGCAAAATTCTGAGCCTTCTTACCCAAAAATGCTGAATATAACCAAGTTTAGAATCCACTTTGTTTCCATGTAACACTCATCCCTCTCTGATTGCCCTGGGTGGAACCCCCACTCTGGTCACACCACAGCCTGATTTCAAACAGATGGTGGTGGCTCCCAATTTTCCTCCAAATTTTGCCTTTCACAGAGGTCAAGAATCACCACACAGGTTTTGAGTCATTATTGGCCAATTTATTAATACTAAAGTGCAGATTTAGGAGGAATTCACATTGCGGATCACTCACATGAATAAAAGATGTTCTTACCAAACAAGGAAATCTCGAATCAGGTGTAACCATTTCCAGAAAGGAAAAAAATCCCTTTATCCCCCACAGAAGAGAACCTCCTCTACAGGGCAGTGCATGCCCTCCATTTTCCTACAGATTTTCTTTAAAAAGACATTTCTCGGGCATCCCATGGGCAACTGTTCAGGGTTTTCCCTGGATGCAGCCTCGCATGAAAATCCAATGAGCCCCAGAGCCCTGCTGGGTTTCCCTGACAGCGGCGGGTTCAGCACTGTGAGAATGAGCACAAGCAATGCCCCTCTGCTTCAGTCCCACCAAAACCCAGCAAATTAATGGGCACAGGCATAAAGACTGGCATTAAACTGTCTGGGTTTTCACCTTGTTCATTATCTGTATTCCTGTGATGTGGAGAAATTAACTTTGCAGGTTGGTCCTGTCATTTTAACACCTTTGTGGAAGGGTTGGAAGGGACCTAAAACATCAAGTTCCAGCTCCCTGCCATGGGCAGGGTCACCACGGTGTGGGGTTTGAGATGCTGTCCTGCTTTAGAAAAACTTCTTAAAAACCAAAACAAGACACCTTTTTTTGGTGCTGTTGTTGACAAACCAGGAATTACTGAGTGTTGCAAGCGACAAGCAGGAATTTTGTTTACCGGAAACACAACCTCCACACAATGTGAGCCCACAGCTCAGTCTAGGGCAACACCATTTATTTTTGTGTGTGTCATGAACAGGGAAGGGAGGGGAGAGAAGCAGAAAAGGATAATTCCCAGCTAAAGGAGGGAGAACTTGGTTTTGACCAGCGTGGGATCACAACAATCAGAAGTAAACTAAGAGATACTTACATTAGCACTAACCCCAGAGTTTCATCTCACTCAGAACAAGTGATGGTGCACATCAGCCCAGATTTTGTCTCCATTAGTGCAGAAGTGCCTTTGGGGCTGGCAGCCAAGTGTTTTGGTTGATTTGGGACCTGGGCATTCCTCTCTGCACACAGGAATTGCTCCCCAGAGGAGAGGCCCCCACACCAAGTTCTCATATGAAGGATTTGTCACCCTGTCTTTCTCCCAGAATTAAAAGCATATTTGTTTTGCTTCCAGAAAACCAATTACACACAAAGCTCACCTCGCCTGAATTAAAAATAAGAAAATTGAATGTTTTCTTTGTAATATCCCAAAAGTTCAGACACTCCAGCTGACTTCCATATTTTATTTGAAAGGAAAAAGGAACCCATGTGTCCTGGCAGATCTGTGCTAAAATTGCGCCTCATTGTGGCTCCAGATTGAGGGATTTTTCCAAGGAAAGGATCTCAAGTGCAACCATTTCTTTTCAAAGCTGACAAACATTTCTATGGCTCCAGACTTGCAGTGGTGGAAGGTCACGGGCTCCCTTCAGTCCCTTTGGGTCTCTTTTCCATAGACGAAAGCTCTCACTGAGCAACTCAGCTTGGAGACAATGATCCATGAAGAGATTCATGGATTTCCAAGAAAATAAAGTCTGTCTAAATCATTTAAGCAGGATAATGCCTTCTTCCTTCGTGGAAAAAATTGTCTTTCACTGCCTGTTTTATCTTTGTTATGAAAAAAAACCCGCCTTTCATTCAACTTGCAGCACAATGATCTCGTCCTACCAGTGCTAGACATTCCCTCTGCCCGAGCCCATGTCTCCTAGCATTGGGTCTCAAGCATGAATAATTGCTCTGCACAGGCTGGCAGTGGGCAAGGAGCAGGTTTTCTTGACATCCCTACCATGGGCAGCCTTCCTTCATCCCGCTGGCTCCGTTCCCTCCGCAGGGCTGGCTGCAGAGGAAGGTGCAGAAGAAGCGAGCAGAGATCGATGCAGTGCCACACGGTCCTAAAACAAGCACTTCTGCCAGCATCCCTCACTGATCCACAGTGAAGAGACTCCAAAATACCCCCAGTTACCCAAAATCCAGGCACAGTCCTGCCCTTCCAACCTGTGGCTGCTTCCATAACTAGCAAAAACTGAGCGTGCCTGGACCATCCCCGGATGTCGCCCTCTCAGGGGCTGCATCCAGCTCCTCCTCCACCCTAAAATGAACTCATGGATTCAGCTTCACATCCCTCCTCCAAGATTAGCCAGAAAGAGAAGCCATTTTTGGCAGAGCTAATTAAAGGAGGGGATGAAAATGCTGGTTAAAGGCAATAAATAATGAAACCAACTCTTAGGTCAGCTGTGATGTGCTTACACAATTCCTGACATCCCTACAAAACAGCCCAGATGGAAACATGAACCTTTCTAAAGGATAAGGGATTGTACTAACAAAGAGTGAGCAGGATCCTTGATATTCTGACATTTGAACTATTCAAAGTGAAGAGAATTTCTCTATGAAAGTGTCAGCCTTAGTTCAGCCAGAAACTCAGCACTTGCCACAGCAAACACAACTCAACCTCACCTTTAGGATCAATCACCCCCCTGGCCTTACAGCACATCATATTCAAGTCCCACACCATCCAGGCACTAGAAAAAGAGCTTTTTCCCAATAAACCAGCAACCTGAATGCCATCCCAGACACCTTCAGCCCGAAATTGCTGCCAAACAAAAACTTTCTGCCTGCCTAAAAAAGACATCCCAGGTGAGTGTCTGCCTTTGCTCCATTCTCCATTTTTATGTTATATTCAGTAATTTGCTTTGTTTTCCTGATATTTAGGATTAAGTTATTACGTTTCCAGCTATTTCCCCATAGACATTTTCTTAAATAGCTTACGTTGCAATAGTAATAATCCTTTGGATGGTCCAGCTGATTGTTCACCTGATTTCTTTTCACCAGGGTAGGGCTGTAAATTAGATCTCTCTTCTCCAAAGTTTTCTTGGATGAATGGTTTCATTAATAAGAAAAGAAACAGAAATAGATTCCAGTGTTCAAAAGGCTCCAAAGAAAAATAATTTCAAAGTAAAGAGAACTTAGGAAATTTCAAAGCCCAGAGGAAAAAAAAATAGGACTTAATCAGTTTTCTATAAATCCTAGCTTAAAAAATAAGGGAGAAATACAGCAGGGTAAAGAAACTTGCCAAAAATGCAAAAAATTTCACAGGTAGAGATTTTCTAGTGTTTCTTTTCTGATGATGCCTTTTAGAATAACTTTATCCTCTAAGCCTTTAAGACTTTTCTTTTGTTTTAAATCTCCCTTTCTAGTCTTCTCCAATTAGTGAATTCCATCTGGCCTTTTATCTTTGCATCCCAAATAATGTTTCTCTCCCCGTGATCTCCCACCTTTGTCAAGCAGCAGGGACACCCAGGTCACATCTCACCTTGTTGGTTCCCCAAGGTTTTGTACCTTCTCCTGAGGAGGATCAGGGGCTGTGAGGTGTAAACCCAGCTCTGATCAGAGGTTACTCCATGTTGAAGAGATGCTGGGATGTTCATGCATTCATGCACTCCCAAAAAAAGGGAAATTTGGAAGGAATTTCTGTTTTGTTGACCCCACTGCTGAGCAGGAGTTTCCTACAACAGGAGCTGCTGAAAAAGACTTGCTGAACAGTCTCCAAAGTGTCACTGGCAGCAAATCATCCCCTTCTTAGCCCCGGATAATTTGTAAGGACGTTTGGAGGCTTGTGCTGGGGCATAAATCATTGGCAGCACACAATTGATTCATGGGGAATTTCATAGAGTTAACTCTCAACTCCAAACAATTACCACTGGGCTGATTTCAGAAAATGTCTCTTCCCTTGGGATGAAAGCATTTAAATCAAGCTCAGTTTCAAGCCACAAAAAATTAATGGCAGGTATTTCCATCCCACTGTGCAGGGAGCTGTGCACATTAATCCCACCTTGTGGAATTTTACGCATCACCCAGTTTCAAAATTTATATTAAAAGCTCACCTAAAGTATGAAAACCACATTCTCACAATTTCATTTTCACTTAAAGAAACCCTAATATATTTAAATAATCAGAAAGTCATGGGCTTATAAAGAATGTACCTTTGATGTTGTATTATCCCAGGAAAAGCTTGGATATATCAATTTTTAACATCGTAAAGTGCTGCTTGTCCAGGGAGTTGGGGTTCAGAGCAAGGTGTCTTAAGAGCATGTTTTTGTCACCACCTTGTCTAAAGGACACAAAAAACGGATTGGAGACTCCTGGAAGGATTGGAAACTCATGGAAGAACATATGGCCACATCAAAGGGAAAACTATTTGTGATTTAGTAAATTCTTCCAGACTTCAATTGATCCACTTTGTATTTTCTTCCTCTTTACTTTCCAACAATTTAGGGCATTTTTTTAAATTAAATACAAAGGCCTTAGCACATTTCATAAAATTAATCACTTTTGGCATTTATTAGCTATTCATTTCTGTTTAAATCTTGTTTTATAATTCATTAAAGTATCTCAAAAATTAAATTCTTAACAGCCGTAGGCCCAAATTATATTTAAGTAAGAAAATTAAGCACAGTAATAAATAGCAAAGAATTCTGAAATATTAATTTGGCCTGTAGCATTTCAAATGTTTATTTGCAATAATTAATTTGAAACCAAGTTTACATTGCCTCTGCCAGGAGTTTGCTGGGAACTTTGAGTTACGTTACTAATTTCCTCAAATCTGCCCTTATTCCCTCCCTGACAAGCACTGCCAGCTCATTTAAATCAATTCTTTCAGCTATTTTGGAGTTTGATCATTTTCCATGGGGCACAGGGGATGAGCAGGCCTACTCCTCCTGGTGTGGTGCAGGGGGAATTAGCAGCTGGAGCTGTTAATTAACTTGAGGTTCATTTTCTGCTCCCCCCTCTGCAGCAGGAGTCTGAGCAGCAATAGGAAATCTCTTCTTTTGGGTTGGAAGGGACCTTTAAAAGCCACCTAGTCCAACCCCGGTGCCGGGAGCAGGAACACCTTCATCTCGATCATAATGAAACTTCCTAACCTGGCAAAGCAAGATCTGAACTAACATTTATTCCTAAATTGTTGTCTTGCTATCAGAATTTAACGAGATTTTCTGTCATACAGTTTGCTCCAGATGCTGAACCCTGGAGTATCAGAGCATTTTGAATTGCAATAAATTTCCTAATGAAAACAGTAAACATGCACAAGGTTCTGTCTACAAGCATACAGGTGTTTAAATCACCTTTCCTAGGTGGTTTGATAGCTTTAAAAAAAATCACTAAAAACATACACCTAGTCTCTGCTTGGATCCAAAATATTTTTATTTACCTCAAAAATCTGCATTTCGAGGTTTTTGCCCTACATCAGAAACTTCCAGATTTGCCTCGTGCTGCTGTTTCCGAATCAGAAATTTTTGTGCTTGGCTGCATTGATTCCAGCTGCTCAGGAAGAGCAGAGGAAGAGCTGCAAGGGGGAAGTTCCATATCCAAGAACTGCCCCGATGTTCCCGTGTGGATCCGTGTGCTGCCCTGGCCCTGCCATGCTTCTCCCTCCTGGATGGAACAGCTCCCCCAGGAATGCTCCCAGCCCAAACCTTGCCAGAGCTCCAGGAGAGTTTGGACAATGCTCCTAGGCATAGGGTGGGATTCTTGGGGTCTGTGCAGGGATAGGAGTTGGACTCAGAGATCCACGTGGATCCCTCCTAGTTCAGGATAATCTATGATTCCATTATTCCTGCTCTTCCTCCTTTCCCAGGATTGGGAAATCCTCGCCAAGGTGTGACCTCTGGGTTAAGGGACATGCTCCAAGGTTGGTCCTGCCGGCGCTGCTTCTCTGCCCCTCAGCCAAGAGCAGCAAGATCTGCACCTGGAGCAGCAGATAGGAAGCTGTTCTATTAAATTCTTTGGGATATGGACATGGAGGGATCCCACAACCACATTCCACGGGCAGGAAAACAAGAGAACCAGGAGAACAAGACATTCTCAAGAAGGAGAAATAAATAAATAAAATAACAAAACACAGACTAATCCCAGTAGGCACAATGGAACTGCAATTCCCGGCCGTGCATCCTTCAGCCGCGCTGACCCCTGGAGGGTTCCAGGAGGGATCAATCCCGGCGGGAAGGCTCGGGGGCCGCTTGTGGGACGCTGCCTCCATCTCCTGGGTGCTGCGGGGAGCGCAGCGGATGCGCCGGGACTTGCCTCGAGCGGGCACAGCAAACACCGGGAATACCGGCACTGGAAACCGGGAATACCGGCACGGCAAACGCCGGGAATGCCGGCACGGGACCTGCACATCCCCCGGGACAGCGAATACCAGGACGGACCAGCACAGCAGCGCCGGCCGGCATCTCGAGCGGATTGGGGTCACTGTGACCCTGTAACCACCCAGGGCCCGTTCCCCCAGAGAAGAGCAATAAAGGATCGCATCCCCCTTTCCCCATGCTGTTCCTCATCCCTGCTCCTCGCTGTTTTCTCGCCCATGGAATGACTGAATCCAGCCCCAAACGAGCAGACGATGACACAATACCTGTTTCTAACGCCTTGCTACAAGATCACTTTCGGCTTAGTTGCCAAGACCTCCAAACAAGGCTTTTCAGCATGGCCAGCTGCCAGGGTAGGGACACACAGAGCCTGGATCAGCACTCCCTAACTGCAGTCACCATGGAAAAAGATTTGTGATTCAATAAAATGGGAAGGGACCTTAAAGCCCATTTCTTTCCACCCCCCCGCTATGGGCAGGGACACTTTGCCTATCCCATGTTGCTGCCAGCCCCATCCAACCTGGCCTTGGACACTACCAGGGATGGGACAGGCACAAGCCCATCAAAATCATACTGTGATTCCCCCCACAAAAGCCTTAAGAAGCAATAAACCCCCTTAAATTAAGAGGGATCCCTCCCTCTGCAATTCCAGCCATCCCAGCAGGCACCAGGACACGAACCTGAATGCTGGGGTTCACAAGAGCCCGAAATGCACCTGTTCAGGACTGAAGGAATTTGCACAGTCAGCCACCATTAGGGCATTACACTTCTTGTTTGAACACGGCTTGGTACAGAACTGCTCTGGGGTAGAACACTGTGCATGCCAAAAATCAAAGAGCTGGCCCCAAACCTGCTCTGGAGAGTTAAAGAGATGTGCTCTGAGGCTGGAAATGCAAACAACCCCAAGGGGAGGGAACTGTGAGGGAGCCCAAACAGTGCCTCAAGGGACTGCAGAACTGACCCCACCTCTGCCAAAATCTTCCTGAGTCTTTCAAGAGGCCCACAGGAAGCCTCAGCCTCTGAGAGAAGTTCTCCAGAGGTTCTGGAAGGAAATTGTTAGGAGTTAAAATAAATGCAATATTTTGGCAAAACTGCCAGCACACACCTGCTCCCTCTTCCTGCTACTGCAGGGGCAAGCAAAGGTGGGAACATCTTTACCTTAAAACATTTTGCATCCCATAAGAACACGAAAGAGATGTGGGAAGGTACCTCTTACAGTCATAAAGCTTCAGAGATGAATCATGGGGAAAACAGCTCCTGAGAACCAAAATTTGCAGGAAAACAAAAAGTAGGATGCCATTAAGGCACATTCTGGAGTCGCTTAAGACTTGGCTCATCCCTGTCTTTGGTTTCTCCAAAAAATTCAGTAAGGTTGGCTTTTAATCCATGCCTTGTCTCCTCCCATCCAGCAACACCTTCATGAAGCCTGCAGATCTCAATACCTGAGACTCAGGGCTTAAAAAAAAATAATTGTAAAGCTTTTGTCCAATTTGATTTGTTTTTCCTGCCTCTCTTGAACGAAACGAATCACAATCTGGGAAACTTGCACCTGCTGCCTCCTCTGTGGCTCCAGTCCCCCCCACCTGGGAGATGGACCTGGGGCAAAGGTAGGAAAACCTTCCTGTGCATTCAAAAAAATAAAGTATTTATAAACCACTGTGAATGCCAACAGCGCCAGCAGTTATCAAATACCTCAGCAGGATTTTAAACCCAGTCTTTAATGTCATTCCTGCCACTTGTAATGCGTCCACTTTCAAAGGATCAGATCTTTGCAGGAAATTATTTCCTCTTAATATATGGAGTCCAATTTAATAGGTACTTAAAAAACACACAGGTAGATGATCCCACCCTGAGGAAACACATCACTGAATGTCTGTTTTGCTGCGAGTGTGGCATGAAACACTTGACTGAATATAAATTTATAAATAGCTCTTGCTGCATGTGAGATGTTTGGCAAGGTTTATGAAATAATTCATATACATTTAATTTAGGAATGCTTGCTCACTGTTTTTTATATCCATTTGAAAAACAGAAGCAAGCCAACTTTAAAAGCAGAAGTGATGGATTTCTGTTAATTACAAAATGCTAGGAATTTGCAACCCTTTTATTCTAGTACTCAAGGAACTGCCAGCTAATTAAAACTGTACGTTTTTGATTATTCAGGGAGTTTGACAAAAATAAATACAATTTTGAGGTTGTCTTTGGTGTGTTGTAATTGAAGGCAACAGTGCAAAGAGAAACACCACTGCACTGCCAGACCCAGCCTTGCAAGAAGAGAACGTAGTACAATGCAAACTTTAATGTCAATATATACAGAGCTTTAAAGAAAACATTTCTTTTAAAATTAAATGAAATAAATACAGTATGATACAAAATCCACAATATGCTTAAGAGAAAGAAATGACAGTTACAATATCTGATAACGGGGACCTTGTGTAGAGTTCCATCTTTGAAGTACCTCAGAGAGCACGGAATTCATTGCACACTGTTCTCAATTAATGCCCTTTATGGAGATTTAGCCACGTGCCAGGAGTTTCAGCTCTAACCAGAGCATCAGTGCAAGATGCCAAAGTGCTTGGGACATTATGACAATGCAACTAATTAATTATTCAGCAAACACTGCTCAAAAGCCTAATGCAAAACACCCAAACCTGAACACTTGGTCCTGCAAAGCAGATCCACCTCCAGCGTCCTCGTGTGGAAAAACCCAAAAGAGGATTCAGGGTTATTCAAACTCACTATTAGTAATAAGATATTGCCCAAAAATTAATAATTAAGAGACATAATCAATTACATATCTTTTAAAGCTTTCAGAGGAAGTTTGCCTTCTTTACACAGGAAAAAATCTCAAGAAAATCAGTTGCTGATAATTTTGTGGGGGACTTCCTAATTATGCAAATTATTACAATACTCAATTAGCTTCAGCCATACATTAAGGGTGGGAGTTTTCAAGTTTGTATCTGTTCTTCTATTTGGAGAAGCAAATATTTAAAAAATAACTGGAGCAGGGACAGAGATGTTGATGCAGAAGGTTGGTGTGGTATGAAGGAAGTGCAGGGGTGCTACCAACCGCTATCAGTGCACACCTAGAAGAGCTCTGGAACCAACTTTTAAGGAGAATTTTGTATTTTTAACCCTGTAGAGCTCCTACAGGATTACACAGGGACTCTACTACAAGCTTCAGAAGCTTTTCTGGAAACTTTGAGAAAGAAAAACCTGCTCCTCCCTCCCCTCCCACAAATATTTGCGGACTTTTAGCACTGGATAGGACTGAAAAGCTTAAGTGCTACAGAAACACATAAAACCCGGTGTCTGCATTGATGTTTTAGCCTAATTTCACCGACACAAACCAGGAGAATTATTATAACTTTGTGTAATTAATTTCACACAGCTCTAGAGACCAGTCTCTAAGTAGATTGCAAGGAAATCTTGAAGTTGGCTAGAGGTTATTTTAACTATTGGACAGCTGAAGATCAGCTTTGGAAAAGGTATTAAAACATGGAAGACAGAATTCAAGCTCAGCATGACTGACTTGGGTGAGGTTTTGGATCCCTTCTCTGGCTGCAAGAACATTCAAACATCAGAGGCCTCAAATGAAGAGCAGGATCAGCCCCCTGGCACCTCCTGGCATGGGCAAGGGGAATTCACTGGTTTTGAGCACAATGGGAGAAAGAAGAAAACCACACAAGCCACAGAGCAGTGGCGTGACTGGACCCAACCAGAAAAGCTCTCAGGAAGGGCCCTGTGACCCCACCATGGGCTCACCGTGGTGGCCACTGCAGTTTATGGATATGGAACAGGAATACAAGAGAATTCCTCACTTTATATCCAAAGGAAAACTGAAGGTACAAACTGAGTTATCCTGGGGTGAAAGAACAACAAAAGAGGTCCTGAGCCCACTTCACCTCCAGTGGGAATCTGCTTTCTGTGTACACCAGAGCTGGAACTTACTGAGTTAAGGTCCTAACTTAATCATCACCAAACACCAGAGGCAGGGGCTTTTCTGCCAGAAAACCACAGCCAAAACATTCTATCAACAAAGGCTTAGTTCTGTGGAAATTCCTTTAGTCTGAATGCCTACTTCTGGGTAATTATGAGCCTTTGTGAGAAGTCTGACTTTTTTTCCTAACTCAGTAAGAACATCATCTGTTTGTACACTTGAACTGTGCCCAGATGATATGAAATAATTTCCAGCAACCCTTCACTGCAGCCAGAGCACTTTCCCATTTCCCACCCGCTCTTCCATCTCAAACCTTTAACTGACAGCTCACAACCAGACCACGCTACTTTCAGATTCCAAAACCCAAGCTGGGAAAGAAAGGGATGAGAAACAGGCAAGGAATTCCCAAAGGAGCCTCACAAAGATGGTCATTAAATACAGTAAAAGTAAACTGCAAGTGAACTCTTTCAAGTTCCTGCATATCCCAAACATTTCCAAGACTGATACGCTGAAATAGTCAGAGCAAGGGAACTTTTCCCCTAAAATAAGAATTGTAATTGGCATACCAGGGTACACTGGCCTGTCAGATAAAACACAGCGATATGTTTTCCCCACGGTAAGACAACTTTGTAATGTTGCAGTGACTGAAGCGTTGCTTTTACCACTTGCACTAAAGGTCAGCAGGGATATAACACAGGGATAACTTTACAGGAGATGTTTTAAATACTCTGCAAAGAATCAAAACATCCACCTTCTTTGTCGTCTTTTCCTCTCATCACCTTTGCGCTGCACACCAAGAACAACTTGAGTCCCTCCAGCTGCTTCCAACTGCTCTTGTGCAAAATGCTTTTAAGGTGCTTTTATTACTGTGGTGCTTCTAAGCAAGCTAAAAGAAAATACCAACAGAAATACTGTTAAATGACTCATGGGTAAAGCCATTAAAAGACCAGCTGTTGCCTTACAGGAAAGCTGAAGACAATTGAAGTTTGACATTTTCATTGTATTCCAGGCCTTGTGTTACCTCTTATCCTCAACACAACTTCTAGGACTACATTTCAACCCACAATACACCTTGACCTGGGCTCTGAGGGCTTAATTTCTACCACTTCTGCCTTTTTTTTTGAGTGAATTCAAATTCTTCTGGCAGTTATCTTTAAATTTACATAAAAAATGACCCTGACAGAGTGAACACAAGAGGTTTCCAGGAATTCTTGCTGGAAAAGGTTTTCAATAAGGAAGAGGAGGATGAAGCAACTGCAAAAGGGGCAGATTTTGTACAAAACGAGGAGCTTTCCAGAAAGCAGTTGTGTTCTTTGACAAGCTTTCAAGCAGCTCAAACAGGCACCTCAAAACTAGGCACAAACAGCCCCTAAAGCTTCCAACATCTATCAAACACTCAAGAAATTCCACCCGGGGGATGTTCTGTGTGATACCAAGAGCACACCTATGGTTGCTATGTCATTAAGTCTCAAATCTACATATATTCATACCTAACTATTTGGCCAGATAATGCCCATCTTCCCCCACCACAACAGAAGAAAGCAGCTTATCTAAAAGTACTTCCCACACCACCAAGTCCTTCACAGGTATAAGCAAAAACCAGCCAACACCTCTTGTGAGATCTGAGTTATCACCACCAATCCTGGTGCTTGGGCCAGAATTCTCCTGAAGATTTTTTTTTTTTCTGTCTCAAAACACTGATTTTTGTCAGCCTTGGGGACTTGCATTTGAAAATTCAATGATGACACATGAGTCTGAACTATGTTTGAGTTTTGGTCACTTCACAGTCTAATGTCACTAATATATTTAATATTTAAAATCATCCTGCTATGTCACTACAATTGCTCAGTGTCTACAACTTTTGAAAATGCTTTTAAGTGTATCTCTGAATGAACTACCAGCAGTTAGCATTGGTTTTGAGTCAGGAAACCCCAAGGTAATTCTGGCCCTGAAATGAATTCCCTCTCCACCAGAGCATTTAGGAATAGCTGACGTCCTAACACCAGACAAAGAAGGTGAGTGTTTGCCACAGGATGCTGAAAGGAATTTGTCCCTAACTGTGAAATTTCTTGGTCAGAATTCCCTTATCTGGGCACACAGCAAGGCTTATTTATTTTCCCAAGCTACCCCTACAGTTAGGCAAAGAGAATTTTGCATTTCTGTTCTGTAATATTTGTACATGCGGCAAGAGAGTCAGAGAGAAGCAACCTTCTATTAAAAATAAAATCAAATAAATAAAAAATAAACCCCAAGTGCCAAGTTGGTTATATTAAAGTGCCAGTTTGTCTCATATGCCAAACAAAACTAATATTGGGTGTATTTAGTGGAAAGACTGCTGAGGAAAATAACACAGTAGTTGTACCAATGGATGGGAAATATAAATAACAAAGGATTGAGCTGCATGATGTTTTTTTGAAGTGGCACCAATGTTTCTGAGAGCCTGAATTTTGACAGTTTATGCACATATTGACTTTCTCCAGCTCAGTGCAGGACACAATTTGTGCTAACAATCAGAAATGTTCATTTTTGTGTTAGAGGCCATAACCAGCATTTCTTTTGGGTCACAAGAGATCAAATTGAAGTGCAGGATCTTGTACATCCCTTTGGTTTGCATTTCCACAGAAACTCCTCAGTTACTGGCACCATGCAAACATAGACCTACCAAATCAACAGTGATGAATTAACTCTGGCACATCACATTGCTCAACTCTGCATAATAGTCATGGACAAGGGAAAGGAATTGAGTTTAATCAATGAAGTGCCCAATTACAAAATGAACAATTTGCCCTTCACAGCAGGGTCTAAAGGTGTGAAGCAAGAAAACTCACACTGACACTTTATGTACAACTTGGTCATTGGCAACAGTCCCCTAAACCATTTTTTTTTAACTGAACCCAGTAAAACTATACAGAATGTGAAAGAATATTTGCAACAGATCTCAAAGGACAGTGTAGAGAAATTCATTATGGTGTACCTGATGTTTAAATTAACTTAACAGATACGGCCTGTAAAACAAACACAGTATGAACCTGTGGATTTTTTTTCTTTTTAAAAAAAGGACTTTTACAGAATTCAAGTAGTGTAGCAGGAAACCATAGATGCCTTTTGATCACAGGTCAGGCAAAATAGAGCCACTTGCTGGGTTTCCCCTTTGCTTGTGTCTGCTCAGGTGTCCCAGTGGGTCTATAAGTCTGTGGATGTGAGCTTTTTCATGCTCCGTCGCTGAGCTAAACTGGAGGCTGCCACAGGCTCCAGCACTGGCTGAAGTGTCTTGTGATTCAGTGCAGAATATGTAGCAGCCATGGCTCCCTAGATAAAAAAGANATAATAATAATAATACATTAATTCATATATATAGGAGTTTTAATCAGAAAATAAAGCAATTTTCTGATTAAAGTTAAATACTCAACTAACTCCATTAAAACCAAACAAGACTTATGTCAAGTCATGTGAATTCTCTAAAGTTTGTTAGGGAAAAAAAAATTGTTGACTTCTTCCAATGTCTAAGCATGGGTGCCTGACACTTCTTTTTCTCTTTATTTGTTTCTTCTTCTGCATCCCTTAGATGTAGGAGTCACCTGTTAATGTAGGTCAGAATTTGTATCTTTCAAGCCAGATTAGCACCAATTTCTCAAAGACAGCCACTTCAGTGGCCACTCAGGTCCTGACTTGGGAGACAACACAAGAACCATCTCACAAAAACACACACAAAAACCTCTTCCTCTACACAGAGGTCAAAAATAATTATTTACTAATTTAACTTGTAGAGGGACTTTAAACAAGGTATGTAGGACAGGGGAATGGATAGGACAAGGGGAATGGCTTCTCGCTGCCAGCAGGCAGGGATAGATGGGATATTGGGAAGGAATTCCTCCCTGTGAGGGTGGGGAGGCCCTGGCACAGGGTGCCCAGAGAAGCTGAGGCTGCCCCATCCCTGGAAACATCCAAGCCCAGGTTGGACAGCGCTTGGAGCAACCTGGGACAGTAAAAGGTGACCCTGCACATGGCAGGGGGTGGATGGCCCAGCTTTAAGGTCCCTCCCAACCCACACCATTCCATGAATTTCTCTATGTAACTTAAATGTGTTGGTACTACGGAAAACAGTAGAAAAAAAAAGAGACTTCTGTCTGTAGCTCTGAACCAACTGAACTCCTTGCACAGCCCCCAGCTGAAGCAGCATCCCAGGTGGGTTTACCTTTACTAGATGTGGGGCGTCTTGCCTGTTGAGCTGATAATGAGGCAGCTGGTCCCTACAGGCAATCCAGGAATGCTTCAGCACCTGCTCGGCCGTGTACCGCTGGTGGGGATCCACGTGCAGCATGTGTGACAACAAATCCTGCAGGGAAGGGAAACACAAAGATGGCTCAGTCCAAATCATCTTAGGTGGCCTTTAAAGCAGCAGGGATGGCAGCAATGAGAGAAGCACCTGATGTGGAGGGATTAACACAATGCCAACACACAGAGATTCGCAGACAAACAGGATCATTCTGTGCCCTGACACTGCAGAAAGCTGAGAACAATGTGTGGTACTATTGGAGCAGTTCAACAGAGCCAGCCTTGATTGCAAAGCAATTCACTGTTGGGCCTTTCATGTTTATTATGAATATGATCTTTAAAAGACTAGAAATCCTATTCAAATGTAGCAGGCAGATTTTACAGAGGAAAGCTATTATTTGCAAATCTCTCTCCTTGTTCATTCTGTACTTTGGGCTCTGCTGACTCCTTACTACAACTGAATTCAGAGACACTGAGACACCAGCAAGGAATTTTTCCTTCAAGAAGCCACATAAAGCATAAAGCCAACAGCAATGGACATTTGTTTTTGCCTGTTAGAAGCATTAGCAATAAACTACCGATTAATTACAACATTGGTGCAAAAAAGAGGTGGGTGGGAAGGGCACAGAACAGAGGCAGCAATAGTTTGAAATAAAACTAAAATATGAGCAAGCTGACAGAATGTTCCCTTTGTTTTAGGTACAAAATGTGAAGCATTTTTAAATACACAGAAGTGAATTTCTCATGCTAAGACAGCAGCAGCCAAAAAGCATTCTGAATCACTCCTATTGAAATGAACAAGTAGTGCAGTTCCAAAGGATTGGGAAAAAATATTTAAACATTAATATTTCATATTAATGCTGATCTTTTTAAAAGGTGACACTGGTGATTAAGATACCACAGAATGGGTCAACACCATCCCAGGGAATCCATATTGATTACAGATGGAGTCTTTAAATAAAATGTTGGAGCAGATATCCTTCCCCGCAATAAAGTCTGCAGATAATAATAACAAACTACACTTATAGAGCAGTAGACTTCATTGAGTTGATAAAGCTCAGTAGACTTATTTGGAATTCTACACAAATATAAAACCAAAACACATTTACACCTTTGCTGCATCTGAAACAGTGTCCCAGTTGCCTCCACTTAGAGAGAATTTTCCACTGCCTATCCGTACTAGGATCTCCTCAGGAGTATCATTGGGACCATTGGCAAATGGAGTATAGCTGGTGAAAGAAAAAAACCAACAAAAACACCTCGTTAGATAAAAACTGCAAGACATTGGTAAAATCTTGTGAATCAGAGTCAATATCCCACTGCCAACAGAAATGTATGAGGGAATATATACACATACTGTTAAATATTAATATTTCTAATATTAAATGGGAAGTATAGATTTATCAAGAGAAAAATTTCCAATAGACAGGATTTAGCCATAAGGCTAATAACCTGCTCTTTTTCTGTTAGAGCAGAATTCAGCAAACATCTCTCATTTTGGCCACTAGATGCTTCCTAGAGCTTCATCAGGTCTGGACGTTTAAGAAACTCCAGAGATCACAACCCAGAGTGTTCTACACAGGAATGCAGCAGGGCCAGGAGACACGAGGTGAGTTAAAGGGATGGGGTGGGAGGACAAGAGGCTGGAGGGTGAAAACAAACCCACCACATATTTTCACAGACTCAATTCTCTCCTGAAAACTGGGGGAAGTCTTGTCACCCCCAAGTCCTGCACTATGGGAAGAGAAACCTTGATCCTACTTGTGAGATAAACATGGTTTATTTGGCTTTAACTCAGAGCTGCCTGTCCCACCTGACTGACTGTGTCATTCCATGAGCCCATGCCTCACCATTTCTATGGAAGCAAGGATTCAGGCAACATTCTGGGATTTCAGATAAACAAAACAGCTCAGAAATATTCTCACCCTGCCAACATTGTGTAAAGGAGAACTCCCAAGCTCCATATGTCACAAGCAGCATCATATCCCTGTCTCATGAGAACCTATGAAACAAAGAGCATTTAAGACTTGCCATATATTAAAAAAACAACACCACAGCCTACGGAAGGGTAAGACCATCCCTGGATCACATCAGATATTTGACTCTTGATTTTCTAATATACAGATATAGCTTGCAGTAAATATCAACAATATTTCTTGTTCCCATGTAATCTCTTAAGATTTTCAACAGGCTCACATCTTATTTTTGAGGGTGGACTCTGCTGTTTTTAAAGAAGATTTATAATAAACACATGCTCCAGTGTTTAAAAAGCATGTGTGATTATATTTAAAGAAAACTAGCGGAAATGTTGAAGTTTTTTTCCAAACATTGCTGAAACATTTAAGCATTTGATGCACCAAAAACAGCATAAAGAAAACACAGAGCAGCTTGAAATACCTCTGGTGCCACAAAGTTTGCTGTGTAGCAGGGAGTTAGAAGTAGTCCATTTTCTCCTCGAAGTTGTTTTGCAAATCCAAAATCACAAATCCTGATGGAATCAGCATTGTTTGAATCATCAGTGTATAAAATATTACTGGGTTTAAGGTCTCGGTGCACCACCTTTAAGCAAAGACATTAGAAAAGCCATCATTTAGGAGGGGCAGGTACATTTATTTGTAATTTACTATTTATGAAAGCTATTTTCTAGATTAAGATACTTACGATACAGAACCATACAACTTTAAAGTAACCAAAAATTCTAGTTCAAGTGATGTAATAAAAAACCCCCTGGCTCATAATGCAACTGGAACCAACATCACCATTTGGCAACAAGGAGAACAGAACAAAAATCTGCTGTTCCATAAAGTGTAGAGTCCAAAGGCCTTTCCAGGATAACAGGTAAGCTGTTTCTATTATTCACCTTCGTGATAAAATTCAAAACCCCGTAGCATGAGAACAAGCCAAGCAAAGCACCCAAGGGTAAGGGAGGGGTAATTTCAGAGCTGTGACAGGGGTGTGGGGTGGGAGGGCTCACTCACCCCCTGGCAGTGCAGGTAGTCCACGGTCTTGGCGATGGTGAAGAGCACAGCGCTGGCCTCACGCTCCGAGAAGAATTTCTGCCTCAGGATCCGGTCCAGCAGCTCCCCCCCCTTCATCAGCTCCGTGACCAGGTAGATGAATCTGCCATCATCATACACCTGGGGAGAGGTTGAACAGTGCACTCACACAGAACACACTCCGAGCTATTAAAAGGCAACATCTGCAGTTACACATCCCCAGAAATCCCCTCCTCCCACAGGAGCGGGCAGCACCAACAGCAGGGACTGCCAAAGCAGGGAGTGCAAGGCAGCTCATGTGTCATCCTGGGAGTTCATGACTCAAGCTGCTAATTCATCACTCTCAATTCAAGTTGTTAATTCATCACTCTGAGTTACGTTTTTCAGTGTAAGGACTTCTGTTGGAAGAGGAGAGCAGCCTTACGACTCCCTTCTGCTCTTCCCCTTCCGGGGTCATTCTGGCATAGTCAGGACAACATGCAGGCCACTGCTTTCTTTCTTTTCTTTTTTTTATTTCTTTGGTTACCAAGACATTGGCTGCTCCTTTGAAAACAAGAAGAAATGTGGCATTTCCAACCTTTACATAATTTCTCACTTCAGGCTGGTTAAACAGGCTTTAGAAAAAATCAGTATCAGGACAACCTTGTATTTTGAAACACTCCCTCTACTATTGCATACTGCTCTCCCAGTAGATTTTTCTATGTAAAAGAAACTTAATGAATCCCAATAAACTGCCTACACCTGCATTTATTTTTTCAGCACTGTCTAATAAGAGGCAGCAGAAAGGGAGGTACATACATCCTTTAAAGTAATAATATTTGGATGTTGCCCATAACGCATGAGAATCTCGATTTCTTCTGAGGGATCCCTTTTGCTTTTATCAATTATCTGCAAAATACAACATGAAAAACAATTTGCATTTAATAAAGGCATTTTTTGTATTTATATTCTCATTTAAACAACAGAATAAAAAAATTCTGGAGTTCATTACTTCTTACTAATCATGAGTAATTAATCTTCCAGCTTCTAATCCCATTTGTTCATTTCTTGCTCTATCTTTGTTAAACCTCTATTATTAATGCAGCCTATCCTGCTCCACTGAACAAGGAAATGCACTGGTCTGAAGCATCAATAATTCCCTACAACCCAGTTCCACCCTTGTGAATCCCATTTTATTTTAGGTGTTCCCATCATTGTACAGAATTTTCAGCTTTCAGGATTGCAACTCATAAACACAAACAGCCACAATAACTGGAAAATTCACAAATACAAGTTTTCAAATCTACTAGCCAATATTTTCAGAATGTCAGAGTGGAATTTATGCCAATTACCTTCACGGCAAACTCCATGTTTGTAGCTATGTGGATACATCTCTTGCAAACAGAGTAGGAGCCTACACCAATATCTTCCTTCAGTTCATAGACATCAGTGAACTGTGCACTGTTTCCATGAAGCTGCTTTAAAAAAACACAGGCAAATGGTTATCTAAAGCAACAGGATTCTCTTTGCCATTACACTGGTACCAACAGCAGAAGTTTCTCCTGCTTGCTCATGATTTTTCTTTGAAATTCTGCCTCCAGAGAAACAGTAACTCACTTTTTAAAATCAAAAATATGGAAGTATTTAATAAGACACTTTTTATAGTGGTCTCCTCAACAAAGCAAGAACAACTATAAATACTGAATATTGGTAAGTCTTTGACATGTCAAAGAAGTTTCTCAAAAAGCAAAGCATTACCTGGACTATGGGCAGGATATTGGTGAGGGGTGATATTTTATGGTCTTCTACAGTAGTAGTTGCAACAAAACTAAATCCCTTGAAGAGCTGGTGGGCATTTGCACTGGGTGGGACCCCTGGAGAATCTGGGGGCACACAGACACACAGGATTAGTGTGGCTACATCCCAGCAAAGCCATTTTGTAACATTCAGGAGAGGCATGTTATAAAAACCATCTTGAGGGGAGGGAAGCAAACAAGAGGAACACCAATGTTAAATAATATATAAAACTTCTAGTTTGTTATCTGTGTTCTCTTACTTCAGTAACAAACACAAATGGTTTAGATAAAAGCTGCAAAGCACTGCAGGAATTTATGTGTGAACACATGTTTTAAGGATGAAGTTTACTGAAGCAAAACTACTTATGGAAAAGAAATAAAGATCATTTTCTTGTGCTCAACAGCTTTGTAACACAGAAGAGCAACAGAATGTGCTGGTTCAGTGGTGAATGAGCTGCTGGCAAGGCACAAGTGAGGCAACATGAAAATATCCAATTAGTAAATTTTCACTGAAAAAATATCCCTGAATTATTAGAATTAAGTTTTCCTCAGGTTATAGTCTGTGCACCTCTGAATTCACTGTCTGAAATCTCACAGTGCGCACAGCTCAATAATTTTCTGTAGCCTATTAAGAGCACAGACCTTCTCCAAACAAACATGGGAAGAGGGTTTAGAAGCTGGATGCAGCAAGTAAAAAAAATTCACAAAAGAAAACCTGAAGTGAAAGAATCACTGCTGCAATCAAATTGAGTTTACTTTTAGTATAAATACTTCCCCTCAAAGACTGTATGCCTGACTTTAATCATAACTAGAAACCATAGTCCAATTTTTAATATTCCATTTATTTTTTTCTTCCTGAGTCAAAGATTAGCAAAATATTCAAAGAACAGAAACCTGCTGAGGGGAACATCCTCCTTCAAAGCACTGGAACCCTGGTGCATCCTTTCCATTTAACTTTGTCCCTGGCTTTTCTGCTTGTTGTTTTTGCATTAATTTGACCCTTCTGTCCCACAAACCTCACCCATTTATAGCCATGCACAGTTACCTTTTGGTGTTTTTGCTGTGAATTCTGGATCAAAACAGAAAGTATCTTCTGGCTTTCCAGAGGCAGGTTTGAATGGAGGCTGAATTTCTCTTCTGAACAGTTTCTGAAAGAGAAGGACAAAGGTTTAAGAGTCAATGAAGCTTCCATGGGTGCTGTTATTTTGCCAAAATAAAGGGTAAAGGACAAAGACCTCAACCAGTGTCAGGCACATCCCTCTTGGCAAGGAACTGCCCATTCTCAAAGCTCTATTCCAGGTTTTTCCTAATCCATCAAGCTAAAGCAGGGGAAGATCTCAAAGCTGCAATAAATTCCATTCACAGCTAAGGAACAGAAAACTTTATGTCAAAAAATGTTGAATTCCCATGCAAAATTCAGGAAGTTCTAAGAGCATTTCCTTGCCATTTCTCTCTTCCTTTCATACCTATTTTGTGCATTTTTTTTCAATTTAACATTCCTGCACAAAAGCATACAGTATATTTCAGTTAAAAAAAACAAAACAACCAAACCAACCAACAAGGAAAGGGGACTTAAATTCATCCCAAAGAAATAAAGAGGTAAAATATAGAAGTGTCATCAACACCACCGGAGTGAAATAAATACAAATTATTGTCAAATTAAAAAAGAAAGAGCTAGAACTGCTGAGCTTTCAAACTTCCCTGCTGGAATTTATTTCAATATCAGTCCCTTCAAAGGGAAAAAAGTAAATAATCAAGCCAAACAAGACAACAACTTCTGAAGTATATTTACATAAAGCAGTGAAGTTTTGCTGTTATTAAAAACTTGTTGCTGAACAGACTCTGAGGTAGCTGCTGCATGAATACAGCTAGAAAATCACTTTTCAGAAATAAATACAGGAGATAAATAGATGGATAATGATGAGGGGCTTTGAAGAAATAGGTGAGCACAGCACTTCCCTGGGTAGCCGCAGTTCTGCCAGAACAGCCACATCTTATTTATTCCATCACAGCACCTTGGCTTTGAGAACACTTCTGGCAAACACAGCTCAGAGGATGAGTGAGCCACAGAGCAGAATCATAAAGTGCTCATGAGGAATTGAAGGCAGGAGTTGTGATCTTGTAGACTTTGGATCATCTTGGAGCACTTGAGTTAATTCCTGACCTGTGACTGGGATGGGAGTGATGCAGAGGGAAGTCCAGGACAGTTACAGCCACAGGGAGCTGCTGTGCCCTGCAGGGAGCACTGGACAAGCACTTCCTGAGGGATTCCTGGGAACACCAGCAGCCTCTCCTACCTCCAAATGCTCTAATGGACCATTTCAGCTTGAGAATGTTGCAACTCTTAATTATTTAAAAAGTCAATGTACAATTTATAATTCATACTCCTTATCTACAGTAAATACTGCAGCTCCAGATGCCAAGGAATTACAGAAGCCAGGATGTGCCAGTCAGCAGTAATGCAGTGTTTGCTGTGCCCTATTCAGATGTAAATACTTATACAAATGCTACAACACACAGAAAAATTAACAACAGCTTTATCATTCAGATCTTTTTGTACTCACATTCCAGTCAACAGTGGAAAAAAAAGGATGTCTCTTGATTTCTTCAACTCCATCTGAACCAGCTCCTGAACAAAAGAAATATTGTATTTAACACACTCGTGGGTAAAGTCTTTGAAGATTGCACAAAAAATTAGTTCATTTCTAAAAGGTTTGCACAGATATGGTTATTTGAGGGAACAGTGAATACAGAAATATTCCAAGGATGTAAAATACTCAGGGAGGCAAAGAGAACACAAGAAGCCCATAAATACAGTGTCAATATTCTTTGCTGTGATCCTGTCAGAGCTTTGGTTCACTCCTAAGTCACTGATCCCACATTTTGACCGTTCCTTGGCCAAATCCAGGAAATCATGATCCAAACTAACAGGAAATGGTACCCAAATGTTACTTATCACCCAGAGCTTGAGAGTCTCTAGCAACTACTTTTTTTAAAATAAAAGGTTAGGCTGAGTTGATTATTTAAAGATCCAAATAAATGAACCAACCTAATCTATTTGATGGGTTTCTTTTAAACAACATCCTCAGGAGACTTTGTGCTTCAGGGCTGAGGAACTGAGGCATTCCCAGCTTTGCTCTAAAAGAAAACAGAGAACAAGTCAGAGCAAGAAACTTATCATAGTAAAAACTGCTACACAGATTTCACTGCACAGTTTGATGTATCAAGGATCTAGTCCAACACCTTGTAGAGTGCACATACTTAACTCACCAACTTTTTAAGTTTCCTGTTATAGGAGTGGTTTAAAATAAAACCCAACAAAGAACAAACACACCAGACCAAAACCACCAAACCCCACCCGAGCCCCCAAGGCAAGCTTTATGCTGAAACAGAGTAAAATAATTATCTCAGGAATATATAAGTATTTTCAAGGGTATCTGCACATCACCAGGCGGTTTCTACCAAAATAACTACCAGTAACTCAGAAGACACACACCAAATCCCCAGTTACCTGCCCCTGAAGGGATTGCTACTATTCCTCCAGGGCTTATTGAGCCATCATACAGAAGCTCACTGACTTTACCATTGATTTATTTATTTAATGGAAACTCTAATGCCAAGGCAGGAAATTCTTGTGCAGAACTGCAGCATCACTGGGAGCTGCAAGGGAGGCAGCTCGTGGTCTAATCCATCCTTTCACAGGCAGCACCACTATGAACTCCCCCTCAGGGCAAGCTCCAAGTGCCCCGTGCTGGGAAGAACAGAGTTTCTCCCTCCTCCCCTTCCCCATCATCCCTCACAGGGCCCGAGGTCCTGCCTGTGCCAGGAGGAAACTCTTAGCTGAGCACAGACAGACGGGAATGTATTTGCCCAACAGCACTCACTGAGCACCAGCTCACCCGGTTTGTCCAGTCCAACAGCTTCTGTTGTAACTGGGGTAATTTAAGATGAGAATTTGAGCATATAAGGGCTTTCCACACATCTGTACACAAAGCAACACCTGATCACCTGCTGCTTACAAAACAAGGTGTGCTGTAACAGTAGCAAGGGAGTGTAACAACAGGAATGTAAATCAAGCTGCAGGAATGTAAATCAAGCTGCTCTCAGTCACTGCACTGTTCTTATCTTTATTATATGCCTACAATCAAAGTACAGATTCATCCATGAGATTTTAATTGCTGGGGATACTTAATGGTACTTCACAGTCTGGGATCTAAAGCTTATCAAGGGGCTTTGCTTTTTGCTCCTGTTGCAGCTCGGTGCTCTTAGAATCAAAAAATGTTTTGGGTTGGAAGGGACCTTAAAGCTCATCTTGTTCCACCCCCGACCATGGGGACACCTTCCACAAGACCAGGCTGCACAAGGAGTTATAACAAGCTGTTAAAACATGTTTAAAATTACATTTTCAGACTTCTGAAAAAGGAAGGAGATATACTTACTTCAGTATCATATTCATAGTCTCATTTCGATCTTTACCTTGAAATGGCAGGGTACCAGTAAGCATTTCAAACTGGAAAGAACAAATGTTAATCTAAATCAAGACTCCTTCCCCCAATTGCTGAAACAAAGTGTTAAGCATTGCACTCTTTCCTACCTCTACATTACACTGGTTCAACTTTGAAAAGATTATGGAAGTGTTCCCAAATCTAAAATTCTGCTCTCACTTGCAGTTTACATGATGATAACAGTGGCAAGTGTAGCATGATGATGATGGAGGAATATTATACATCAGGAAGCTACTTGAAAGTAATAAAATCTCCTCCACAACTGGGTTTTAGATGTCATATTCCAAAAACTGCAAGAATGGTAAATTCTAGAGCAGTAGTTTACTTTTCAAGTCCATCTGCATGTCAGGCTGATGCTCTAACACATCCCAGCAAGTGCAGAAGTGGCAGCAGTTACTGAGTTATCTCACTATTCCACTCCAACACTCCTTCCACAGGCTCACTCTCACAGAAATGCCATTAATATTTCTTCAAACCAAGTCTTCAAGTCTGTTTTTAAATGTAACTATCAAGTAACATGCAAAATAAATATACAAAGTGAAGTCTCACACTGACTACAACTGGTTTTAACTACTAACGGACGACATAGGATTTTTCAGGTGCCTGATAAACATTCCTTAGAGGTGAAAAGTCAATTTTATTCCACCCAGTAGCAATTCAGTCATTGAATTGTCCCCCTTATCCAAGCATCCCTAATCAGAACTGGACGAGGTTATTCTAAGTGCATTTGTGTGAGCTTAGCAAGGGAAGCAAGAGGCAAATACAGTACCATGAGGACCCCAAAGGACCACCAGTCAGCACTCTGGTTGTGCCCTCGCCTGTTTACCACTTCAGGAGCCATGTACTCTACAGTACCACAGAAAGAATAGGCCTTCTTCTCTTGGTCTACTGATTCCTTGCTGAGTCCAAAGTCTACAACAACAGCATCACAAGAACATAGCCAGTAAAGAACTTCAGGGGAAAACAAATCAATCAATATTTGGTAATTCAAAACGCAACCATTGAGATGTTTGGGCTGGTTATTTTCAGAAATATGATTAACACAGCTCTCTGTGAAACAAGAGACTGCAGGTAGCTGGAGACAGCACATTTAGTTTACTACACACCCCCAAAACCACTCTAAAAGTCATTAAATTCATGATTAGCCATCAAAATTATCACTGAAATAACTCGACATTTGAAATCTTACACGTTTAGAGCTCTAAGATACTCAGAAGTTCTCATTTTCTCTGTTCACTGCCTGCTTTATTCACACATAAAATTGGATAAAAGTAAAAATCAGTTTCAAAGGGAATGCAACCTGCATGGTCCGGTCTTACTGAATGATGAATGAATAAAATCACACTAAAATTATTGTTGTTACATAAGGCAACATGGTTCTGTAACCTGTCTCAAGTTCAGCACAGAACAGCCCTGCATTCCCAGAATATTTCATTCCCAGAACACTTTTTTCCCTGTTTTGAATACAATGAATACACAAGTCCTTGACACTGGTTCAGCTCTCAAACATCCTTTTTTTTCACAGGGGAAAATGATTTCTGATCAATGATCCCATCCATTATTTCCACTTTCAGAAGGAAGTGACAAATTTAGGGTTGAATTGTATTTAAATATAGCAGAATTTTTAAAAGATATGTATTTTATAAACCTGATTTCCATCACCATTATTCTATCAAGTCTTTGAGGGTTTAAAAAACTTCATTTTCTCTTGTAATCTAACAGCAATATCTTAGATTAAAATATATGATGCAATCTTTAGTACAAAATCATCACCTTCAATGTAATTTAAAGCTTTCAGAAATTTATAGTAATTTGTTTCCCAAATAGTCAGTCTTTTATATACATAATTTTCTAGAATATATCTATTTGGATTGTTCCTCACAGAATTATTTTCTGCAATTTTATATTCATTTAAAATTGATAAAACAGAAACTCAAAACCACTTATTTACAAAGGGCTGTATTAATGAGTGGTGCTTACCTGTTAACTTGATATGTCCTGCTTCGTCAAGCAAAATGCTGAAAATTAAAATTCACATTCACCAAAACACATAAAGAGCGATGTTTACATAAAACATTAAAAATATAAGATAAAAACGATTATATTCAATTCTGTTATTACTTTAATGAGAAAATATTATTTCATTTAAACCACAGATACGTGTTTTAGATTTTGTATTTCTTTACAAAGTCTTAACAGAAATAGTTTTAATTTTTTACAGTGGAAAAGGCAAAGCAATAAGCAAAATACACATAATAGTGGTAAAATACATTTTACTTTACTTTTCTGGCTTCAGGTCTCTGTACACAATTCCCAAGCTGTGAAGGTGATCCAAAGCAAGGGCCAGTTCTGCGAGGTAGAATTTCACATCTTCCTCTGTAAACATAACCTAATAAGAACTGTATAGATTTACCTTCTGATCTTGTCTTCAGTTTTTAAAACTGCAATCTAAAAAAAATATAGTCCTGTCTGCCTAAATTTCAAACTTAGTTTTAAAAGTCTCTTGTGAAGTCATAATTCATTAGTTCAGCCAAGAGAAATGATTTACTAATATCTGTTAATTACAAAGTACACAAAGAACTATGTGCAATACTTAAATAAAGCCATCAGCATTACTGCAGAGCATTAATTAACTTTTACATAATAAATTAATTGTTATATTTGGTACAACTGACACTCAGAACTCCTCCTGCCGCAATCCCAGACAGTTTTGCACTGCGTCATAAAATTTAATATATGGCTGCTATATTTGGTGAGTGTGAATTCACAATAATATGATTAAGGAAAAAAAGCAAGTATCATTTAGGAAAAAAGCATGCAGAATAAAACACTGGTGGTAATAACAATGACAGCCTGGGAGTTGAAGAACCTATTCTGCTCTAGAAAAAAAAAAATTTAAGAAGCCTGGTGAGACACTGAAATATTGATGTCACTTCTAGAGCAGAGATGCATTTCTGTCCTGAACACCCCACAGGTTGCTTCTAATTTAATATACAAAAACTGTGCCTGCTTTGCCTCTTGTCATGTTCTACAAATCGCTGGAGGAGCTTGGAATCTTTAAATGGCTGGATTGAATTTGGGCTTTAAGGGAACTATTTAAGGGAACTATTCCCTCATTTGCTGGATCCAGCAGGAATGGGGAGTGCAGCCACTCAGCTAGGCTGGACTGGAAGTTCCTGGGCTCCCTGATTCAGTGCCACTGAATTGCTCAGGTGTGATCTGTTCTCCAGGCACAGATTATTCCCTGACTTCCATAATGACAGGCGCTGACCTCAGGTGAACAATGGAGCTGTTACACTCCACACTGTGTCACCTTCACAGCTTTAAAGAGCAATGCTCATTCTGGGTTTCATCTCTTTCAAAAGAGCAAAGGGAAACCTTGGACTTCATTACTCCTTGGATTTCATTACTCCTTGGAGCAGCCAAAATGCAAATCTCGGAATACAGTGATGCTAAATGCTAATCTACCATCTCCCCACAATGGCATCTAAAGCTGTTCTCTGGGTCAAGTTTAACATGATGTAAGTCAGCTTCATTAAATATTACCAATAAAAACTTCATTACACACTCATCTCACTGCCACAGCTGAAACTCTCATACCTGGATTAGAATTTAAAGACCAACAAAAGTCTTTTAATAACTTCATACTAAACCAAATTAAATTAAAAAAAATCTTTGTGTGCAAGGTATGGAATGCCGCAGGGAATTTTTTCTCATGTGCATTGTCCATAAACTGTGTTTTACCATGGACTTTTGAAACTACCTCTCATTCCCACCAGAAAATAAAAACCTGATTTTTTTACTATCTATATACATAAAAGCTAGTATAAAAGGTAACTGAAGTGTTCCCAAAAACCAGGTGGAGTCTTAGCAGTAATAAAACTTGAGAATTACGACTTCTTGACTCCCACAAGGAACACATCCCTCTTTCAACCCCCAGCAAGAGCTCTTATGGATAGCCTTGCATCCCTTATTTAAGAATATTCTATAGGGGATAATCCCAGCTGGGTTAGTGCAAGAGAACAGCTCTTCCTCCTATTCCAGAATTCCCTCTGGAATTAGACATTACGTATCAAAGCAGAGCCTGACCTCTTTCCTACCTCCTGCTCCAATAACCGGGGACAAGTCAGTCACTTGAAACTTTTGACAGCCATTTTAGCTTCCAGATTAATTAATTTTGAGCTCAATTCTTAGACATAACCACTGTGTTAGTGAGCTCAGCTTTTAAGAAAAATGCCTTTAAATTCTTTCTCTTTTGGCTGTTCCTAAAGCCAAACCTTTATTTTTATGAGAAGTGTAAGGGGCAAAAACTCTCTCCTGGCCTTAAATACTGGGAATAAACAACCTCCTCCGTGCCATGAAAAAAATCAGATAACACAGTTTTCTCATTTAAGAAAGTGGCTTTTCCTGTGCTTGGCAATATAAATGGATTTACAGTGGTGAAAACACTGAAAACCTCTCTTGCTGTGAAGCTGTTGAGAAACTGCCATTAAAAATTTAGACCTTTATAAAAGGTTTGCCAAAAGAAAATAAAAGTCTTCTAAAACGTGTTCATAACACTTAAGGTAGCATGTAATAAATATTTGATGGCAAATGTTTTAAAAAAAATAACAACAGCCTGTAGCGGTATCCCATTCCCTCCTCTGGAGCTCTCCCTCCAGGAAACAAAAATAGAAAAATTCAAGGTCCAGTTGTGTGCCAGGGTTGGATGGAGGGGAGTGGGCTCAAAAGTACTCTGTGTTCCCACTTTGTGGGACTCAGGATGAGCATTTGGATTGCAGCATGAGGCAATTTTACAGTGCAGCAGAAAGCTCTCAGGACTGCAGGATTCCAGGAGCACCTAAGCTGACTAAGAGCATGAGAGCTACACATCCCCTTCCTTCAGTGCTAAATATTCATTTACTTCAGTTGTGTTTCCAAGCAACAAAACATTTTTTAGATAAAAGAACTGTACTTTGCAGATGCCAAATTAAAACCTGGGCTACTCATCAATACACAATCGGGTTTCTTAAGGATAGAACAGAACCTAGAATATGTAAGAAAAACCCAAAAGTTATTAAAAACTTCACTATGACAAGAAATATGGGGGGAAACAGGCTTAGAAGCCAATCCTGTAGCAACAAAACCCAATCCCTGTCTAAGAGTGAGTGGAGATAAAATTTTAGGTACTTACCTCTTTGGATAATCGTGTGAATACATCTCCTCCCCTGAGAAAATCCAATATTAAATAGAGCTTCCCTTCAGTCTGAAAGGCTTTAAAAAATTTTAAAAAGTAAATAAAAATCAATAGTTGTAAGACAGAGCTACAAAACAGATCTGAATGCTTTTACAACTAGGAAATTTCAGTCACAGGCAATACTTTTGTTGTGGAACTGAAATAATTCAGCAGCACACAAGGTAATTTACTGAATGATTCCTCGCTTCTTCACAGAAGAAAATTTTAGTCATGGGAGATGATTAAAATAATGTTCTTTTATTTCCCCTTTGTCAAACAGGGAAACAGCAAGGATGTCAATTACTGTGGTTTGGTTTAAATCAATGAAAAGTACAAAATCTCTGCAGAACTTGAATGTGAAGATTCAGAATGTTCTTACAAGAGGGCTCAACCTAAAACTTTTATATAGATATGTATTTATATTCCTTTTTTTTCCCCGAGTTGCTAGAACCTAATGCGGACCCTCCAAAAGTGAGACAGAACAAGAGCAGCTGCGCCTTCGAGCAAGGAAAGGAAGTGTAGGCAAAGAAAAGCAATCTGTACCAACCATAGTGCAGTTTGACGATGAACGGGTGATTTACTTCTACCAAGATGTCTCGCTCCATTTTGGTACGGACTCTGTCCCGAACTGAGGGGAGACAGGAAAAAACAACAACAGGGTGAAACAAATACATTTGCTACAACACAAACTCAGCAGAAAGGCTTTGCTGGCTAAAGGAATCTCTTCCTTCATCGCCTTATTTGTTTTTAATGTTCAAGTCTCCCACAAAATTCCTCCTTTCAGACAGCGAAACTCTGGTTTGTTTCTTGCCTGCCCTAACTTTCTTCTTTGCTTCATTATATTTCCAGCAAATCCCCATCTTTTGTGATAATCCATATTGCTTTCAAGAAAAAAAGCTCCCATCTACGTTCCCAACTTCAACTTTTGTATTAACTCTCTGTCCTGAATATAAAATATTTTTAAGATTACTTTTTCCCCTTTAACAGTAACAGTCCTATTTACACACAGTAGACTCGCACTCATTAAAATGTCTCCTGAAAGCCAAAACACTGAATTAAATTGTTCTGGCTCCTAGAACAAGGGAATTACTTAATTTAAACCACAGCAGAGTTCTGACTTAACAAAAGACAAAAGGAAAACTGTTTATGAAATTAACTTTTCATATAATGAAAAGTCTAAAAATAATTAAATAATCCCATTTTAAACTTTGAAAGAGCATTTCTGACCACATAATTAAAGCTACCTGGCCAGATTTAAAATAATACTTAAACATGAATTTACAAGTTACTCTAAAAAAAACCCTCCTGTCAGAGAAGAATTATGAACTCACTGACAAATATTTAAGATTAAAAAAAGCTTTTAAATACAGGTGCACTAAACCCCATGGTCCAAAGTCTCAGTTGAAAGACAAACCTACCTTTTAAAGAAGCTTTTTTCAACACTTTCATTGCATAAAGCTGCCCAGCATCAGGCCCAATTATCTTCCTCACAAGGAAGACCTGGCAATACAAAGCCCATTTTTAAATCACTGCAAGCTTGGTAATCAAACCCAAACTCTCACAAAACATTTGCAAACCTCCCATTAATGTCAGGCAGCTTCCAGTGCTCTGTACTAAGCACACACCTTTAAAGGAAGAGCAAAACTGCATTCCTTGATCAGATCAGAGCTGCAAAGCACCAAGCTTTCTGAAGCATGACACTGGCCATAAACTTTGGATTCTTTCCTGATTTATCAAAGAAGTTCTTACAGAAAGATGTTTCTTTCTATCACTTTCTTGGAGAATGACAATTCTGCCTGGTCTGCCACTTCCCAAGAGGTTTTTGAGGTTTAAGACCCAAGTCTCAAACATGAAACATTCATTTTTATTAATGAACTCTGTGCAAGTGGTGAGATGAAAGCAAGGAAACCTCACCATTTAAGATCAAAGCACCCTTTCCCTCTGGAATAGCAACTCCAACAGGTTTTTCTACTTTTTTCTCTCCAGAAGAGTTTTAAAGATAGATCGGATATAACCTGACACTGAGAAAAGCATATTAGATAAAATATTGCAGTACAAAGACATGGATCTACACTAATTTTTAGCCACCACATCTTCCAATTTACAAAATGGTTTAATATGTGCTCCTACTTCTAAATTGCTGTTCTTGTAATAGCAATTATTAGTTATGAAACATTAGGTTTTGCTCTAAAAAACAACATACAAGTCACAAGAGAAAGCCAAGAGCTCCCCAAAATTACCTTTCTGATCTCACCTTATCCAGACTTTAATTTACAATTAATTTACATCTAGAAGTTATATATATTTTTTCAATGATCTTGTCAAATTTTCCATTCTAGAATCAGAAATTCAAGCACTGTCATGAATAAGTTGTGCAAGGTTGAGAGAGGGGTTGTTTTTATTTGAAGTTCTGGTTAGAAGAAAAATGTCATCATATTTCAGGGTTGTCTGGGTTTTTGTTTTAATAAGTTTTGCCCAATAACTGACCTACAACAGTGCTCTCCTATAGGCCAAGGTGATAGAATATAGTAAAGGGAGTAATTTGAACACCTGCAACTAAGAAAACAGCTGTAGATTAATACAATCACAACTATAAAATATTAATAATAAGCACATAGGAATATTTTAGTCTTAATAACCAACAACTTGTGAGAACATAAGGAATTCATGTACAAGTTACAAATTTTAGGTAATAAGACCCAAAATAGCTGAAAACTACTGAGGCACCACCTATTTATTTAATTTGCAGACAAATCCTCCATAACTCCACATCTGCTTTAGAAGGCACATCATTCCTCAAAGAATGAAGAGAGAAATTCAGTAATTCAGAAGGTTTAACCCTTTATTTCTGTGGAGGTGTTATATCCTACACTGATGTCAAAACCAGGCTCCAGGAAACCACCCTTGTGTTTGCCAAGCCCAAAGAAAGGACCCTGGGTATAGAAACTGGGAAAACACCATGAAGGCAACAGTCACTGATCCTCCTTGGTTTGTTTTCTCTTTTCAATGGAAAGAACAGAGATAAAGAGCTCTGAGCTCAGGTGTGCAACAGGCACTGTGCAGCTCCTGAAGCTGCTTCCTGAAGAGGCACTGCCAGGATTCCAAAGCTCCAGAGCATGTCTGGCCAAGCTGCTGGGATTCCAAGCAGGAGCACTCCTCAGGCTGGCAGAACCCTGAGCTCTGGGAAGCCAAATCTGAGTCAGGGCTGGCTGTGTCAGCTGTGCTGAACCCTGAGGGAGCTTGACATCTCAAGTCAGGAGTAATAAATATATGGAGCCTTTCAGGCTTCTACAGTGAGAATTGTGTGAGGGAATTGGCAACCAACATTACCAGGTAAAGGAATGTTTCTGAAACTTCAAAATATTAAGAAATATTTAAAGTCTGTTCTCCACCATCACTTATGCACAGAATGCCGTCCTAATGCCAATTTCTTCCTCTCCCATTGCACTCTATGCAGGGGGTTGTTCCTGCTTAGAGACACACAGAACCAGCAAAAGAACAGGAAAATGGGAACAAATGTAAAGCTGACTACTTTAGATGTTGCAAAAGATGTAGTTTGAGTCTGGTTTTAAAAAATTAATTACCTTCCTATACACTAGGATTAATATTTCAACTACTGTGTTTCAACACAGGGACTGAAAAGATCAGATTTTCAACTTCATTTCTGCAAAGTGACACCCAGTAGCACATTACAAAAGGAAAATATTGTAACAAAAACCCTGCCATATTTCTTCTCTGTGCCATTTGAATAATTAGTGTTTTTTAGCTGTAGATCACTTGATAAATACAGCAAACTTGAAAACCTGGTTATTTACTTTAAGTTCCATACTGCCACAATCAACTCTTCTGTAGCTACATAAATACAGATTTTGTGTCTTGAAAAAAGCCAAACATTCCCAGCATGTCAAGTGCCATCACTAAAAGACAAACCACCATTTCCTTCAGAAGGTTCTGTCCATGGCACTGGAGCAAGGCTGGGAAAGGATTCAATTACTCTTACTCAATACATTTTCAAACATTCCCAGCAGCCCTGCTGGCCACTATTTCCCTGGAATGTCTGGACAGGTCTATGGAACAAGTTTATCATCTTACCTTTCCAAATGATCCCTGTCCAAGGACCTTAAGTAGTTCAAACTGTGCTGGATCTGCTTTCTCACATCCTTCTTTCACATGGTGTGTAATAGGAATTTCTTTGACACTTCCTTCATCCTGTGATTTAAAAGCAAACAAAATACAACAGTGAACAGGCCTGCAGTAACTAAGTCTTGCTAAAAGTGCATGTAAATACCTAGATTTTTCTTTGTTTAGTTTTATTTTAGTAAAATATTTTAAATTCTAATAAGGCTTCAAGGAAAACTGTTCAAATGAAGAGTTTTTCCCATCTATCTTTTCTCAAATAGATGCATCTAAAATTTCTAAACGGAAGGAAAATTCTCAAAGAATGCTCATTTCCTTTTGCCATAAATATTTCAACTACAGAAAAGCTGAATTATTTTACATGAAAGGAATAGATGCACAGATTTTTAAACCAAGGCTTCTGTGCTTCACCTCTGCTTAGCAGCTTTAGTTTTCCCAGTGATTACTCTTCTCATCTTTCCCCCTTCCTGAAATGTCTTAATGAAAGCCAAATTGAATTTCATCATTTGGGGTAATTCTTGCTTTTCACAGCAGCAACTAATATCTCTGGCCATCCATTTGTAGTTGGAGGAACAGGCAGCATTTGAAGACCATAAATAAGAGATGAGTCATCTTAAGGACTGAGAATTCTTGCATCCAAGATAAGAAACTGCTCTGGTGTACAGAGCTCCTGGGAAGATTATCCTGTGTAGGGACCTCCTTCAGATAGCTGAGGGTAATTCTGAGCTAGGTGAGTGATTTAATATTCTCTTGACTTTCTCATATCCCTCTCATCTTTAGCAAAGCAGGGCACAGCAGCCCCACTTGTGAAAAGACTAACATTCCAGGTGACAACAAATCTCATGATGGATTGCAGCTTTTATGGTGTAAGAGAAGTTTCTGAGAGCCAAAACAAGCAAGGTGTCAAAATAAGCACCCTTGAAATTAAAAACTGAGGCCTACAACAGCAACCTCAGCTTGCAGGTGGAAAAAGAGCAGCACCCTCAGCCCTATCAAGAATATCAATAAAAATCTTGAACACAACAAAATCACAAGTGAAAATCCCATCTGATTTGCAGTACTTTGCTTTTGGGGCATCAAATGATTATCAGCTGTCTCCTATCCTCATCTTCAGGCCTTCACTTTGAAAGCTTCTCTTAGCAGAGACCAGAAAAACCCCCAACCTCCTGTGAGTTACAGCCCCTTGATGAGAAGTGCAAGCAGCACCAGGAAAGGACCTGAGCACTGGATGAAACAGCTGGGTTTTGGAAATAACATCATTCTATAGTCAGGTGAACTTACTGCCCCAGACTGTGAATCAAAACTTCTAATTAGCTTTATTACAGTTCATACAAAGTACCTGGATGAAATTCTGGTTTTACACAGAAATTCAGAGTAGAAATCTGCTCATCTGAATTTGCACATACTGCAGTAATTAAAGAAAAAAAAAAGAACCAATCGTCACACTGCATTAATTTCTTCTTCCTTAATTGCTTTGTTTGTCCAGAGGGGGAAAGAAAGAGTTCAAACAAACATCTTGGTATATTCCCAAACTGTAGTCCAACTGTTACTGCACACGAGTCCTTTCCCTTCCCCTCTTATTTCATCCTCCTTCTGGGAAAGGCCTGTTTGTTCTGCCTGCTTCCCACACAAAGGTGGGTATTAACACCAGACACTGCTGGAAAACAAAGTTAATTCTACAATTCACAACCAAGCTACTTTATTTTCCTCTTTGGTCACAAACCCCCATCACACACTGATGACACACTGTGAACATCCCAACTTCCCCTCATCCATCCCCCTTGGTGCATTTATGGGCTCAGAGGAAAGATACACCTATCTTTTCGTTTTCCTTACTTTTTAAACACATGCCTAATTTAAGGCAGGTAAGAACAACAGCGTTTTGAAGTCATCTGATGACAGATGAAAGCAGCAAGTTGTCTAATTACACACCAAGTTGTACAAGAGACTTAATGGCTGCTTCTTCCTATGAAATATGTAAATACTCTATTTAGAAGCCTTTTTTCTTCACCATCCTAATTTGTATTCCCTAACATCGCGAAACTTTGCATGAGAAAAGCTCTTTAAGAGTTCAGCCTCTCCTGTGTTTATCACCCACCTCGAGCCATTAGCCTGTGACATCACACAGTTGCTGAGGAGACTGAGAGGATTTCTAAATGTGAACTCAGGAGAGAAATGTTTTCCATGCAAATAAAGACTAACTTGAGATGGATGAAATTAGTTGGGGTTTTTTTTTAATAAAGTGTTTTATCTTCACAAAAGATGTCTATATAATTTCACTTACTTAACTATCATTAAGGCACTAAAAATTGGCATGATTGAGGTATAGAGAAACCTCTTAATCACTGCCAAGGAATGAGCACACAGGGCAGAGCAGCTCCAAGCCACTTTCATTTTCATTTCTACTTTGGCCTCCACGAACTGCAAATTTGGTTATCTCATTCTGTGCTCTGCTGCTTGAGCAGCAAATTTCTTTCCAAGCTGAGGCACCAGCTCCTGCCCAGCTGCACAAGAGGGAACTCTTCTCCGCTCCCAGCAGGTTCACCAGGAGCCAAGGAGCCATAGAAAACTCTGGGATCAGTCATGATTTGTCACAGCTCCCTGGAATGTTGCTCCAAGCAGCTGAGAGCCCAGCAATCTCCCTCTCCTCCCCGTTCAAGAGTAGTAGAAAACTCAAAGAACCCCCTGCTCCTTTCTTTGCTACATGTGAGACCACTCTGATACTTTATTTACCCACTCCACGCCAGGAAATGTCCAGGCAGCACGTGGGAATGCCCAAGACTGCATTCTCCAAATCCCTTCCTTATACATGTTGCTATTGTAACACAAGGTTACAGCTGGTGACAAGACCTACTTATCCCAGAATCCCAGACTTGTTTGGCTTGGAGGGACCTTAAAGCTCATCCAGTGCCACCTCCCGCCACGGGCAGGGACACCTTCCACTATCCCAGGGTGCTCCAAGCCCCGTCCAATCAATCTGGCCTTGGACACTGCCAGGGACTCTGTGGGCAACAGATACCTTCGTGACCCTGCTCAAAAATACAAGGGTGAGTGTGTTGAGAAATGCTGGCCGACATTTTTTCCATGGGAAGTCAGGCATTTCATCACAGGATGAGCATGAACTTTAGTCCAAGATTTAGCCAGCACACAGCATCTCCTAAACACGCACTGGAAAAAATCCACGCTCAAGAGGGGCTTATCTGGAATACTTCTACATAAAAGCAAAATTAACGTACCGGTGTACATATTAATTCTGTTCTAAAAAAGCAGAATTAAGTACCTTTGAGCTGAAGGTTCAGCAGCTACACTAAAAACTACAAAGGCAGAACAAATATTGTAGCCAGAGCAGCATTCAGCACTCTGCGTGAAAGGTTCCAGGTTGGCCTGAGCACTTCTGAGGTTGAGGGATCAAATGCTCCCTCCAGCACAGGGAATCTTTCCATAAAGCTCAGCCTCATGCAGCAGATTTTCCCAAACAAGGCACTTACAGTCTCTACCCAGGTACTAATTTCCAAAGCCACCTTTGAGACATAAAGTCTCCTCAGATATTGTTCAAATAAAATGGTGGGTTCAGAAGTTATTAAAGAGCAGGGAATGCCTAAATTTTGCTTCAACTGGAGGTCATGCTAATGAGTGGCTGAAGTGAGCAGGAACCAAACACTTACGTGGTAGGAATATGGTTCACCTTCTTCCATAGGCTCGTCTGCCATTTTAAGGCCATTCAGCTGGAAATGCAGGAAAAAAAAAAAGGCAAAAACATCATTAAGACCCAGCAATTTCAAATTAAT
The DNA here is from genome assembly GCA_008694505.1 of Cyanoderma ruficeps. Lineage (NCBI taxonomy): Eukaryota > Metazoa > Chordata > Aves > Passeriformes > Timaliidae > Cyanoderma > Cyanoderma ruficeps. Next base: position 103,927 of record VZDJ01000134.1, read on the forward strand.
AAGAGTTTGAAATTTGACCAATTTACATTTCAGAGCACACAAGTGAAAACTGGTGGTGGGGTTGCTCTAATTTAAAGCTGTAGTTTCAAACAAACACTACGACTCAGTAGTTATATTTAGCATCTCCCTCATGTATCATTTAGCATCTCCTTTTGTAAATGCCATCATTATTATTATTATGCCAGTGTTATTTAATTGGGATTAATTTAAAACTCCTTTAAAAGCTACAGATACCACCCCTACAGGATGATACTAATGCAGAATTCCTCAGTTATGAACAAAACTTATGCTGCAGATGCTTTTCAGAAACTAGAGTCTTCTAATGAAAATTAATTTGCAGCTTAAACAGGAAAGATGCAAAAGTGATTCCAAGCCTTTTTGAAAATACCAAGTTTACAGTTGCAGTAAAAATAAAAAAGTTCAAAACTTAGTTTAAGCACTCTCTAAGTCACAAACAATTTGGTGCTGAAAATAAATAAAAAAATACCAAACCCCAGAAATATGAAGGACATGCTCTGTTCAGACATGCAAAGCATTCATTAAAAACTGGAAATACCTGACAAAAACGGGTGAATGCCATTATGGATTTTGCTAGTAATAACTGCTAATTTATTCATATATTAATTGCTCAGCATCTCTACCTTTATGTGGCACAGGTGTTACACTAAAATACTAACTAGAAATGACATAAGAAAACAAACTTTTTTTCCTGAAAAGAGAAGTTGAACCAATTAAATTCTTAGGCTGGGTAACGACTTTTTTTTTCTTGTACTTCTGAATTTTTCTAAAATCCCTGCCTAAGATATTGGAATATGGTATTACTGTCAGCATGGGAGTTGGTAAAACACAGGACTACAAATAAATGCCCCACAGATTCCTCTGTTCAGAACCAAACCCAGAATGTGGAGGAACAGGTGGGGCTGCAGGGACAGGTTTGTACCACGGCTGTGTCACCCAGGCAAACTCTCAACCAATTCCACTGCTGCTACAGACTCCTGGTTTGGAGAGCTTTAAAGAATTAATACACAAATTAATGCTTTTGATAAAATTAAATCTCCGATTTTTGTAGCAAGATACTGGCACATATTTTTGGACTTTATCCTCACTGGGAAAACAAAAACAAAAAAAAACCCAGAAAAGCAGATCAAGGAAGTAGCATAGAGCTTCATTTATTTTCACTCTACAAGTTTCTATTTATCATAAGTCAGTTTAACCAATGGTACCTCCAACCCACGCCCACCCTTGGTCTCTCATGTGTTGCCACTCCCACCCTAATGGCCAAAAATCACTCATGCATTACTCCGGATCCAGAAACCAAAGCTACTCATTTGCTACATTACTTATTTCTTTTTTTGCAGGATTATTTTTTTCCAAATTAGACAGTGGGAGGGACAAGACACTCACTGTGGTTGTTATTGTACGAATTAGCGGAATAAATCCAGAAGTAAACTGAAGTTCAGCCCAGCTCTGACCTCCAACCTCATTTCCATGCAATTTCTTTTCACAACACCATAAGATTATATTCAAGTGTGCACCGAAGTGAAGCCCACCAAAATTGTCCACAAAGCTTATTTAGAACTAGAAATAAACTGGGTTTCTACTCCAGGTACTCAGAAATGTAATAATGTTGTTCCTTCATGGACTTTAATTCGCAGTGATTTTATTGTGCATTTCACCTTTTCTTTCTATAAATATGGGCAACATTTTCCAAGTTTTGTTACTTAAATTTAAGCTCTGGAACCAATGCTACCAGCCAAAAGAACTGCAGATACACTGAAAACAATACAGATACAAAAAATGGGGCTGGAATGGGGTTTTGAACCCAAACTCTGTGTGTTATTTCATCTAGGTCGTTCCTGAGAACACCACTTATTGTACTTTGGACTTGCTGGCAATCAAGTACACTAAGCTATTGGGTTTTTATGGCAGGTAATCATCTTAATTAACAATTTCCTATCATGCACTTCTCCTCTTCACTGCTGCTCCTTGGTTTGTGTTTGTTTTTTCCTGTCCAGTCTCTCTGTACTGATACAGACTGGGACATCAGCCAATCTGTAGTCCAAAGAATTTGATGTTCAAGGGCATGAATATGCTTTTATTGCTCGATACACACAACTACATTTTTGCCATATTTGTTGCGAAACCTGGTCACTGACCATTTAAAAGAAAACAAAAAAGGAACAAAAATCTGCAAACTTGTTGGTATATAACCCAAAGTCTGGTAGCTTGTTAAGTAATTCAGCTAAAAAAAATCAATGACAAAAATCAAATCATTACTGTCTTGTACAGTCACTTAATTGGCCACGTTTCAGTAACCAGAAGCTGGCAAAAAAAAAAAAGTAAAGTGACAGTTAATACTTATTTCCCACCTCTGTGGAAACCAGACACCAAATGCAGCTTCCACAGCCAAGTGAGGCTCCTTTTAGTGATTTAATCATGAATATTTATGCATAAACATATATAGAACAGAACGATTCTAACCTGTAAGTCATTACTTACTAAATAGCTACAAATGCACAAATTTAATTTATTATTGAGAATTAAAAAGCACAACTCTCTATAAAAAGAACAGGTGAAAGAAGCCAGTACTACGATTGTGAAGGAGATTCCTTCATCTTTCCATCATTTTACTGTTCAGTGCTGCTCAAGTCCTACAACTGAACATTTTAAACATTAACCCCCGTGAAAACACAAAGTGAACTCAGACATTTAGGCAAACACTGAAAATACTTTCCAAACACGCATCCTGGAAATGACACAAAGTACCCCACGTTGTTGATTAGTATGAAATAACAAAAGGAACTATGTAAATAGATGAGCTCAAAGTTTAGGTCCGGGCACCTGGCAGGTCAGACACTCACTTTTGAGAGGTGCAGGCTGAGGGTCCCAGCTCCCTCACAGGGAGCAATGTGCCTCTGGATTGAAATAGTGCCACGGATCCCATGGCTGGGACCATCCCTGTTACCTTGGGAGAATATCCAAAGGGCTTCTGTGGGCTGGGAAAAGGCTTAATGACTATTGCACATGTTTTTCCTCTGATTAGTACAGCAGAACAGAGGATTCCCAGTAGTACCAAAGGCTTGAACCATTTGCCTTCCCCCCCTCCCCCATATTAAGGATGTTTTCACTGTTTACATGGTGAATGCCTTAGGACCTGGTGGGTCTACAGGTTTTGGGTGAAAGAAGCCAGGCAAAGGTCAGCAAAAGTGCCTAATCCCAGGAAAAGCAGTGGAAGATTCATCCTGCCCTGGTTTTACATGTCTTCACCGAGACATAAAAACAGAATTTTAAAAATGCTAGAAAAAGTAGAACTGGAAATTTTATCATCATACTGTAATTAGAAGTAAAAATCAGTATTCGGCACCACTCACCTAAAATCATGTCTGGTTTCAAACAGGTAAAATTCCACCCAAGGATCACCAAGACCTCCTGTATCCTCCACAGCTCCTCCTTCCCTGGGCTCCATTTGGGAAGTTACTGTGGTGTTCCCAGGGCTGCACCTCAGTTCTCCCACAGGAACAGAGGAATAAGCAGTCTCCTTCCCCACACACAGAAGGAATGCTTCAAATACTTACTTCAAAATATTTGAGTGGAAGCTGACATCAGAAATCCCAATTATGTCAAAAAGACTTTGAAAAAAAAAATCCTGACAGGACAACCACATTTGTTCCTCATTTATTCTTAATTACATCTATAGAGAGTTTGCACCGTTAATTTAATTAGCAACACATCGGCCTATTGAGGATTTCCTGAGATAGGCCTGAGGAATTGGAGGGTTCTGGGCACATCCACTCCCCACCTGCACAAACTCCGGGCCAGCCCCAGTCCCTCAATTCCCCCCACAACCAGAAGAGGCCTCTAAACTCCTTCACACTCTTTATCACACCGAGTAAAAGAGAGAGAGAAAGCAACCTAGAACACCTGAAACCCACAATCAATTACTAGGGAGAGTTACAAAGTTCTTTTCCTGTGGCAAACAAACGATACATTCGCACAGGACACCAAACCTTCAGCAACATATAATTAGTGATTTTAAAAGAACATTTTGATCCTTCCCACTATCAGATCAAGGGAGAATTACGTGTGCCTCCAACAAGTTACAGCTCTGACAAGACACAAAGCTGACCCCAAGCACAGGGATCACTGAATCAGCAAAGGACTTGAAATCTTTTCACTCCTGCCTGTGTACACGATCTTAACTCCAGAATCAAAGGGCATAAAACAGCCAGTCTCCAAATCATGTTTAATGGCAGGTAATTCTGGAAAAGGGTAAGATTTAAGCTTGAGGAAAGCAACTATTTCAATTTTTTTTTTCCTTAATGTAGCGAAGTAGTACATAAATGGCAGAATTCTATCTACGATGAGTAAACAAATCATACCATTCTTTGGATTTAGGGTTATTGGGAAGCAGGTCCACAGGTATCCTGCAGGAAGCAAGGTGAGCTATTGGCAACAGACTCCTGGCTCCTGTCAGAGACTCAGAATACTATAGCAGATTTCCAAAACTAATGTCAGAAGTGGTAAACAAACCTACCACCATTATTACTGTGCTGTAGCACTTTCCAATGCATAAAGACACTCACTGTTTCCCCTTTAAGAGCATTAATATGAATACTTTTTTTTTTTTTAAAGGCAACCTGTTCTTCAAGATCTTTACAAAATCTGTACATTGCTGCAATGGCTGAGGGCACTCAAATCAGGGGCAATGTTTTACTTTCCCTCCTTAACAGAACACCAGCCGATTGTGGATGTTCTGAGAGATGCACAAAACTAGGTAGAGCTGAGTCATCCACGTCACTGCCAGTAATTACTCACAAAGGAGTTATGCAACTCCTAACACTGACAAAATTCAGTGGCCTTCGACAGACCGGGCTCACAACGTGCTCCAGAGGATGGACTGAAAACACTGGCCAAAATCAAAGATGCATTTATTTCAGCTGGCAAAGGCAGCGGCTTATGTACAAGAGCAGCAGAGCTCAGCTCACGAAAATGCCTTTTGAAGGGCAGCAACTTTCAATGCAGCCCCGTTTTCCTGCAGAACACTTCAGTTTTCAGTCACTTTTTTTTTTGTTTCACTTGTCTCGCTTGTCACAATCAGGCAATTAAGCAACTGGTTCCTGAAGTATTTACTGCAAAAATAAGTACTTGAGAAGGAGGTTGCATTTATGCAATTCACAGTATTCATTACCTGCTTACAGCAATTACACAGTTCATTGTAAATGCAATCCTCCCAGTTTAAGGGGCAGAAAGTGCCCAAATTCCTGTATTCTGCCCAATTCCAACTATTTCTGCATTTCATTCAGCTTGGTCAGTTAAAATGTTAATGTTTACCTTCCTGTTTCTTGGTAGACTGTAATTACATTTTAATGATCTACAACAGTAGATTATGATCAATACCTTCACACCTGTTTTTATTACCATGGAAATACTTATTAATCCAATATCCAGGGGGAAAGAAGTTCACTGAATATTTGAAGCTTTTGCAGCACAACACTGATCCTTCCTACCTAGGCTTAAGGAATTCCCAGTCACAAAACAGCTTCACAAGTGATACTGTCACAGGAATATCAACACAGGAACAGCACAGTGCACAGCCCCAAATCCTCAGCACTTCAAAGAGCACCCCAAAATGGGCAAAATAATTCAATCTTGACCTTCAATGATTTCTTCCAAAAGTTCATGCTATTCTTGTGACTCGAAGCATGAGAATTTGTTTCCTACTTCCAAGATCACCTCCTTTCCTTGCCAGGTGTTTTTAATCCAAGTCAACACAATCCAAGCTACTGGAAATGCACTTACTGCTAATAACATAATCCTAAATTTAGTCAACAAGCAGAGTCCTCAGAGGAAACCATTCTTCCAATTTTTCCTCCGGTGCCACAGCCGATGGACAAGAGCATCAGAAGGCACAAGTTAACCTTCAAAATAAAAACCTATTTCACAGTAGCTCTGCTGACTGTAGTTCCAGCAAGGCCAAGGTCAGAGATCTCTCAGATTGCCAATACAAGGCTGTAATGAGTACTATGAGCTTATACTTAATTCTATTAAATTTAAGCCCAAACTAAAATTTATTTTGACATAAAATACACCTTTGTTGAATCCCCAAGCCACGTGGATGTAGAAATCCAACGAGTGAGAAGTGCAGCACACCCCTGAGATCACTTATGGAAAGAGCTGCACAACACAAGTATTTGTTCCTGGAATTTGGGAGCTTCACATTCAACTTGAAGGAACTGGTTTGGCACAAATGGGCTTCAAGTGCTGCTGGCCAAACCTAACACGGACACAACAAACACCAGGTCTGCTTTTAATCAGAGCACGACTGGAGGAGCTTTACACAGACCTTGTGAAATAGCTCAGGTACACGCCTGAGGAAAATACAATTTTAAGAGTAACAGCTGCCTTCAGATGTTACACAAACACGGAGCCTTTTCAGCTGGACACCCTTGGCCTATGCTCTGCTGGCTCTCCTTGCTGGAGGGGGCTTGTCCAGCCAAAAAACACCAGGGGTGCACATCCCAGCTCGGCTGCAACACTCTACACTTGATTATTTTAGCACTGATACGTCATAATTTTGTAATATTTCCTAAAGAACTGTCCTACAGGACCAAGAAAGTTCTCAGAGCTTCACTAAGTTTCATAACCTCAGTTACAACAAACTGCTTTTACAGACAATAAGAACGAATAAAATAAGCCCTGATACTTCTGCTGACTTTCTGATCCTGAAGCTTCACTAACATAACTAGAAGCTCTCTAATATTAAGGTAGAGGGACTGCAGCAAGTATTACTAATCATTACAACATTTTAAAGTCTTAGGGTGTTGCAGCCATGGTACAAAAATGCATATCCAGTAATTCCAGGACTTGGCAGTGCTACTGACATCCCCAAATACTGAAAGCACTAGGAAATTCAGGGGAGTTTTCCCCTTTCAATTTTTATCAGGGAAAAAAATTCAACAAGACCCTTTAAAGGACATCCTTTCACCCCTGCACACTTTGTACTTTGAGATGATTTTGCTACAAACCCTTTTCACTCACAATAAGAAGAGTCTGGTGCACTACAGAAAGCAAGTCTGACCAGTTTTAAGCAGCTTTATTTAGATAACATCTTTTGTGTGTCTAACAGACCTAGGTGTAATCTTTTATTTGTCACAGCTGACGATACCTGATATGCAACCCTTCACTTCTGATTTCAAAGTGCAAGAGTTTTAATACTCGAGCACCACGTCCTGCTGAGACACGGGAATCATTGCAACAGAACCAGTTTTACCTTTTATTTCCTTTTAAATTGCATTTGTTCCTTGCTGATGAAGCACCTCGAGCACTAAGCAATACCTCGAAGTCGTTCCCCGTTCTCTAGCACGTTTAAGCATCCAAACCTCAGCCAGGCACTCCTGGTTCTCTCAGGTCGTTTTGTGTAGGATAATTAAGGTATAGCAATTCCAGGCAAAGGGACCTCCGTAGTGACAACCAACCTGCATCCGCATCCACATTAGCGCGAGCAAATCTCCTGCAGAACTTAAAAGTAACTTTTCACCGGAGCTACGGCCATAAAAGTGAGTTTACACCCCCTGGGATGCTACGTGGGGACGGACACCTGTGACACGAAACCAGCCGGCAGGCGACACAAAGCACCGGCCTCCCCCGGGCGCCGATCCCGCAACCTCCACACGTGTCACGGCCCTCGCCCGGGGGGTACGGCCGGGCGCGGGGCGGCCGCGGGGCTGCGCGGCGGCGGCGGTCGGGCCCGCGGGACGGCGGGGGCGGGCGGGGGCCGCCGGCCGTGAGCCGGGGCCGGGCGGCGGGGCCGGGCAGGGCGGACGCGGGTCGCGGCCGGGCGCAGGCCGGAGGCGGCGGG
>VZDJ01000134.1:112089-222382 GCA_008694505.1 Cyanoderma ruficeps
AAAAAAAAAAAAAAGAAAACCCCAAAAGTTTCGTTTGGTTTTGTTTTTTTTTCCGAATTTGCGAGCTGTGGGGACAGGAAGCGCGGGCGGCGGGGAGGCACAGCCCGGTCCCCGCGGGGCCCGCTGCGGTGGGAAGCGAGAAGGAGCCGGGGCGGCAGCGGAGCCGCCTCCCCGCGGTTACAGCGCACCGGCCCCGACGCCTTTGTTTGCAGGCATGTGTTCGGAGAGGAACAGCGGCGCTGCCGAACGGGGGCAGGAGAAAGAGCGTGCATGAAAAAAAAATTATATTCCCCCCCCCCGTTCACCGTTCGATTTTAGGAGCTGGAAGTCACTAGATGATGCTGTCAAAAGTATGTTTTTAAAGGATGGAAAACTGCCTTAATGACAGTTTGTGTTTTAACACGCTGTATGTCTTATCAGTAAGCCCTGCCCTTTCGATGGAGCAAAGCAAGACTCAAACCGTTCTTAATTGCCCAACAATTTCGATGAAATGAGCACAAACAAGGGAGCAAGCTGGTGTGCCCCATAGCTCAAGCACTTTCCATGCTGAATTTTTGGCTCAGAAGTCAACCAGTGCCCAGACAACTGTAGGTTGCTGTGCTGCTGCAGTCCTTGATTAAATCCGATTCCCAATCCCCCAAAGCTGCCCATTCCCAGTTCCCTGTGGCTAAAGAGATGCCTATTGTGAATGTGTCACTGCAGCAGCCGCCAGCTGGCATGTCAGCATTTCCCTTGCAAGCCTATTTTTAAAGGTCTGGGACTCAACCACGGAAGACAAATGCTTTTGAAGTGCGTACCGAGAAAGTTTGCCCTTCACAAAACAAAAATCAGGTGAGAAAATGGAGGAGCAAAGTCACAGGTAGTTAATGTCGCCAGAGAATTTATGCTTTAAATATAGAATTGTTCAGGCTGGGTCACTTTATTTTTGTTGTGGTAGGAGTGTGTGAACACAGAGATTTTACAGCAATTAAGTGGCAGGAGATGAAGGGAGAGCTTTGCAGGCTGTTGGTGCCCACAGCCACATCCCAGTGCCTCTACTGGTGACACCGGCATAGCCAAGTGTTCTGTTTGATTAAATCTGTACATACTTCATCAGTCCTATCAGGCACTTAATTTAAATATAAAGGAAATCAAGTGAGAAGTGATTTTTGAAAGTTCTTGGAGTGCTCAACAAGAACTTGTGTCTAAAGCTCCTGTGGCAGATGTTGTTTGCTGCATCTGACTTCTCCCATTGCTCCAAATAATAACAGGCTGCAAACAAGTGTTCTGCATCCCCAGGGATTTGAGAAGTTCAGAGGAAAGCAGTAATTAAAGGAGTTAGGATTGTTATTTGTGTCAAAGGCTAGAAAGGCAAAATTATTATGTATGTAGCTAGAAGAAAAAGCAAATTCCAAATTTCTGTTGCTCTCGGTCGCACAATCAAACAAGCAAAAAGTATTCAATAAAAAGGCAAAAATATGTCACTGAAATGTAAAAATTAGCAAGACCCCCCCCTCAAATGCTCTTTTACAGAGAAATAAACCACCAAAAATACATCGGCAAATCACGGATATAGGAGGACCAGGGCCTCATGTCTTGGGTTTCAAATGAATATTTAAGATATTATACACCTGGATATTATATGCCCCTATTTCTAGAGCATCTAATCTGCCTGTAGGGGTATCATATCTCATTCAGTGCCCAGGTTTCAGCTGGGGGTATCACATCCCTGCTGTGCAATTTGCAGCCGAATATTTCTGACATTTCAGCACCTTCATCTGTTCAGCAGGTTCTGCCCATTCCACCCCTCAGCAGGTCCTTGTAGGAGCAGCATGAGAACCTCCGAGGGACTTTGATTAGATGAAGGGTTCAAAATAATTAGTTTCTTAATATAGATTCGCTTCAAAATTAATTCTACAGCATGGTAAAGTTGCTGAGAGTAGTATTTTATTGAGCCTAATAGGAAAGGAATAAAAATAATAAAAATAAAAGTAGTAATAATAATANGATCTGCAGCCAAAATTCAGCTTGTTCTGTATCAGTAACATGAAATCCAAACATTCAGTTTTATCTTTTATGCACCTGCAGCCACCTGACAGCATCCACACGAACTTTACTTATTCAATTTCCCTGAAAATCACCAATCACATGTTTGAACACAGGGAACAACAGCTTATTTATGAAATTTAAAAATCCCTGCACATTTCCTGCATGTCATTCCCAGCAGGACATTTGTCAGAGAGGCTAATTACAGATTAATGTTCCCTCTCCAGTTTTCTGGTAATCTGTAGCTACCCTAAACAATATCTTTTCAGAAGAATCCTGCAAACTCTGTGTTCATTCACCCAGCAAGTTTTCCAGGAAAGGAAAAATAAGAATATTATCATCAGGCCAGTGTCTTTTGTCCCCCTCCTTCCCCTGCTTAGTGACACTGAACTTGAACCACAGCAAGGACAGAGCTTTCCCCTGGTGAGCCAAACATTGGGAACAGAGGAGTATGTGGAGAGTGCCTCGTTTAGCAAGAGCTCAGGAAGGAAACTGCAAAAAGCAAAGTTTGAGGAAGCTGCCCTTGCTTGTTTCATTCTGCTTTTGTGACTCTGGTAACACCCCTGGAAGAGAACAGGTACAAATTTGGCTTTGAGGATTCAGTTCAAGGCAAGCTGAACTCTAGGATTGACTGTGAAGCTGGTTTGGGGGGGATACAGTTAATTCCTCATGGCAAATTTATTGAAGTTCATCATCATTTCACCTTTAATCTGTTGTACAACATGATTTGAGCACATTTTCAGAGTCAGAGCAGCACAACCTTTCCCCTGTTGTGTGGATGAATGCTGGTGGCTACAAAGCATGTCCTGTTTGTGCCACTCAGTCTCCTAGGAGGAGGAGAAACAACTGTCCTGATGCAACAAAAACGTGTCCTTGCATCCTTGAGTCCCTGCCAGAACTGCTCCAGAGGAGGGACTGCTCCACACAGAGCCTGGGGAGCTCCCACGTGGGCTCAGCGGGACAGCTGTGGTCATTAAAATGTGGAAATCCTCTACACACAGAGGAAATTGCTCAGGTCCTAAGGAGGTAAATAAATACAGCTGAATTTTCACAATTTTAGACACTGGTATCCCAATACTGAACATCAGTATACAGATTAAGTTATGGAACAGCATCATGGCAAAATCTTTGGTCAGTGCTGTGTTAGTGTGAATGTGAAGCAGAAATGTGAGAGCCCATATCCCACCCTGGAAATTCTGATTTTTAAAATGTGCACCTAAGCCAAGCTCGTTTACGTGTATTCACAGCGATGCGGCGTCAAATACAAACAGTGAACTTTCACTCTGCTGTGGTTATGCCAGAGTGTGAAGTGCAAGGGAAGGGGCCCGTGGTGAATCCCTGCCTCAGCTTCATTATATTTCCCCATCTCATCCCTTGTGCTTCCGTAGCAAGGTTTTAAAAGCTCACTTAGGGATAAAAAAAGGAAGCCAATTGGGAGATGATGCTCCCAGATCAACACCTTAAGAAAGATCTACTATTTCGTTCTCACCGTCAAAGCAAACATATTTTGGGGGATATTTTGGAACCGCGGGACAGACTTAGCAGCAAATTTTGCCACATTTGTCCAAAATGAGCTCAAGAAATATCTCAGCCATATGGAAAATACAATTAATTTATCTCTGCTGATCACAGTGCTTTGACAGTAAGGGATGAAAACTGCAGATAGGCACAATGAATGAAGATCCTACTAGACCTTTTTTTTTGCTTGTATATACTTGTTTTCACTTAAAAACTTTTTGTTTTCCTTCATTTTGAAATCCATTCTTAAATCAAATGTCCTATAGTTTATATTTTTCCCCCAAAACTGAGTGAATGCTACAAACCGGCCAACTGACACATCTCAGTTCTTCTCTATCCTCAAAGAAATTAAAGATGCGGTATCCTGTCTCCACACTGGCCAGGAAAGCAGATGCCAGACAGAACCTACAAACAGGGTAAGCAATAGCTAAAAATACAGCTCCAGATTTCTGTTTAGGCTCAAGCAATTCGGATTTCATAAACCAAGGGTGAGATCCTGCACAGAACAGTCTTGTAGCATATTTCTTCCATCAGTTTGCCCAAGTTTTCTGGAATATCTACATTTACAGTGATCGTAACACCACTCTAATTCCACCCTTATCACCAAAGGCTCACTCTGAGCCTGCTGCTTGGTTGGATCTGGTGTTCCCTGGCTTTATATTGCAAGGGAGCGGGATTAATCCCCCTCTGCACATCTGGGATTTCACACAGGTGTATATCCCACCTCCACCATCCCACCGGGCACTGCTCCCTTCCCCAAGCTGGGGATTCCTGGGCTGGTCACTCAGAGCTGAAGAGTCGGGAAATTCCTGTTTCTCTGCACACATTTTCATTGCTGATTTGGAATAAACATAAAACAGTTGTCAATAATGTGCACAAATTACAAAAAGAAGGAAAGTAATGAGCAGTCATCAGCTCCCCGAGTCCTGTTGGAAATGCCAAGGGACTCAGAGCACATCACAGGCCCACCACGAGGGCACAGAAGGGATGGAGTAAGGAGGGGGCTGGCTTTACACCCGTGAGTGACACTGCAGGGATGGATACTCAGGCTTTGTGGGCACTTTTGGAGAGTGAGCTTAGGAAACCCCAGCAGAGACCACAGGAATCCTGCAGCCTCCACATAATGACTCAGTGAAAACTCCAAGGCTCAGCTTTGTCCAAGCTCCTCCTAAGGACTCTTTGACAAGAATTTCTTTAGTAATTCATCTCTTTCCAAAAGCTACTGACAAAAACATGACCAACTGTATTTCTTATAGAAACTCCCAAGGTTAGCTGAGCCAAGTGCAGTCAGAAAACATAATTAAATACTGAAATAAGTCACTGCAGCAGTGTGCACACACCAACAGATGGCAAATCTACCACAAACAATTGATCCTTTTTTAAAAAAAACTGAATCTCACCTACCTTTGTCTTTTTCCAGAACTTGCTTCATTACAGTTCTTCAAACCTGATTTATCCTTGAAGCTGAAACCAAGCCTGAAAAATCCAACTGGAATTCAGAGCGAATTTTGCCTCAGAGCACAGAATAAACTACCATGATGTTCCAATATGCAAATGTATCAACAATGATGAATACTTAAGGGATTGATTGCATCCAAAATCATTGTGATCTCCATCTTCAGGGTAGTTCTTGTGACAGCAGAAAGTGTTACTTCTGCAGTGAGAGAGAGCCAAAGATGTTGCCAGTTCCTAACTTTAGCTAGGAGCCCACATACCATGCCTCAAACCAGTATCTTAATCATCCCAGGTGAAAATTCTTCCCATTTTGGAGGATTATAATTAACTTCCTACTGAGCCATGCTTAGAAAAATGCCTCAACCTGAAAGATTAAATAGGAACTTAGTATCTGTCAGAAATAATTCAGCAGTAGCTGTTTGTGTCTTGCAGTATAAAGATACTGGTTTAAAATTATATATTTAGAAGTTGTTTTCTCCTTATTGTGTAACAAAAGGACTAGACTGGATGAGTAATAGCTGCATTACTGGAACAGAGAGGAGGTCATGAATGGCACTTCAGGGATATCAGTGTGGCTCTTCAGATAATTGCTGCAGCAGCAGTGAGTGCTGAAAAGGTCCCCACTGCTGGAGGGACAGAGATCCACACCCTTCCAGTCCCCGGCTGTTCTGGGGCTCCTGGGAGTCACCACAGCTCCACTGCTATTTCTCTTCCACCACAATCAAGGTTATTTTCCAGCCGTCTTGACTTGGCTCCTGTTCCAGTTGGGGCACAACTTGACTCATCAGTTCTTTATTTGGAACACACATCACATTTCTGCACTTCATCAGTTCTTCTCCCAGCGAGGTCACTCATTTGTGGCCATTCAATACTTCCTGCAAGTGCCCAGCTCTCAGTTTCACCTTTTCCCACTGCCCTGAGTCTGGAGCCACTCTTCAGCCAAGGATGCTCTTTGCAGCCCTGAAACTTTGGGTTCAGCAGGACACAAGCTGAGCACATTCTGGAATACGTTTCAGAATCACTCTTAAGCCCAACTTCTTTTCCCATTAACTCTGGTGACAACATTCATAATAGTTTCAATGAGAGCATGATAATTCTGTAAGTAATTGCTATCAGGAATTTAATTTAAACCTCATTTGACTGACATTTCTTGTTTGCAAGATATCTATTTTAGGAACGTCTTGCTAGTATATCTCTCTTCATCTTAGTCATGACTGATAACAGAATAATCATCTCAACCACTTTCCTTTCCTTTTCTTTTCCTGCATAATGGCTTTACTGCATTTTTACATAGCAAACACAAGAATAGAAACAATTAGACAAATAACAGTATTATATGGAGATGAGCAGGTAAGTGACTAGAACTAACTTGAAACTCTTTACTAGGCTGAGAAGCCTCAGGAGCCACAACAGGGCTGTTGAAAAGACTAAGGAGTGATGCAAGTTGCCTCTAATTCCTGTTTGCCTCAGCTGGGCTTACACAGGTGTATTAAATACAGAATGTCACCATGCCAGAACTCCAACCTGCTCCTGATCTCACTGCCAGAAGGGCATTGAGGGGCTGGAGTGAGTCCAGGGAAGGGAATGGAGCTGGGGAAGGGGCTGGAGCCCCAGGAGAGGCTGAGGGAGCTGGGAAAGGGGCTGAGCCTGGAGAAAAGGAGGCTCAGGGGGGACCTTGTGGCTCTGCACAACTCCCTGACAGGAGGGGACAGCCAGGGGGGATCAGGCTCTGCTCTCAGGGAACACGGCCAGGAGGAGAGGGAACAGCCTCAAGCTCCACCAGGATGGGCTCAGCTTGGACATCAGCAGGAATTTCTCCATGGAAAGGGTGGTCAGGCCTTGGAAGGAGCCGCCCTGGAAGGTGGTGGACTCCCCATCCCTGGAGGTGTCCAAGGAATGCCTGGATGTGGTACTCAGTGCTCCGGGCTGGGTGACAAGGTGGCAATGAGTCCCAGGTTGGATTCAATGATCCCAGAGGTTTTTCCCAACCTCAGGGATTCTGGGATCCTGTGCTGCCCTGCAGGAGTTCACTGCCCATCCTCCAGCACTATCCAACAGCACAGCACCAGCAGCAAAGTCATCCCAGTCGCATCCTGCTCTTCCAGGACAAATCTGAAGCAGCAATTGCCAGGCCATTGATCTCTAATCAGTGTCTTTCCTACAGGGAAATGCCACAGAACACTTTGCAGGTCATTTCCTTGCTCTTAATAACCAACAGCAGCCACAGGGCAGCCAGGTGCTGAGTAAGGAAGGACAAGGCTCACCACCACTCCCAGTTCTTTGCCACATTTCCTCCTCTCCTGCAAATCCACGGGGACAACTGATTATGAGGAGTCTTCAACCAGTTGACTGTGACACTGAAAGAGCTGCTTCTCCTGTCACTGAGGAGCTGTCACAGGCATCGATGGAGCTGTGGCAGAACAGCTGAAAGTGGTAAAAAAATTGACAGACTAGCAGACTTCCTGGAAAAAAAGGAAACAAATCCAGTCCACACCATGTGAGAGGCAGATTCTCACCGACCTTAATGGGAGGGTTTTTCAGTAGATGTTGTGAATTGGCTCCAGTGAGAAACAGCAGCACTCAGTGGAGGAAACATCTCACAGGATGAGGTCAGGCTTGTAAAGAATGGCTCTTACCCACAGCCCAGCCCAGCAGCAGAGCAATAAATCACCTGTAAACAGCAACAGTAATTCTGGTGGGGTACCTCAACCTCCCTAACAAAGCTACAAAACCCCAGCTCCAGCCTAGTTTCAGTTTACATTTCACCAGTTTGTGGTGCTCTGAAGCAAGTTCAAAGGATGTAATTCTGAGCATCAATATTTATCTCGTAAAAGGAGGAGGAACAACCTTTGAGTTTTCTTCCTGCAACAAACACAGTGCTGTACCACCTCTGGAAGGCCGGCAAAAAGCACCAGGGCAGGACTCTTCAAAAGAGGAAGATCTGCTTTTTTTAATACAAAAAATTAATAAGCCTCACTTTTAAAATCTGCTAACAGTAATCTCAAGGAAAAAAAAAAAGAAATAATGCTGGGTTTGTGTGGGAAGGAAGCAGATTTAAATCTCAAATGAATGACGTACCTTGTAATTACAGGAACCATTGAAAGAGATAGTCAGAATTAAAATACTTCCAATATTCTCAGCGAAGTATTAATTTGAAAATTTTCAAGGATGGATAACTGCACATAAACAGAGGCAGATGATCAAGGGCCAAAGTTCAAATTAACTCAAAAGAAAGAAGTCAGCCTTGTTAAATGATATCTAAAATTGTCCCTGAGCTCAGCAGCGAGGGCTTGAGGCAGCAACTTGGATTTAGTGTGAAACTTTGCCTTTGTGAGTGCCACAGCTGCCTTCCAACAATGCCTTTCAGGAGCCCATGAACCCTGAGAACGCTTCAAAATTTAAATTAAAACACCTTTCCAAGTTTTCAGTCACCAAACAATGGGTGATTAAGCACAATCATTAAGCTTGCAGCAACAGAAGTAATGTGTTTCTTCCACTATGACAAAGTCCTCATTGCTTAATGCATTTTAATAAGACAGCTATAAAGTATTTTGTGTTGCACCTAGCTATTAATATTGGTTATTTAGCACTCTAGGTGGAAGATGTTTTCACTCAGAGATGATTCCGTCGGTATTAATGCTACAATAAAACTATGAACCCATTTTATATCAATTAATGGCATTTTTTTGGACCCAGTGGGCCCAGTGGATTCAATTAACGGGATTTTTTTGGGCCCAGTGGACTCAATTAATGGCGTTTTTTGGGCGAGGGAGATGATTACCTGAGCACAGAACCGGCAGGAGACCCCCAGACCCCTCAGATAAGATTTTAATGGGATAAACACACGGTATCAATTTTCTGTACAGAACATTTTGCCATAAATATCTTCTCCGTGAAGGATCTTTTCCTCCATGAAATGCCACACTGTTTGCTCAGCGTTTCCCTCTGACTCCCTCCGTGTCGCTCTGATGGATCTGCCGAACCCGCCGAGAGCTGCGGAAAGCTCAGGGGAGCCCAAAATCCTCATTCCCTGTTTGTCCGCTTGTTTGTTTAACTCCAACCCCCCCGCGGTTCTGGCTTCCTTCAGATTCGCCTGGAGACTCTGGGAGAGCTTTTTCAGAGCTGTTGGCTTGTCACAGTGACACCTCTGCTCCATTCTGCTCCACACAGCTGGAAAACAGGGAGAGCTCCCCTGCAGACACCTTGGCTGCTGCTCCCATTCCTGGCACGGCCACGGAGCAGGTGAGGAATTCACACAGGCTGGGGGCTCGTTGGGAAAAGCACCTGCCGGAACAACTGCAGCTCGACAGGGTTGAAATATTCCAGAGGAGGCACCAGGATGATCAGAGGGATGGAGCAGATCTGCTGCAAGGAAAGGGTGGGAGAACTGGGACTGTTCAGCCTGGAGAAGAGACCTCATCGTGGCCTTCCAGTGCCTGAAGGGAGCCCACAGGGAAGATGGAGAGACATTATTTCCAAGGGCCTGGAGTGCCAGGACAGACGAGAATGGCTTCAAGCTGCCAGAGAGTAGGTCTAGATTGGATTTTAGGAAGGCATCCTTCCCTGTCAGGGTGGGCAGGCCCTGGCACAGGTGCCCAGGGAAGATGTGGCTGCCCCTGGATCCCTGGAAGTGTCCAAGGCCAGGCTGGATGAGGCTTGGAGGAACCTGGGATAGGGGAAGGAGTCCCTGCCCATGGCAGGGGGTGAGACTGGATTGGCTTTTAATCTCCCACCCCACCTCCCAAGGACCCCATTCCCTCCTCCCCCAGGAGGGTTTTGAGCTGGAAATCATGGTCTGAACTTTTACAGGTGCCCTTAACCTCTCAAAGACCAGCAGGCTGATCAGCCTAACACATTTATAAGCCTCAGTGGTTATATTGTAAATGACGAAGCAGTTCAAGGAGTCACCTAAAAAGCGTAAATTAAAGTTAGCAAAGGTCAGATCGTGGCATGAGAAAGCTGGAATGACTCAGTTTATCCATGAGTGGGATCTGTTCAAGCTCTCATACACTGAAGTAAGAAATGCTTCCAGCGAAAATACTCGTCACTGTAAAACCTTTAGGATATGAAAAAAATAAATAACTCAACATTATTGGTAGATAAGGGTAAGGGTAGATTATCTACCAACATTATTGGTAGATAAAGGTAAAAACAGCTTTTAAAACCTCTTAAGCAGGGGATTTTCTAACGGATTGTATTTTAATTTTTGCTTATTACTACACTGCTTTTAATACAAACCATTCTTTTGCACACGGATTTTCCTTTCTTCGCACGTGTTCCAGTCCTAAAACGTCCCAGTGAAAAGTCCAAGATATGCAGCCCATAGTGAGGCTTGAAGCAAACAAACAAACAAACAAAAAAAGGTTGGGGTTTATTTATTTTTATTTTTTTTTCCTCATTGAGCCAAAAACCACCCGTAATCCCGGCCCACAGCTACTCCCACGGTCAGCGCCGTCAGCGCTCTCACATCCCGCCCCGCGGCGCTTCCCGGGAGCTGTTCCCGCTGAGCCCGGGCCAAGCCCCGCTGGAGCAGCCCCGGGTGACACCAGGTGACACTGTCCCCTCCAGGTGACTGCCCTGAGCCTGCGGAAGGGGCAGCCAGGGCCAGCCCCTCACAGCCCACCATGCTGTTGTGTCCTGCTCCCATTCCCAGCTGCTCATCCTCTCTCCCCCAGGACCTGGATGTCCACGGCTGGCACTCTGAGCATTCCCAGCTCTTCTCCTTGTTTTGCCGGTTTCCCTTTCTCCACTTTGTGTCTCAGTTTAACCTTTGTTACCTGCAGTTCCAAGCTGGATTGGTTCCTCCTGTGGTGTCCTGAGGCTACACACGCCCAGGGGATGGATGAAAGGAAGATTGCACAGAATCCTCTAGGCTGGAAGAGAGCTCTGAGGTCATCGAGTCCAGCCTCGGGCTGACGTGTGATCCTGGATCTTGGCTCCCCCCTTTAAGTCCAAGTTATGATGGTGGCAAAGGTGGGAGGCCAGAAATCCAAACTTTTTAAAAATCTCCATTCTTAGTGCATTTTACAGCTCGTTTTGGGCTGAAACAAGGAAAGCTCTGCATTGAGCCCAAGCTGGGCTCATGCCAGGCCTTGGGAATTGGGTGAGTGTTCCTCCTGCTGGAGAAGCCCAAAGCAGGAGTTTGGGAACTCTGCCTCTCCAGTGGCATTCCTGCTCAGAGCTGCACCTGCAGAGCCGCTCCAGGACAGGGTGACCCGTGTGTCCCTGTCCCCATCCACCTCCCAGGTTATCTCTGCCTCCCCTGCCTGCATCAGAGCTGCTCCCTCTTCTACATACACGAGTTTTCTTTCCTTGCATTGAAACCCTGACCTCACAAGATGTGTGTGCAACTCCGGGTCGCATGAAACTCAACTGATTTAACCAGTATTTCCATTTTTTTTTTTCTGGACCTCCAGAGTGAGATCACAGCAGCATCCTCTCTGTCCTTTGGAAATTTCCTTTATCCAGGAAGCCAACACTCACTGCTGGAAGGGAGTGACCCCTGTGTGAGCCAGGGCCGTGGTGTAGGGGTGGGGAGGTGATGGAGAGGAACAACAGGAACAGCAAACAAAAATGTTCCTTACCTAGCTGGACCAGTCACTGCCCCTGGGAGGGAAATCTGGAATCACTGTTGTGAGGGAAAATCTGAAGTCAGTCTCTAACCACTGCTCATGGCCTGGCTCTCAGTTGGAGCTGCGCTGAACCCCAGCACGGTGACGCCAACAGAACCTCTGATGCATTGACCCGTGGTGAGACATTGATTTTGGGGTGACTCAGAGGGGCCCCTCAGAATCCCAGCCACACACACTTCCCTGCCCAGCCATCCACTGAGCCCATCCGAGCGTGGCTATAAATACACACCCGGATCATCCATCGACATTTAAATATAATACACTGCCAGAGAGAGGGGTTTTAAATATCTGAAGGATGTGGTATCTTGGAAACCGATTGCCTCGACTTGCCCAAATCAATTACAGAGTGAATCAACACATGGCTCCGGCGTGGGAGCAGCGAGCAGCTGGCGCTGCCACCCGCCCCTGTCCTCATCCCTGTCCCCATCCCTGTCCCCAAGCTGGGAGCACGGCAGGGAATGGCTTCAGGAGCCCCAGCTGCTCCTGCTCCCCCAGGACAGGGCACATCAGGGCACAGAGCAGGCAGAGCATGTCTTATCCCAGATTCATATCTTATCCCAGCTTCTCCAGCTGAATTAAAGAGGGGAAAACCATAATAATCCACAAGGATGATATGAGAATTTCTCTGGGAATGTTTGCGCAAATTAAGGGGGTTTTACTGCTAATTGCTGGCATTATTTCGTCAGTATTTTCTGCCTGTCTTCAGGCCACCGGCAGCACTTCCTCTGAAAATGGTGAGTCCTGGTTCTTGCTGAGGACACAGGTCATAGCAGCGTCAAGGCAGCTCACAGCCCCCCACAGCAGCAGGAAACGGCATTTTCAGCCCCACACTCTGGGGTTTGGTATGAAAAAAAAAATAGATTAATTAATATTTTAAAGAGCCGAAACTCAGAAAATCAGATATTTCTGAAGTGTGGTTGTAGGACATGCAAAGATGTGTCTATCCTGTTCCCACAGCACAGATTAGGCAAAAGGCACCTTCCTGTGGGATTTTTCCCAAAAAAAAGGGCTAAACCAGGGAGCCTGTGCCTGCATTACTGGGTTGGGCTTGAACCCTGCTGCTTGGCTGTCTGATCCCCACACTGGAGCTGAACACCTTCAGCTGTTTCGTTCCTCCCCGATCACTTTTGATTCCTTGGCCAGGCTGTGTAAAAAGCCTGAAATTTTAAATAATGGTCCAAAAATGGGATGATGTAGCCGGGAGAGTGTGGGTTGCTGAGAGAAGAGAAGGCTGAGCTAAATATTTGGCAGAATTAAGCAAACCAGGAAAGACATGTGGGCATAAAGAAATAATTCAATATTCAATTTCTGGCAGAATTCATGAAATCTATTTATAGTTTAGATCACAGTGAGCCATTTATTGCTATTATGGGAATGAAGGCCTGAGGGGGTTTGGTTGCAATGGGTTTGCAACTGTTAAATGATTAAGAGAACATTAAATTCAGGTTAATTAACCTATGGCCTTTGACCTGATGGGGTGTCTCTTCCCTGGTGCCATTCTAAGGATTTGGCCTTCCCAAAATGGACTCTGCTGGTGTGGCTGCTGCTCTCCTGCTCTGTCCATCCTTGAGGGGGTGTGACCTGCCGGGTGACCCCTTCAAATTCACCTCGAATTCCCCTGAATTCTGACCAAGCCCAAAACCTTCGGAAGAAAGAGGTGAAGGGCTTTTAATTGAAATTCTCACATTTAACAGAAAAGAGGAGACTGCCAGGGAGGATTGGAGGCTGGGGAGAATTTTTCCTTCAAAGAAAGTCAAATGAGGTTTTTCCTAGTGAAAAAAATATACCCAGTCCAAGATTATTCCAGATTTCCAGCAAGAAATAACCAAAAAAACCAGACTAAATAGTAGGTAAAGTCTGAAAATTTTCACATTTCTTGCCCTTTCTTCCCCACTAAAATATCAGCTGCAAGTAAATAACCAGAAAACACTTTTTTCCTTGGTTCTTTCTCCTCCCATGGCCCTCTCCCTTACTCCCTGCAGCAGGAACATGGAGCTGGAGTGGCCACCCCCGCTGTCCCTGCTGGGCACACGTCACCTCATCCCAGGGAGCAGCTTTGGTGTCCCCAAACCTAAATCCATGTGGGGAAATTAAACTAGAATATACTCCTTGTTTAAGGCTGCGCCTTCAGTCTGATCTCAGTCTCCTCCTCACGAAATGCCAGATTTATTTTAAAATTTTACTTTGCATTGAGACAAAAATAGTTGTTCATTCCGAAATACAAAGCATGGGGACAGTTCAAAGCGTTTTCCTCTAATTCCTGGGTGTTTTGCCACCAGGTGGCAATGGAGCTGCAGCACCACCCGGGATGGCGGTGCTTTTTCCCAAAACACCCGAATTCAGGGTCCCGGGAACATCTGTCAATAAATCTTTCGTGTCAGACAGATTTAACTCCCCTCCATCCATGTTCCCTCTGGTTTTACCCTCCCACTCTGCAGCCGTAATTCCAAAGCTGGCCAGGGGCTGAGCTCGGAGTTCGGGTGACTTTGGAGCGTCGAGAGTTTAATCCATCACGATGATGCAAATCGGCAGCGCAGGAGAGGAGCCCTGTGCGCCCACGGCACCCGCAGGACGCGGCCACACCGCCACTGCCACACCCCCCGGGAACCGCGGGGCCGGGAATTGCGGGATCTGGGAATTGCAGGAATTTCGGGATGCGGCTGCACCTCGCTCCCGTTCCCCAGCCCGGGATGTAGCCCGCACCAAAGCCCTTTCCCGGGCAGTCCCTCCCGGCTCTCCTTCACCATTCCTGGTTTTGAATTAAATTGAAGCCCTGTCCCTCGGCCGTGGGACCGGCCCCCGGCACACCCGGGATGTTCCTTTCGGCACCAGAATTGCTCCTAAAGCCAACAAGCATCAGCTCTAACAGCTTTCCCGAGTCTCCATCCAGGTGGATTGGGGCGGAGGTCAGAGGGCACGGGATTTAGCTCTGGAGGTTAACAACTTAGGAAATGCCAAGGCATGGGATGGAAAGAGCACAAGAAACTCACATTTTGCTTAAAAATAGCTTTTAAAAGAGCCCCACAGTTGAACACCCCTCATGTGAACTGAGCTGGGTCAGTGCCGGGTGGGCACTGCCTCCACTGGACACAAATCCCACTTTGGGAAGGGACATTCCACTGTTCCTGGGACAGAGAGCTCCCAGTTCTGTATAAAATTCTAATTCTGAAAAGCCACTCCATGAATAACAAATTTTTATGGTGGGAACTGAAGAATTAGGGCAGAGCCCTGGCGTGGATTTAGTTCTGGTTGCTCCGAACAGGACTGAACACTTACAAGGCCGTAATAAAGACAGAAACGGAGAAGTTCATATAGGAAAAGGAGTTAGTTCACCTTTATTTCATTTCTCCATAGTCCCAAACTTGACAGACGTAGAAAAATATCCTTGAGTCAGTAGACAAATTTACCAACGCTAAATAGCCCTTTTCTCTGACCATCTGGGCCACCCTAAATACATTTGTACAAGCATTACTTCAGGGGGTTTCAATAAAAGGTTCTTCTAAACTATAAACAATAAACTACAGAGGAAAAACTCGAGCTACCAAAGCATGCAGATGAAGGGATCTTCCAAAACTCCCAAAAAAAAAACCCAAAAAACCAAACAAAGAAAAAAACCAAACCAAAACAAAAAANAAAAAACCCACAAAAAAACCCCCAAAACCCAACCTTGAGATGCATTTGGAGGAGAAAACAAATTAGGACAATTTGAGGAAAAAATAATTAATTAAGAGAAGCCAAAGCAAACTCTGTAAAGGATCTGTGGATAAGTTAAAATATCTATGGCACAACTTTTCACCAAAAAAAAAAATTAAGGCGAAGACCAACGTTTTATATAAAAATAGCTGAGCAGGCTTCTAGAGCAGGAAATCAGCATTTCCAATGATGACTCTGTTAATACAAGATTATAAATACCCTTTATATACACAGAAAAACCAACTCAATACAAACGTCTGGACTGTTTCTCCGGGCATCTGGCACTCAAAATGCCCAGACAGTGTCCTGGACCATAGTGGAGGTACTTCAGTTGAACTTTTGTAGTAGTTTCTTTGCTACACATACTGATACAAATCATAAAAATGCAATTTATAAATAGTGATTTTCACACAGAAACTCAGGAATATGCTCAGGTTACAAAGCTTAACGAATTGGCTCAGAAGGAAATGATAAAATGTTTAAAATCATTCAATTATCCTGTTTTGTAGGCGAAGGAAAACATCCAAGTTATACAATAATATTTAAATTATCAGAATATTTTTTTAAATGAAACTGATTCCTACAGTGAAAACAAAGCAGGAATTATCATGGCAGAAAATTCATTATCTCTTCAGAAATACAGCAGCTTGTTTATTTGCCAAGATCACTTAGAAATATCATTATTATGGGCATTTTCATAGATTTCCAAGCCTAAAAGTTACCAGTAGCAAGGACATAAACAACAAACCATACTTGTACGGATGTATTTGACTAATTTTAGAACTATGCAATTGATATGCAGCAAGACACAAAAATAAGAGCAAACAAAATATATTTGAGAAGAATTCCATTAACATTTCAAGTTAAAATACCTTTGTAGAGCTACTATGATCAAGTTCAGCGTATCTGTGCACACTGTAAATCTGGATCTCTGCATTCACACACACCCAGTAATTCCAGAAATAACACCAGAAATGATAAAATTCCTACTGGAGAAGACAATCTTCCCCCAGCACAGCTCTGGATTTGCCAAAGGCTTTTTGAAGTGTATTTCACGAAATCTGCAGATAAAACAGAAGGTCTCGTTTCCCACAGCACAGAAACCTTTCAGTTTATTGAAATTTCCTTGACTAAAACCCAGAACCTTCATTTCTGCCTCCTTGTGCCTCATTGCCTCCATCCCCCTCGTGCATCCTGCCACCCTTCCCCTGTACTCCAGGGAGAGAAATGTGACAGGGGAAAATCAAGGAATTCTACTCTTTTCAGACGGAGCTTCAATACAAACGTGGTCTAAACCTACACCTGACCTCAGTTTGTTACTGACCCATTTTCATTTAACACTTCAAAATTCTTTTCTACAAGGTCTCTATAAAGTTATGCCAAAAAAAAGGGAAACAACTGAAACAAAAATCTCCAGAGGTATTTATGAACTGTGATGCCTCAGAAAGTGTAAAATCCTCTTCCTCACAGTGCTGACACCACTGACTGCTCTCTCAGATCGAGTCATCTGATGCACCAAGCAATGTTCCAACAATCATTTATACCAGAATTAAGGAAAATACCCATTTCTCACAGTAACTGCCCCAAAACCAGCACAGCCACCCCACCATCCTTCAGTTTTGAACAGAAATATTTTCTCCTATTAACATAAGCTAAGCTTTTCTCCCTAATATCCCGTTATTTCCTTCTCCACAGACTGTGATGAACACAAATACAGAAAAACAGCACTAAAATAAAAACAAAGTGATGGCTCACACTCAGCAAAAACCAAGCACAAGCTGAAGGATGCATAATGGGAATAATTTATTGCCTATAAAAGGTTTAAAAAAAAATTCCTAAGTTCACATTTTCTGTGGGGGTTTAAGGGGTGTCATGTTTCAGAGGTAGTGTTGTGTAAAATGTAAAACAGAGCTGGAAAACAGTTATTGACTTAGTTCAGTAACATGGGAAACCGTTCCCAGAGCCAAAGCACTGACCTGAACTATTTTCCTTCCAGGAGCATCCTTGAACACCTCCTTCAGCCAAGAGGGTTTGCTCCTTTGTGGGAAAAGAACCCCCACAAGACCAAGGCTCTGCCCTGTTTCTGTTGCCTTCTGACCAAAGCAGCTGCTGTTTTTCAGAGCAATAAATACTCAGACTAAACTCCTGTTCTTCCAGGGAAAACACCCATTCTGTAGTGCTGCTTTGACTGTTTTTCTTTCCCCAAAACTTTTCAGATTTCACATTTGGTCAATGTGGTAAAACGTTCTTGATTGAAGGAATCAACCACCACAATCCAGCTCGTGTTCTCTGCAGCCACGAGGAGTTTCCTCACTGACCATCCCCACCTCTGCTCAGGCACCTCGTTTGGGGCAGAAAAGGCAGATTCTGGCCAGGTTCCAGCTCTTCAGCCCCTGGTCTGGGGGAGCTGGGCAGGGGTTGGAGGTTGGACATCAAGCTTTGGGCTGGAACAGGTAATGAACTGTTCCCGTGCCAGGAATTCTGTGCTATTCCCTTCATGCACATTCCTGTCCCTCCTCACACCAGCAGCACCCTGGGACCAGAGGCCAGCAGTGGCTCTGCTCGGAATGAGGAGGGGAAGGTCAGTGCTGTGCAGGAGTTTGTGTTCAGTCTCAGGGATACAGCAGTGCAAGAGACCCCAAAGGGGAGGGCAGATCCATTTGAAGCAGGGATTCCCATTCCCAAGCCAGGATGTCCATGATGCTGCTGGTTTGTTCCATCACTTCACCTGTCTGAGCCCAGCAGCAGACACAGCCTCTCCCCTTGGAGAACAGACTCTCTGAAGCTGCTGCCCAGTTCAAGGTGAGGACAGAGCCAGGACATTCCTTTCCTCACTCACAGGGCTGCAAAGTCCCAGACTCCTCATTTCACATTTTTTATTGCCTTAGTGAAAAGAAATACTTTGAGAGATTAAAGTGCAGAGCTGCCTCCAGGGCTGGGCACTCCAGAAACCTCGTAAGGTTCACCTGCTCAGGTACCTTTAAACCTGCCCCAAATTCACCTCCTGGAGTATTTATTGTTTTATTGGAATACTTCCTGTTACTGTTACTCCTGTCGGACCTATGGATGTGACTGAAGTGTCACCTGCAGGGAGGCAAAAGGAGGCAGAGCTCCAGGAAATAGGATTTCAACCATGAGCAAATCTTCCAGCACCAAAACCAGCTTCCCGGGGAGAGCCTGTCCTGCCTCTGGGTAAAGTGTCTGTTCTGGGCTACCTTCCCACCTGGGTTTCTTCAGAAAGACATCACTGATGCTCCCATGGATGCTTTAGGAATGAACAGTGCCAGGGAATTCATTGTTCACGGACAGAGTAAATGAGAGACTTTGCAGGATGGTCAGATATTGACACATGGCCACAGAAAGGTGATAAAACCACCAACACGTGGCCCCCCTGCTGCATTGATAATTGACGTTGGAGTCACTCACTGGAACAGAAAGGGGGCTGATTTCTGTCACCTACAAAAGCACAGGATGAGCTTTATCTCCCATGGAAGGTTAGGAAATGATGAACTGTAACACAGGTATTTGTTACCATCCTACAGATAGAGGAAACGCCCTGAACCCGAACACACCCCAGAGCCACCCCCACTGCTCTCCGTCCACATTTAACCACCACTCATGGCAACAGTAATCAGATTGTTGTTGGAAATACACGCTGATACTAAAAAAACCCCAGCCACGGAGGTGTGGAGCATCTTCCTCCCCAGACTTTGTTATTCAGGGATAGAATTTACACTCTTTTTTCCTGACTATCCTGTAGTGTTGCCAAGTGTCCCAGGCTGTGTTTTTGTCTCCCCACAGGAGAAAGGACCACAGAACATCCCCCAGGGATGGGGTGGGTCTTGACTGCAGCTCATCTCAGCTGCACATCCAAGAGGATTCCAGCTTCCTGGAGAACACGGACTGACACAATTGCTTGTATTTAGCAAAGAGTGCATTCAAAATTCACTCCTTTGATTTGTTTGGATATGAAATAGCAGCAAGACATCAAAATAGGAATCATCAGTGGAAGATTTTCTTGCAGGAAGGCAGATGACTTAACTGACCATGAAATTGAGAACTCCTGTTAAGAGTATCCTGCCCTCTGTCATGGGAATTCAAGTGGAAGAAGCAGGAAAACGGTCCAAATAGTGGCAAATCCCAGCACTATTTTTTTTTTTTTTTGAATTTCACAGAAAACAAGAGGTTTCATTGTCAGTGGCACAAATTTCCTGTCTAAAGGGAACAGCAATAGAAACCCATTGTTCGCCTGGCATAGAAAACCCTTTATAAATGAGTTTTTCAGAGCGAGCAGAATTCCAGCTCAGCTCTATCCTCCCTGTGAAGGACAGCACTGTGAGCTCTGCTCACAAATCTCCATTTCCACTCCGAGTTTTAATGCCTCAGCTCACACACAGGCCCAGCAGCTTGGAACTCTGGGCTTTGTCTGTGGAAGGGTAGATCTGTGGGGAACTTACAGAATTGTACAGGGAGAAAACTGTGAGGCTTTTGGTTTTTCAGAACACCTTTTAAAACCGTTCCTGCCCTTTCTGCAGCTGGTATTAATTAACAGTATTGCTAAAAGCTCCTTGTGCTCAAGGAGAGGAGAGACTAAAAACCTGAAAGAACAGAGCTCACTACTGATACTGGACAAAAAGAGCTGTACAAGTGATTAGGGAGGGACTGATTAGACTGAGAAAACCCTAAAACCTGAGTTTAATCCCAGTATTAAAGAAAAAATAGGTGTTATTTCCCCAGTACTCTGGATTTTCTGAGCTACACCTTGGACCTCCCACTGAAATTAAGGGGATTACTCACTGCATGAACCAGGATTCCCCAGAGTCAATTATTATTTGGTATAAAATGGGAAGATCAGGTTTTTTACCAGACTGAAGTATCTGTATGAAAAATGCTTGCTGAGGGATATCCAGGCTGGAATTGGAGCATCAATGCCATGGGCAGGCACCTGCAGCATCCCACAGAACCATCCCGCAGGAAAAGAGCTCCAGGATTGAGACCTGCCTTGGACTGGTGATCACTCTGTCAACTCAACCACGACACCACTGCCAAGGCCAGGCATTCCCTGGACACAAACACACCCCACTGAATCCATCTGAACATCTCTGCACACCCATTCCACCACGGGAGTGAAGGGATTCAGCGCCAACAGCTCTGGGAACGAAAATCAGTTCAGCCCCTGCCTGCAATCGAGATCACAGTTTAGAAATGGCACTTGCCAAGAAAATGCACCAGGCAGGGCTTCAAACGAAACCTACAAAACTCACTTCCCAACACTGGAAAACCTTTCAGGGTGCAATGACAGCTGTGGAATTCTGACTGGCTTGGTGAACTGGAGCAAAGTTTGTGGAAAAATATATAACCAAGGCTTAAAATAATAAGCAGAACTTTAGCATTCAGGCTTTGACAAAATAAAAACTGTGACTACAATCATTAAAGAGTGTAAACATCCAATCCCATTGCTACTGTATTAGGAAGTTGTGTCCTGCAGCTATCAGAGTTCCCATTTCCACCTCATTTCTTCCAACACTTATCACTGCTTCCTTGCATTAATAATTTATTGAGGATAATTCAATTTTTTCAGTTAGCCTTTCAAGGTTTTTTCAGCTATTTTGGTGAGAAAAATGGAAGATTTAACAATCTCAAGTCAGAAAATTAAAAACACTTCAGTTTAATTTCAGGTTTTCAAGCACAACTCAGAGAAAGCCTGTTATTCTATTTGGATCCCCAATTTTTAGTCCATCTACCTGAGTAGAGAGGGGGAAAAATATAATAAACAGGCCTGGGGAGCACGTGGAGCTGGAGAATTCGCTGTGTGTCATACAACATTTGTTTCCCACTCTTGCATCACAAAGCCAGAGTTGTTCTGGAGAGTCAAAGTTAATCCTACTCAAGGCCAAGCTGCTACCAGTGAACCCTTCCCTCACCCAGTCCTTTGATTTTCCAAACCCAACATTCCCAGTTCCTGGGCAGTGCAAGGCTGTGAGGAGCCACAGCCGCCCTCCAGCACAGGCTCCTCCTCCTCAGGCTGGCTCCCTTGGGCTGAGAACACTGCAGAGCAAAAGCCTCTCTCTCTCCTGAACCCTGCACCTCCCGTGGGGTTTCTGTTCTGTCTCTTTCAAAAAAAAAGAAATCACAAACTGTCTGAGGCATTTTTCTCCGACAGGGATGAGAGGCTGAATGAGGTATCATCAGGTTCCGGGGATGTGTGGTTGAAATCCATTTCTTCAAGTTCAGGAGGTAAGTCTGAAAGCAGAGCCTACAAGGGAAAAACATATCTAATATATAGTATATACACTATTAGGTATGTTTTTTATGTCAGCAGTGCTTTAAACAAAGAGTGAGAAAATTAATTGGCTTTTTCAATCATAATTTGAGCCTCTGGAATAAACCCAAGGGAGGGACACAACACAAAACAACAAACATCTTCTGATATTAAACACAGATATTAAACCTGCTCCAGGATTTACCTGCTGCTGTTCCTTATCATCTGATTTAATTGCAAGTATCAAACTCCGGGTAAACGTCTGCAGTTCAAAATATTTCTGTTTGTGGTTCTCCAGCTGACTCTCGATGAACCTGACTTCTTCATTCTGTGGGGAAGCCAGAGAGTTCCGGGAATAATCTCAACCATGTAATCCTTTAGGTTGGAAAAGCCCTCTAAGATTGAGCCCAACCATTCCCCAACACTGCTAAGCCCACCACTGACCACGTCCTCAAGGGCAACATCCACATGTCTGTTAAATCCCTACAGGGATGGAGACAGGACAAAGCATTGGAATAAGCACACCTAAACACCCCTGGGTTAAAACTAAATTGTCACTAAAAACTATTTTTAGTGACAATGACAACCAAAGCCCAGATCTCTTCCTAGAAGTGATCAGGGGGCTGTGAGAAGAGACAGCAAATAAATTCCATTATTGCAGCAGAAGGCTTGACACAAAAAACCAGGGAAAACGACTTGAAAATTCCTCCAAGCAACCACAAATTAAAAGACAACATTCTCCAGTGCAGCTGGG
Source organism: Cyanoderma ruficeps (assembly GCA_008694505.1). Taxonomy (NCBI): domain Eukaryota; kingdom Metazoa; phylum Chordata; class Aves; order Passeriformes; family Timaliidae; genus Cyanoderma; species Cyanoderma ruficeps. The sequence continues at coordinate 134,429 of VZDJ01000134.1, forward strand.
TTTGACGTGGATCAAGTGTCAGCTCACCAAGTGTAGTGTCCTAGGGTGACTATGATGCCTGTATCACCAATCGTCTGTTCTGTCTGTGCTGTGTGTGTGTTCTGTACCTTTAAGACTGATCCTGAGAGGAGCAGAGAAGAAGACGCGCGCAGTTTGTTTTGGGAAAACAGTTTNCCATTTAGGTTTTTCTCTCCCGAGGAACCCCCATTTGGAGGTTTCCTCCCAAATTTGCCCTAAACCAGGACATGTAGAAATGCATTTCCCACACCGAGCAGGTGTTTCTATATAAGGGAAAATGTTTCAGCTTACCTTAAACATAAAAGGAAGCCAAACTGGAAAGTCCTGTGCCCTTCTCATTGTAGTTGGCTTAATGCCAGTACAGAGGCATTGATTGGGCTTTGGAAGTGTACTTCAAAGCCTGTTGCCAATTTCATTGGGCAGAGTGCCAAACAGCCCACCTAAACTATCGAGTACTGAAGAAACAGCACAAAGGAACTCAGAGGCTTTTTAGGATGCCTTAGCAAGGTGTCAGAGGCTTCTCAGACACCTGTGCTCGGCTTTTTCTTTTGTTTCTGTAACGTTTATTATTTTTCATTTATTAAACCTTTTACTTTTACAAAACACACCTGAAGAGCAGTCTTGCTAATTATTTTAAGCCATCCTGAAAGTGCAGGACACCCTCAGAGATTTGAAACATTTACATGGGGTTCATAACACTCTGGCCACATGTTAAACTGTATCAACCAAGCTCCTCAGGATCCCTCGAGTTACAGAATTATCTTGGGTGCTTATAACAAAAAAAAAAATTATTGTATTCCATCTGTTGAAACCTGTTTGGGAGGTGTTTTTCTTTATCTGTTGTAACTCCAGGAGAGAGGGGGTGACTGCCTTTCTGATAACAAGACAGCTGTTAAAACAGGGTGGGGCATTGTTTCTTATCTCTGTTCACACTTCCACTATCTCCAAGAAGATATCTTCTGTTAATAGGGCCATTAAAGCTCACCAATGACATGACACATTACATCATCCCATTGTGAGATGCTCCACCCAGGAAGGAGGAGCCAAACCATTTTCACCTAGATAAAAAGGAGCCACAAGTGTCACCAGAGATCCAGTGTTCCGATGGGACTCGCAAAGGAAGACCGGACCCATCTCTGGACCCTTAGCTTCACAGGATCATCTCTGCTTCCAACAGGACCACATCTGCCACTCCAGGAGGGCTTACTTTTGGACTGTTTCCAACAGCCTGACCAACAGGGTGTCAGGATGTATTTCTGACTGTCAGGGTTTTCTAGGATTTCTTGTTTGTTTGTTTGCTTATTCTTTTGTACTACAACATTTGTATTTTTAATATCCCTAGTAAAGAACTGCTATATCTATTCCCAAAATCTTTGCCTGACAGCCTTTTAATTGCAAATTTATAATAATTTGGAAAGGGGGGGGGGGGTTTACATTTCAAGGGAGACTCCAATCTTCCCTGGCAGATACTTGTCTATCCAAACCAAGACAAGAATAAACAGGAATATCACAGAGTGACAGAGCAGTTTGGAAGGGACCTTAAAGATCATTTAGTTCCAACCTCCACAGAGTGGTTTATGGGGCTGGAACTGGATGCAATATATTACAAAATGAGGAAATATCAATTATTTGCATGCTTTGGCTAAAAAGGCATTTTCCCAATCTATACTTGCAAATCTCTTAATTAAAAATTCAGATTTGATAAGTATTTCCATTTATTCCAAGTATCTCTTCTCTTTCAAACTTATTAGATCAAAATGCTGAACCTGCTGATCTGTGCAGAGCTAAAATTCATTTTCTCTGGTTATCCACCTTTTCAAAGATCATGAAAATCAAACTTTGTTTAGGTTACAAGATCAAAGGCATTGCTCATTTTTGCAGAAGGGCTCTACTTAATAGCACCAACTCATGAGAGAATAATGAAAAAAATATGATATTCATGCTCATACTGGCTGGAATTCAGCTTTAGTTGACATGAAAAGCTGTGACTACACGATGCTCTAAAGGTTTGCAACAAACCTTTAAAAATGGTTGTATTTTTCTTGGTTTTTTTCTCAGAAAATTCACCTTTTTTCAGTGAAAGCACTGCTCACCACACTGTTCCAGATGATAACAGCTCTGGGAATGAGAGAGGAATATTTGGGCTGCAATTCTGAGGCTTTCATAAAAAATCAGCTGAGTTCTTCCCAATGGATACTTAGCAGTTGCCTGTTTAGCTCTGGATTTTGCCCAGCCCAGGAAAAATTCAGATTTAGGCAGAAAACTCAGGGAGTAATCAGTGCTGTCAAACAACAACCCTGGCTCTGCAGGGCACTGTCACAACAAGCCTCTCACTGCGCTGACAGGTGACATTAAGAGAAGGTCATTCCCTCTCCTGGTTCATTTTTCATTGCCCTTCCCAGGCAAACACTGCTGGAAGGAGGATTTTTTGTTCTGAAGAGATGATCTGTTTATTATTTTGATAATTGATTATTGTCAAGAGAACAGACCTGGTTTCTAAGGGAAAAAATCAGCAATGGAGGTAAAAACTCAAGGAAACATGGAATTGTGGCAACTCGTAGGAGAGCAGCACACACAACCCTCAGCCTTCAGAGGAGACAGGACCTGGATCCAGCTGCTTCTCCTCCCTCCCACAACTACTGCTTCCAGGCATGTCCTGGGGAATGACTTCTCCTCAGATCCCCCCATTCCAGCAGAGGACTCCAGCTGTTCAGTCCCTTCCAGAACTGGCAGCACCACGCTGCAGGAAAAGTGTCGCAGCACTCCAAGGAACAATTCTGGTGGAGAAAGTTGGGACACATGGCAGGAGCTGCAGGCCTGTAGAAATGGGGTTTTCCTGCCTCCATTAGGATTGAAACATGGATAAAGTGACTGGAGGTGGGATGAGGGCTGTCGCCCTGATCTTTTTCAGCCTTCTGATGTTTGCATTTTTGTAGTGGAGTTTCTCATGGATTGTCATGTAAACAAAGTGATTGTTTTTCATACCTCTCTTGAGGAAAGACAATTGATGGACTTCTAGTTTGACCAGTGTGGTTGGAGAGGTGGCAACCTTCATCCTCCAATCCATTGTCATTGTCCAAAATCTATATAAATCGAGGTCAAGAAATAAATGCCCCTCTTTTTGCCCTGATGACTGACTGCGTGCGTGTCCTTCATTTCGTGTCCTCTAGCGACAGAGGGCATGATGTGCACACCAGGAAAACAGCAGAGGAAACTCAGGATCCCAGAAGCCTTTGCTGACTTCCTGACAGATCCATCCCCTGAACTCCCTGGGGATTATCTCACTGTCTCTGACATGGCCCAATCACTCACCTTGTAATCCAAAAGAGAATTCATCTGATCCACTTCAGAATTGCTGATCAGATCACTCTCTTCATCATCTAAAATTTCTATTTTCTGAAACAGAAGCAAACAGTTAATTCCAACACACGAAGGAGACAAACAAACTAGGATCTGCATCCCAAAGGGGCAGGAAGGGTGCAGGATGAAGGATGAAAGATGAAGGATGGAGGATGAAGGATGGAGGATAAAGGATGAAGGTAAGAGAGCTCTGTGCTGGCTCCTGAGGAGTTCTGAGATCTGCAGTCCCCATTAGATGGCAATCATGCACCTCATCCAGGAGATTCAGCAGGAATCCAGTGGGAGCTGCTGCCATGGAGACTCAGGCTGTTTACAGAGGAGAAGCTCCCTGGCCCAGCTTTTTGACTTTAAATTTATCCCCTCACAGCCCCTGCTCTGCTCTGCTCTGTTGTTGCAAAGGAGGGTCTGGAAATTTGTCCCTCTGGATAAACCACCCATCACAGCAAGTCCTGAGCTACTCCTCACCTAAAGAAATCAAGGATTTCTCCTCTGACCTTCCCTGGCCACAGTGCAAGGGAAATGCCCTTAGATGTAGGGGATGCTGATCCAAAGGACACTTCCAAATGCATAAATATGGTCATTTTCACCTAATTCACAAAAATTTGGGGAGCTTTTTATACTGGGTTTCTAAAGATACCTAAAGCACAGTGTTAAGGCCAAGCCTAACACTAAGACTCAGAAATATGTCCCAAGTTTTTTTATTGTTTTAATTGTTTTGACAGTTGTGAACATTTATGAACCTGTCCATAATAGGTTAAAGCAATTTTCCTATTTTTTAGGATGGTGTTTAACCCAGTGTAGGGAAGGGCCCCCACTGACCCAATCCATGTCCATGAGTCATTCCTGAGGTGTTAATTCAGGTTTTTCCTGCAGCGTGTGGTCACTCCTGCCTGCACACCAGGAATTTCCCTGAAATCAAGGAAGAGAAATCCTTCCAGGGGCATTCCCAGCTCTCCCTGGCAGGACCCACCAAGCTCTCAAGCCTGTGCTGAAGGCAGGGAGGATAAAGCACATTTTGTGTGCTCCAGTGTCTGCCATCCCAGCTGAAGTGACAACAGCTCAGAAATGTCCCAGAGTTCTGCTGCTCCATCAGACCCTCAGTAAAGCTGGTACTCAAATATTGTTGGTTTCAGACTCAGCTTGAGGAAAGAGTCTCTAAATAACTGCCAAACATTGACATTCCCTTTCTTAGACACACTTTTTCAGATACAAGGGGAAGGAACAGATTAGAATTTCAAATAGGAAAACTGTATCTCTCATGCAAATGCAATGAATTTTAGTCCAATCTTAAGTGCATTTTTAAAAAGTTTTGTTACAGTGTTTTCAGAACAAAGTATGAAGGAACTCTTCCCTGGTTTTGTTCTGTTGTTGTATCAAATGACAAAATCTGGGGTTCAGGCAGGTTGGGGAGCTGAGTCTCTTGGACAACATCTCTGAAAACCATTTCTACTGAAGGATTTAGGGTTTTTTCCTGCTGTGTTTTAGTATTTTTAGCACAGTTTTAAAGCTCAAATAGGAAGGACTTTTAACACACACAACTGAAGTTGTCACCTAGTGAAAAAGACAGGTGCTGGACAACAACCTCAATATTAATTAAGGAGTTATTAATTGGTGGTAAATGAAAGGTAAACATACCACATTATCAGTGGAAACTGGATTCTGGTCATCATCTTTGTGGCCAATTTCTTCATTTTGAAGAGCTTCATTTGTCTCTTCTGAAGAAATAAATTGGTTTTGTCAGATTTCATTCCAATTTTATGCTGAAGGACCACTAATGGTATCTATCACTAAATGTCACAGCTGCTAAATCCAACAACAGTCATGTTATCAAGGTCTAATCATAAACAGAATATCTGCCTTATTAAAAAGACATCTTGTCACAAGCATTTCAAGCCAACTTCAAACCAATTGCAACCTGAAACAACAACACAACTCTCAGTTATTCTCTGTATCAAAACCTTCCCATTTTTAGGTTCAGGCTGGAATATTCAAAGGTGATGAAGAGTTTCATATCAGAGGTGTGCAGAAGTTGGGTTTTTTTTAAATGAAAATAAATTCCTGCATGAAAAATCCTGCATTCCCTGAAATTCTGGGGTACATATCTAAATCCCACTTCCCCCTTGCAGACACTGATGGGTTTTGAACCAAAAACTGATCCGATTATGGCAAATGCTTATCCCCAGTGAACCTGAAGTGCTTTTTTATGTATAAACACTTGAAAATAGAGCAGATTTTTACCCTGGTATTTCAACCACAAAGCATGAGATGATTCCATTGACCTTAAAGGCCAAGGAGAACACAAAACCCAAAGAAAGGTAAGTCTATTTACCCCTCAAATTGAAGTTTGTTTCTCATATTTACTTGACTTCTGCATATAAAAACATAAATAACATAAATCTATTATACATATTAAATATAAAGAGGAAAAGAGGGAAGGGGCAGCAAGGTTCAGGTGATTCCAGGGTCTGTCACCTCCACACAAACACAGGGATAAAAGGATTTCCCTGGGATTACCAAAGACAGGGTAATGTTTAGGCCAGACCATACAGAGCCAGCTAATGGTTTTAAACAACTTTTAAGTTAAATATCTCTAAACTGAGCAAATCTGATTGGAAATTGTTTCAAATAAACTTAATCTGCCACCGGTCACAGCTCCATAGGACAATTTGTGCCAGGAGCACATGGGATCAAATGGGAGCGCTGGGAAGCAGGAAGCAAGGAAAGGTGAAGGGCACTGGGTGAGGATGCTCCTCAGGGACATTCCAAGGCACCAGGAACTCCGTAACCCTGACAGTCACCCCTTGGATTCAACAGCTGAAGGAAGCAGCTCCCTACAGCATTCCCAACTTAAATATTCATCCTCAGCTCATGGAACCCAGCACAGCCCTAATGGCCTCCACTGACACAGCGTGGATTCAATTAATACACAATTTAAAAAGGTGAGGCAATGAGAGTTTTAATGATCTGTGGAATCCTCCCATTTTGAAGAAGCTGAAATCTGATCTTACTCTCCTTATGTTATCTCCTCCCTTGACCTAAACCCTAGATTCCTCCCCTGGAATACCCAATAAAACCCTACCACCCTGCCCCTGCGGCCCTCCTCGCCTTCTCCCTCCCCGGCTCGGGGGAGGGGGGAGGAATAAAATGGACTCTCGTGCTTAACAAAACAGAGACTTGTTTCGTCTGTTTGCCTGCCGGCAGCTGTACCTCCCTGGACACGACGATCACTGTAGCCACGTGGTGCTACAATGATCCATTTTGCATCACAGCACAGCCTTTTTTTTTTATATTGACACACTACATTTTAAAAGCAGAAGCCATCAACTGTCACTCTAGGTGACCAAAATTTGCTTTTGTCTGTCTTTCAGAGTGGTTCTTTGCTGTTGTGGTTTTGGTTTTTTTAATAAATTAGGACCAAAACTTACAGTTCTCAAACATTAGAACAATTCCTTATCTGTGATTGAACATTAACCACTAGTATTGGGGGAAATATTTTCCAGGAAGTTCAAAACCAGCTGATCTGCAGCAGTGAAACCTCCTCCTTTGAACTGGAGAAATGAACAGAAATAATTGTTGTGGGAGAACAAAGGAATGAAAGTGGGATTCCTGGATGCTGTGGAAATCCTGTACTTTCCTTGCACTTCCTTAGGATTTGACACTAATAATGCAGCCAAGTATTCAGCCTCACCTTACCTGATGAAAGCCTTGCTCAACAAACATGGAGTTATTCCTCACTTGAACTACAGACACTTCAGACTCTTCCCTGTCACCATTTTCTCCCAAGCAGATCTGACTTAAATCAGCTCCTTCCACACCTCAGGCAAATCAAGGACTCAGATCCCTCATCTCACTTGGCTTTCAATCACTTGACCCATTTCTTTATCATCTTATTCCCTCTAGAGTCGAATATGACAAAGCTCTTCTAAACTCATTCCCAGCCGCTGTCCATTCCTCTGGCTCTTCCCTTTAAATTGTTCTGAGGAAATGACAGGATCAAGCCTGGCACACTGAGCTGCAGCAGCAGCAGGCCTGAGGTCAGACTTTTTTAGCTTGGAGAGCAAAGGCTCCATTGATCTCCTCTAAGCAGAAGCACTGGGAGCAATTAGTGAGTGAGGGGTGTGCTGGGCTCATGGACAGGAGGGGCAGGGAGACATCGATCCCATGTGCTCCTGGGAGGGAAAAGGGAATTAAGCTGTAGGCACTTCTCACTCCAGATGCTGAAGCTTACTGAGGACACCCCCCTGTGTGCAGTTCCAAGGCTTCTGAGCTGTCCCCTGCTCCTGGCTTTGATCTGCTGGTTGTGTTTGCTTGTCAGACAGAGCAGCAGGAGGCCTGGGCAGCTCCTTGTTCCAGCCTGAGCTGAGGGGTTCCCTGCCAGGACAATTGGGAATGCACAGTCCCAGCAGCTCTGCTCAGTCCCAGCAGCAGCTCCAGCCCCACCAGTGCCTGGCTGGTGGCTTAGGATCACAGGGATGGAACCACAGAATCACAGCATGGCTTGGGATGGGAGGGACCTTAAAGTTCATCCTGTTCCATCCCCTGCCATGGCAGGGACACCTTCCACTATCCCAGGGTGCTCCAAGCCCCATCCAACATGGCCTTGGACACTTCCAGGGATGGGGTGACAAATGGAATGGCCATTCCAGCTGGCTGGGAAGAACTGAACAGTTGGTAGAGAGCATTTTTTAAATCTGGCTTCCTTGGGAAGTGAGGCTTCCCCACCTGTTCTGGCTGCCCAGCTCTCACTTGCACCAGCAAAACTGATTTCATTTCAGATGAATCTGGCAGAAACAGGGCTCTTGTGATCAAAGGTTTCTCCAATCTTTGTGTAACAAACCCAACGAAACTCAGAGACACAGAGGTAGAAGAAAGAGACCAAACAGTACCTTCAGCCCAGGCGGGGTGGAGCAGTTGTGACTCTGTCAGACATTTTTGAATGTGTACAACAGAATCCAAAACATGCACACTGCACAAAATTGAAAATATAGGCACAGTAGTAACTGCATTCCAAATACCTTGTGAGCTTCCTTCAGATAAGCAGATTGATACTTCATCATTCCTATCATTATCATCCCCCACTTCAGTAGCAGTTTCCTCTCCTGGGTTAAGTGCTGATTTAGAAACAAATTCAGATTGATCAGAGAAATCAGCAGGACCTCCTCTAGGGGGTGGGACCTCAATCCCCATTAAACGATATTTCCGTCTTCGATTCCCAATCCAAGTCTTGTAAGAGAAATAAACATGAATGAGATCAGAAACTATAACAAAAGCAACAGGCCCCCAACCAAGTGACATCAGCACATCGGGCTACAGGAGCAAGGGTGCAGCCAGCAGTTCAGGGAGCTGATTATTCCCCAGTATTTGACCCTCCTGAGGCTGCTTCCCAAAATCCTGTGTCCAGGTTCAGCTTTCCAAGGGAAACAGGAAGGTGCACAGCAATAGGAAAAGAAGCAACAGGCACTAGTGGCAGCAAGGGAAGCTCTGACTTGAAGTGAGAATATACAAGAAAAAATAATGGTTTATAGTGAGGCAGAGGGACAGTTTGCCCATAGGAGCTTTGGAACCTCCAGCCTTGGAGGTACTCATTTAATGGACAACATCGTGACACACCTGACTTGATTCCAAAGTCAATCCTGCTCCACACAAAGAGCAGAACTAGGAGACTTTGTAAGGTCTCTGTCCACCTAAATTATCCAACAAATTTAACAAAAGGTCTTTGATCCAGGTTCTCATACTCTGCAACTTCCGTAAGGGGACTGAAGCATCTGATGACCCAAACATCCCCCATGTTCTAGGACTTCCTACAGCACAGAGGGAACTGGCCAACGTGACACCTCTACAGCACTCCTTTTGGAGGACAGAAAGGAACATGGAAGAATAAAGCTCAGAGCAGCTCATCCTTCAGTCCCCTCTGGCTGTAAGACAGAGCTTCAGGAAAAGTTGCTTGCAGTGAGTGCAGAGGAGCACACTGGGAACAGTCTGGGAGATGAAACCAGCCCAGGGAACGTGGAAATCCTGCCATGGTGGGATGGAGACGGATGCTTTAAGTTCCTCTTACATCAATAAAATTGAATTTCAAAGGAGAAAAGAAATCCAAAGACCCACATTCGAAATTCTCCAAGTGGATCGTGTATCTGGTCATTAATTTGCCTTCTCTGATGAAGAAACATCTACACCAAAAATTAGTAAAGATTCAGAGTTTAACACGATGTAACAAGAATTGTCTGCAACTCTTCACCTCCTAAAGCTCTCCCTGCTCTTTTGGCATTCAGGCTTTCAACTTCTCCTCTCATCTCAACTCCGCTCAACAGTCCCTTGTACCCCAGACCCTTCATTCCATCAAATCAGCTCTCCACTGGCAACCAAAAATCCTTCCCAGAGCCAGGAATCCATTTTTTTACCAACTGCTACTCCCACTCTTCTCGGGCTGGCTCTCGTCCCCCTTCCACACCACCTACACCCCCAGAAATAGGAGCAGCAGTTCCTGGGTTTGAAAACATGATCAGGACATGGCAGAAGGCACATCTTCTCCATGAGGCCTCTGTTCCAAATGAGTTTCCCAAGACATTAAAACGTTGTAGGATTTTCTTTAAAGACACGCTAAACATCACTCTGGCCTTATTTCAGAAATACCTGCCCCGTTTCTCTTCCTAGGGTTCTGAAAAAGTTGAGTAAAAAACTTTTTGCTTGTAATACCTTGATTACCAAAGAGAATAAAGAAAGGAATATTAACAGCAGTCCTAACTACTAAACACAGTTTCATGCTGTGCCAGCCTTGGAAAAAAAAAAATCCTTTAAAGCTGCATCCCTAACAAGCTAAAAGATAACATGCTGAACACTATTTTTAGCAAATCATTTTTGTTGGCTGGTATTTGCTTTCCCAGCTTGCTGATTTTCCTCTTTGAAGAATGCATAACAGGTATGCAGAGAACTACCTAGATCATTTTTTTCTATTACCTACAGTTTTGGAAGAAAGAAATTAAAGAAAAACCCCCACACAGGCAGCACTTTGAGATCTGAGTCTCTTTTTTCCAACTGCCATTCTTTTAAATTTTCCCATCATCTTGTGATTTTAACAAACAGCGCTAACAAAATTTAAAATTGAATCTACCTTTTTTTTAGTAAAAAACGCACTTGGGAAAGGCAGATCTTTTTACAGACTCCTCAAAGCAGAAAACCTTTCATTCAACATACTGAGAATGTCAGGGAAGATGAACATGTTTTGATAGTGTCTCAAATTAAATGGAGAAAAGAAGGTTCCACATCCTGTGTGCTCTGCTGAACAGAGAACATTCTGGAACAGCAAAACGGTGAGGCAGACTGGAATTGCCATGTGGGAAATTCAGAGTTCTCTCTCCATCCCTAAAATACATTCTCCTTAAACACTTCCAGCAAGGTCTGTGAAGTGCATGGGATCATTTGTGAGTCTGCTCTGGTGCAGGTGATGCCAGAGCCTTCCAGGCCATCCTGTCTCTGCCCTGAGGACAGAAACATTCCAGCAGGTGGAAAGGTCTGCAAAGAACTCTACAGTGTCACCCCTTGTGTGCCAACCAGGATGTTCCCAAGGGAACAAATCAAGGGAGCCTGGGTGTCACTGTGTTGTCCAGGAGGTGTGTGCCAGGGGGAGCAGCTTCACCTTTCAGAGAGCAAAGTGAAGCCTTTGGAAAACAAGGAGCAGCTTTGCTCTCTACAGAGAAGAGAGTGATTTCCTTCAGCCTTCAAAAGTACAAATGAGTTTTTTAGAATTTCTGTGTGCCCACAGAAACAAAGAGCCAGACTGGTGTTTAACCCTAAAAGCAGCTTTGGAACAATCTGGATGCACCAGAGGTCTCCACAACAGCAGAGTTTCACTAGGGGTGGGCTCTCAGCCCTGCTCAGTGTCAGGAGTGACAGGAATTTTGGGAACAGTTGGAAAAAGAGGATGAAGCCTGAAAGGAATAACCCCAACTGTCAGGCCTGTCATGAGGGAAAGGAAGGTCTTTATCTGACTGCAAACAGTGGGGCCATTTTCTGAGGGTGGGATGAGCAAAGGAGACCCCAGAGCTGCAGGGTGCTGCTGTGTGTCTGCTCATCCAGGACACGGCAGCAACAACTTCCTGGACTCTGCAAGAGATGATGTGCAGAGGTTCTGGGGAACCAGGTGATCTCCACCACACCTGTGCCTCCCTCAGCCACCTACACGGACCATCAAACTGAACTGACCCAGAATTCCTCTATCACACCTCAACCTACCCCCAAGACAAGACAGTCTTGTAAAATACTTTTTGCTCCTATTTTGGTGGATTTTTTTTCCCCACAATTTTCCCTACAAGCATGAATGAGAGGTATTTTCCCTGTATCTTTAGAAAAGCCCTTTTTTGGTATCTTATTAGCAATATAAATAGTACCTTTCAGCCTTCTAGGATCTCCCTCAAAAATGTAACACTTTTACTTAAAATCTTACTCAAGAGAATGTCAAACAGCTCATAGGGCTGCTTCTGCTGCTGATCAATAAGACTCTTACCTGAGGGCTTTTACTAAATATAGACTGCAGAAAGAGCAGGAGAGCACTTCCCAACATGGTCATTCATTATGTAATACGTGAAATCTATTTCAAGCTTCCTCATGAAATTTTTAAAGCCTTTCATCTGTCCTATTTTTGCTCCTGCGACAAGATAAGGGAAGACTCTGGATTTCTTACCCGAACTATTTCACAGTCAACATTTAATTCTGCAGCCACAGCTTCAATTTTCTCTCTGCAGACTGAGCCCAGGCTGGTCATGCCATTGTCCCAGTATTTCTTTAGGGTAGCTAAGTCTCGGTCACTAAATTGTGTGCGGTCCTGTAACTGCAAGATAAAAAAAAATACTGTTAGATTGAAAAAAAATCTGCTTATCCTGAGCATTCATGTCCAGAGGTCTGCCACACAGGAACACACACGGTTCTACTGTCTCCATGGCTCTTCTTCTCTTTAAAGTCTCCCTGAAGAATTTGGGGGGTTTTTTGATTTCTTTTTTTTATCCAGGGCACTTCAGAGTTCCCTGGGATTTGCTTTAAAGGCAGTGGCACCATTAACAGAAGTTTAAGGCACTTCAGCTTTGTTTCAACTCCACCTGATTTTTTTGGTAATTTATCTCATTCTATATGTTCTTACCGAAAATAACTTTTTTCCCCCTTGTGCTGTTTACTCTCTCCACCCAATTTATGCAAATTACTCCTTAAAGGCCTTTCAAGTTTCTTACCCTCCCCCCTTAAAGTTCTTTTATCTTACTGCAAACTACAACACATGCATAATTCAAAGGATTCTGACTTCCTAAAGGGAATACTTTAATGTTTATGTGGTGAGCTCAAGTTTAAATTGGTTCCACTGTTTATCTGTGAGTTCCCAAACTCTTTGTCCACATTTATCAAAACATGTGAGAGTGGATCAGTGATAAAAGGAGTAACACTGAAAAAGGATTCCTGAATATCTTACTGCTGTTTGAACCGGCGTGAGCACAGAGTGCATATTTCTCTAGCAGAGCTTCCAAGCTTTATCAAAAGCTTTTCATACAGAATTTTATCTAAAATCTACAGTTTCATTACACCAACCCATGTTTTCCACTTCTCCTGCTATTCAGAGGACAGAAAATCAACCACTAAGCCTGCATTTAGGTAACTTGTAGTTCATGTGCCACACATGTCATTATTTCAGTAGCTGAATTGTGTTCATGATTTCAATATCTGAATTCTGTGTTTGCTCATTCAAAAACGGTTAAACATTACCAAGGAATAATTTTAAGTGGAATAAAAAGCAGTTTTGCAGATCTAGGATCGTTTGACAATCTTGTACAGGTCCCAGTTCTAGCTTTTGTTAATCTTCAGAATATTGTAATTGTTGCAATTTTCTTCTCTTAAAAATTATTATTTGTCAAAATGTAGAAGGCACTTGAATCTCCTCAATGCATGAACACAAAATAGGGGCATCAAACCTTTGTCTTCCCAAAGTAATCCCAGTGAAAAGATGCACCAGATAAATTCAAATATGGTCCAGATGCACTTGATAAGTTAGAGGTCTTTTCCAACTTTGATGACTCCACAATGAATTGAGTACTTAGCAGGCACTCAGTGTTTTTCCTGGCTATGGTTCCATCATGCCAGTCTGGAATTAGGGGGGCTGTTCCCATCGTGCCCATCCCACAGCTGATGCTCTGGGTCAGAGTGGGGATGGTGAGGATGACTCTGGACACCCCCTGAGCTGCTGCACTCTGCACAGCCCCAGGCAGCCCAGCACAGGAGATGCTCCCAGGCAGAATGCCCCAGGCCACGCTCATCCAAAAGGAATTCACTTGGCTCACCGAAGGCTGCTCTAGGCTGAGCAAAGTGCAGCTCCAGACCCGGGCAAAGCCAAATCCCCAGTGCCCACTTGCCCGGAGCCGCTGCCGCTCTCGCTGCACGCCTGACCTGAGCTCCTCCTGACTACAAGCCACGTTCAAGGAACAAAAGTACAGCCATCTCCTGGATCACTGCAGCAATAACTCCTTCTATAGCTGCTGGCAAAAGAGACTGGGACTTGGGAAGAATTCTGCTCTGCGGCAGCCCAGCACTGAGGAGAGGGAATGCAGAGAGCAACACTCAGACTACAGAGAGATACAAGGCACCCTGGCCTATCCACATTCCTGACTGCTCAGGGCAACCTCACCTCCTAAAGGACAGTGGGTGTTTTTTAAAGATAAATAGCTAACCTTGTCTGCTGGTTCTACAGGCTTCACAATGCTGCAGGCCCTCTCAGTGAACTCACAGAGTTCCCTGTGATTGGTGCTCGACAGAACAATTGCAGCAATCCCTGACATTTAACATTTAACATCCACAGCCTAAAACTCCTCTGGAACACCCAAATTTGCCCTCCCAAGAACAACTCTCTCATTTCAGCCCATTCGCTTCAGTGATCCTTGTGGGGTCTCTTCCAGCTCAGAATATTCTGTGAAATTCTGTGTAGCACCAGGAAATGTGGCTGGTGTTACAGCACAGGTGAGGGAGAAACCTTGCTCAGGCTGTCTTCTTCCGTGCTGGTGGTTGCATTGGCCAAATTAGAACAAAACCCAAAGAAAGCCCAGCTGCTGCTGGAGGAACCTCAGGTTTCTTCTTGCCACGTGGTTTCCCAGTTATTCAGAAATGCTTCCTCTCCTCAAAGAACCCAAGACAAGGACTCAGCAGCAGGGAAAGTGATCTGCAAGAGGATCCTGCCTTGGACAAAAGACACTCAGCCCCTCCCTCGAGCTCCCCGAGAGATGGTGCTCAGGAAGGTGCAGAGCCTCCTCAGCTTTTACTTACTCAAAACAAGGAATTCACATGGAAAAAGCAGAATTTAGGAAAAGCACCCAGTCTTCAAAAATTTTCCATAAAAAGCAGAGTCAGATCTTTTCCATTTTAGTGGGTAGATGGTAATTCTGATGGCCTACTGCGAATGTTTCAATAAAAATCTTATGAGATACATCAATGGTTTTCACCTCACAACTGCTGTATAATTATGTTAATGTAACTCATCTTTTCTGCTTTGGAGTCTCTGTCTCATTTTAGCCTTTTTGTTCTGCCAAGACCAGCACTGAGGAGCCTCTGCTCTGCCAAGTCAGCAGCACCGTGGGATCTAAGAGATCCTGAAGGATCATCATTTACACATCCTGCTCTCAATTGCTGCACCAGCATCATGGGATCAGTGTCACTCCTTAAGCTCAGTAGACGTAAACGACACTTGAGCATGTCCAAATCTCAGCTCCAGATTATCTGCCTTCATGTAACACACTGCCATGGGCCTTATCAGCAATTTCTTAGGGAAATCACCAACTACCTTCAATTACAGGATCATCCCCTTGACATGGATTATACCCAAGTTTGACTCCTGCATTATAAACTGCTTAAAAATTACATAATGACTTTTGTCAGAAAATAAAGGATAGAATTTCTACATTGTACATGTAACTAAGCTTCCATCAATTTAGTTAATAACCTTCTCAGGCTTAATAACATCAGAGGAAATGAGGGACCAAGAGGAAAATCTCAGAGCCCTACAAATATCATAATATTCATAATTATAGCAAAAAATATCAAAAGGCAATATTGGAAAGCTTCATATTTATGACAATACTTATAGGTGAGGGCAAGCCAGTAATTCAGTTCTTATTTTTTACGTCATTAACTCAGCTCTGAATACAATTCTCATTTCCTCTCTCCAGATACCCGGCCGGCTAATTCAAGGCTTGGCTTTACCCTTGGCAGCGCTGGCTGCTGGCTGAATCCTTTACATTTGTCACTTCTGTTGGCCACAGTTTAAAAACAGGAGAGGCTTTGTCCAGCAGAATCCAGCCTATCCATTCCCGAGGAAAACCAAATTGAATCAGCAGTTGTGCCGGGCGCAGGGTTAAACCCGGCTTATCCCCGACCTCCCAAGTGTAACAACAACATCCTTGGAAGAGATGACCCAGTTTATTAAGAGACGTTCCTGGCTCTTTGCCGAGCCCCTCGTCCCCCCCACTGTGCAGCAATATCTGTGGTGCAAATCCGGTGCCTATAATTGGGATGAATAATTGCACGGAGTGGAGTGTCCTTATCCTGCCTTTTCTCAGAGCCTGCCTTTTTAGATCAGGTTCTATACATCAGCTGAAAATGTTACAGCCCACGTACACAAAAGCTATACACAAATTTCAGATTATTAATCAAAGACATGCTAAAAAATGGAGCAACTAGAGGTTTTATACATAACTTGCCTTTATGCTGCAGCTGAGCACTGTGTATGGTGTTCATTTCAATCGCAGTGAAATCATATGAAATCACCATTCAGTTCTGATACTTGGTGATGAAATGGGCTGAGGTAATGGTTATTTTTAGCAAATAAACCTCTCACAAACAAATTTTCCATGCCTTTGATCCCTGTCACTGCTTCTCTGTTATATTTTGGGAGGAATGGGAAGATCAGAAGCACTCAAAGTATTCAAGGTATGAACAAATCCCAGATTCTTCTGTACAAGCACAGTGTCATTTTGCCTTATTCACCTTTCCCAGTGACACTAGCACGGAACTCTCTGAGCCCTGACACTAATTAATATCTGTTTTCTTCAGAGGATTATCAATTCCCATCTCAAGATGTTATTTGTATGTATTAACAGTGATTTCTGAATCATTCCACTACGTTTCTCCTTTCCCATCTGCACGATTTAATATCATTCTTGCTTTTCATTTTAT
The DNA here is from genome assembly GCA_008694505.1 of Cyanoderma ruficeps. Lineage (NCBI taxonomy): Eukaryota > Metazoa > Chordata > Aves > Passeriformes > Timaliidae > Cyanoderma > Cyanoderma ruficeps. The sequence goes on from VZDJ01000134.1 coordinate 151,004, forward strand.
TATTTCTTGATTTCCCACCTACAAATTCTGAAGGTCTGCATTTTCTCTTAACACATCAAGATATTTAATCTCACTAAAGATGTCACAGATTACACATTCCTTCAGCCTGAGGTTTCAGCTTCAGGTTTCAGGAGTGCCACAAAGCTGCCCCCTGTCAGTGACACCCATCTTGGACTTAGGCTGGACACTGCTGCTCACACACAGCTGCACAAACTCAGGCACAAAGGTGTCTGAAGGCATCCTTCAACTCTTCCTGCTCACACACTGTTAGGTTTCTGCAGCAGAGACTTTTTGCATCTTTGTCACTGGCTGGGTAAGGTTGAAGTTTGCTCTGATAGAAGCAGAACTGATAAAAATTTCAGAGCACCCCAGTGTGAAAAGAGCTGTAAGTGCTTCAGCACTCAGCCAAAATTACAGATATTCTGTTAATATATGTTTCTAAATCAAACTCAACTAAAAAGATGAAAAAAGAAAAAAAAGAGGTATCAATGCAATGAACAGTCTAGCAAAGAAGTTAGACTCTGAGCCCCAGTCATCTCATTCCAATTTCCAAACCAATCCTCCAACCACACAAACTGACAACTCACCCTTCTGGAGATTTTGAGCTGATTTGTGAAATAGTGAATGTTCAGTCTCAAAGTAAACAGATCTTTAGATGGTAGTTATCATGATTCTTACTTGATCTATTAATGTCTTCCTCACACTGGACCAGAAAGTCTTGCAGTTCCTGTTCAGACAGGATGCATTCCTTGCCTGCAGGCTCACAGCAGACAATAAGCCAAGGTGATTTGTGGCACTGAGGTGCAGCACATCACGTAATAAAAAGATGACCAGACTTGTTTCCCTTTGCATTCCTTCAGCATTGTTGTGGGACAAGGAGGTGCTGCTCCCAGCCAGAAGGCCATGCCATGCTATGGATGGCATTACCAATGGAGAAGTATCTTGAGATAGGTAGTAAAATATCTCACAGAAGGAGGAAACACTTTAGTCAGTATCCCAAATGCCACAAAGTAGGAACAAGCACAGTGTTCCCATCCCGAGACCTCCAGCTTGGCTCACCTCTCCCTGCAGACCCCGACTGTCTCACTCAGACACGCTCCCACTGATTTGACTAAACTGTAGTTTTCTCCCCTCCTAGGAGAGCAGAGAAAGGTGAGGAGAACTCCACAAGTTCCTCCTGGGATAGTTTTAAAACAAAAGGCAGAGCTGAGGTGCCCTCTGACTGCAGGCAGCTTTAATCCCTGCCGGGGTTTCTCTGTGAAGCTGCTCTGAGGTGTTTGATCTCAGCCCATGTCAGTTTTCCTGAGCCTTGCAGACCCCAGGCCAAGGAGGAGCTTTCTTTAGAGTTGTACTGATGTGCCTTCCCCCTAAAATCCAGCTGTATTCCCATGCCCGGAACAGCTGGGGGCAGGTGTCACACCTCAGCCCCTCCACCTGCTCAAAGCATGCCTGCAGTCCTGTATCAGAGTTTTACTCAAATAGCCAATGTGCAAACAGTGCTATAAAAACCAAACTCTAGCACTCTCCACCCATTTCAGGTCTTTCCTGTCACCAAATACATCAGTCTGAGAGCCCAGACACCCCAAACTGAAGCACAGGGCAGACAAGCCCCTTCTCTCCCCTGAAATAAAACTTCACCACTAAGGCACAGCTTACCCAGAGTCACCACCTGTGTGACAAATGTTCTCCAGAGCACACCAGTACTTTTAAACCTACCACAAACACAAACCATTCTGCTCAGACCTCAAATGACAAAGAACTGAAGCACAGTCAGTACACTCAAGATTTAAGAAGAGAAGTGAAGATATTTTCTCCCTTTTAACTCTCCTTAACTGGTACATTCACTGCTATTTTTAAATCCTTGTTATCCTTCCACCACCCTGTGAAAAACCAAAAATCAATGCATTCATAAAGGCCACTGCACATGCACCAGGACAGAAGAGAGAACTCTGTCATTTCCAAAGACACTCTCATGAGTTACTGAGAGGGTGATATTTCGAGACTAATATTCATTAACAATCAGGATTACATCATCCTACAGCAGAGCTGAGCAGACAAGAAAGAGTTTCTGCAGAACTGCACAGCTTTTATTTCTCTCCTGATACAGTTGAAGGACAGGGCAAGGGAAACAAAACATCAAGGCAGAAGATTAAAAATTCAGAGCATCTAAAAGACAATCTTCTCCATTTTAACCAAAATACAGATTAGCCTTTTTCCTGTTTGAATGGCAGTAATTGCCATAATGGCACTTCTACAACTCTATCCATTCTATTTCTGTTCCCTCACACTCCTTATTCAAAAGAATTTCACAGTTGAAATCAAAGTTCCTAGGAAGTAGAAGCTTTTTCTCCTTTGCTTGTCTTACCCCTGTATGTACACAGCAGTTTTGGAGTGCCAACTCCCCAGTTTGTCTCCTGAAGGAGGCTGATTTTGCACTCAGACTGGGAAAGTGTATTCACAAATTTGGACACAGATGTTGGCAAATAGATTGTATTAACCAATGGGTTTTATGCATTTTATTGATTAGAAAGACAAATGAGTAAAGGTCTAAGGAAAAAGAATTCCCTAATAACCATCCTTAATGGTCTCTCACTGCAGGAAAGACATTGAGAGGCTGGAGACAGAGAAGGGAAAGGAGTTGGGGAAGGGGCTGGAGCCCCAGGAGAGGCTGGGGGAGCTGGAAAAGGGGCTCAGCCTGGAGAAAAGGAGGCTCAGGGGGGACCTTGTGGTTCTGCAAAACTCCCTGACAGGAGGGGACAGCTGGGGAGGTTGGGATCTGCTCTCGGGGAACAGGGACAGGATGAGAGGGAACAGCCTCAAGCTGTGCCGGGGGGGGGTTCAGGTTGGACATCAGGAAATACTTTAACACTGAAAGGGTTGTAAAACATTAGAACAGGTTGCCCAGGACAGGGGTGGAATCACCATGCCTGGACGTGTTCAAAAGATGTGTGGATGTGGGCCTTGGGGACATGGTTTAGTGGTGACCATACTGATGCTGGGGTCACAGTTGTACTCAATGATCTTAAAAGTATTTCCAAGCCTTAAGGACACTAAGATTAATAAACAGGCACCTCCACATCCTTGAAAGTTTAAAATTTACTCCAGAAATGTCTTTCACAGCTGGGGTCAGGTATCTAGCATGACCATAATCCCCAAACACGTCCACAGTGCTGCAGGCAGGGTCCAACATCACCCCATTCCCAGCCCAGTGCTCCCACTGCCAAATCTGAGCTGGCTCTGGCACTCACCTGACCCCCAGAACAGCACTGAACACAAAAAACCAAGTCAGCAGCTGAATTTGTACCTGACAGATCACACACCTGACCTGGATTACCTTACAACTGGATATTGGCTATGGATGGGGTGGCAGGGTACTGGGAGGGAGGGGGAAAACCTCTCCATTTAGCTGTGAAACTACCCAAGGACATTCCCCAGCTCCTGGGTGAGATGCTCTAAAAGGTCATTAAGTGACAGAGGGGATGAGCCTTCCAGAAAAGAGCTGCATTTTAAAAAGCCTCCTCAAGAGAATTAGCACTTAGGAAAGAAAAAAGATGGATTGAGCACAACAGGATTTGTATAAAAGTACCAGTTCCTCTGGGAGATGCTCTTATAAAGTGCTCTCTGTATAAAAAGAAGTAAGTGATTGTACCAAACCCTGCAGAAAGTGGTAGTGCTTCAGCTGAGACCTAGAAAAAGTCTGAGAGAAAACGCCATTAATGTGATGGTCCTTAGATTCCTACTTACAGAGAAGCTACTGCCACACTCACACATTCTGAACACTGAAAAACAGAAAATAATCAAGAAAGGAAAACTTTCTGGTTACAGCAAGAGAAAGCAAGAAAAGGTTCTTCCATTGCCTAGACCTTGTTGCCAACACAGCAGGCACTGCCAGGGCACTGCCAGCTCCACAGACTGGGGAGTTTGGTTACCATGACAGACACTTCCCCAGTTGTTGCTTCTGACAGAGCTGGAGTGACAGAGCAGCCCCTGGAGAGCCTGGCTCTACCATCCCATCTGAGGCAGAACTGGCACCTCTTCAAAGACAAGCTGGAAATGCTACGCAGTAACTACACAAATGAACAGGAAAGAGGTTTCTTTCTTCCCTGACAAAAGCTGTTTCATACCTTGTGTTATGGTTTGGGGTTGTCTGTGAATTAAGGCCACCAAACTGGCTGATTCTGCTACTATTTATGTGGATAAAATTAGACTTGATCAAGTTCCTACAGCCAGCACTGACTAATTCTGTGCATGTGCAGAGAAGCTGCAAGAGGGAGTTACTCTCTTAAACATTCAGTTGCCTCAATTAACAACCACTCCACTTTCAATATAAAGAACATATTCTGAGCTCCAAACTCTCAGTTCTTATCAACTCAGATGTTGTATTTGAGCTAGGAGCACGATTCCTACCTGGGCATCACCTCACATCCTGATTATGACTTTCACCTGCTTTTAAAGATAGACATCATCTTCACCTCAACTGAAAACACTGCACCTGCAGATAATGTTTGTATCAAAGGAAAAAGGGGAAAAACCCACCCAAGGTAAATAGTAACAATTTCAAAAATGCGTTTTTATCAACTTTTCATTACTTCACTTGATGCATTAGATACTAAAATGGAAATGTACTTACTGCTCTTTTTCTGGAACAACCTGTAATCCAAGGCACAGTAAGGTTTCCTGAAATCTGCAGAGGGGAAGGAGATAACAGATCAGAAAACAAGAGCAGCTTAGGTTGCTCTGAGAGTCAATACTGAGACTTCAGCACTGTGCATTCAACTCTGACACCAATGTCTGTAAACAGGTTAAGATTCAAAACCAAAGTCACACTCACCTTTACTGCCAAGAATAAAACACTTTCTTTGGGTGAGGGCAAGACAAGACAGCGACAACTTGAGTGTTTCTGTACTTTTGGTACCCCAAAACTTGTATTTCACAACAGCAGTTTGCCTTTCCATCTGTCCCAAACTGGCAGGGTGAGTAGATTGGAGTCAGACAAGGGCTGAGGACTGAGCTGCCCTCACATCTTTTTCAATTACATCACTACAGCTTCCAGAAAAAATGTTCTTGTGTTTGTCACTGAGCTGTTCAATGTCTCATGTTAAAGATTTGAGTACCAGCAGAAAAAACAGGGATACCAGGATGGAGAAGGAAGGGGAAGGGGTGTGAAGGCAAAGGAGAGCCGCTTCCATTCCTATTGCTTCTCCATCATTCCCAGAGGTCAGACTTCATTAAACAAAAAATCTCAGAGTGTCTTCCCTGACCATCTGAGGTGTGCCATACCCTGGAATATTTTAAGCTTATTTAAGATTCCATGTTCATCTTCTGCTGCAGACAAGTAAGGCTTGAGAGACTAAACACAGCTCTGATCAACCACCTCAAGTCATTACTGATATGTATGTGAGGAAAAAACCTGTGCACTTCTGCTGACTGAACCAAACTGCACTGAGGGTTTTTGCATTTGCAAAGTGCTTCACTGATGGCTCTTGCAGGACAGCACAACAAGCACAGCAGCCCAGGTACAGGTGTCTGCTGCACAAGCACGTAAAACACTTTTATTCTTCAAGCTTTTGGCTGGAAGCACTTGGAGCTCACCCAAGGTCAGACACTTTCTCACTACAGCACAGAGAGGGTTGAAGGGGGCTGGAAAGGAGCACCTCCCCTCCCAAGGACCAGCCTGCATCTAGTTTTGAGTCTAAAACATTAATTTCTTCATTGCACACACACATTTTGGAAATTCTGTATAGAAAAGTTACGTCTATTACAACCCCGTATCTCACACAACAGCTTCACACCACAGAATCCACTGCAGAGGCACCCTGAGGACCCACCCAGGTGGCTCCACTTCACTAATTTAAATTTTTACAAGAAAAAATAAGTCCCTTTCTATGGGAATAAAGCAAAATCTACCTGGCAGAGCATTAAGGGTTGCTGGGAAGACAAATGCAAACAATTCTGAAAGGGATGAGGTCAATCCAGCCTAGCTCATCCCAAGAGAAGTCCCTGAAAGACAACGTGCATAGCACTGCCCTGAGCTGCCTCTGTCAAACAGGCACAAGGGCTGGGCTTGGGAACAAAGTAAATAAAAATACACACTTTCTCAACAGTGTCCTTATCCCTTAGGGTTGGGGAAAAGAACCAAATCTAAACCCCAGTTCAGCCTGGAGGACAGCACAGATAACCCCTCTACTCCCAACACACTCAAAGTCAAACTAAGACAAGCAAGTAGGCTGAAGAATTTGTTTACTGAAACTGCTCAGGCATTAAAATTGATCACTTAATTAAATTTAGTCTTAAGTTACACTAACATGCATTTGATTAATTGAACCAGTAAGGAAGCTATAACTAATTGCTAATTAGATACCCCACCAATATATGACAGTAATTACTTCATCAAAACATGAATCACACAGTCCTGACTTTGAAGAAGCATCTGCTTGGATGTTGAACTACTCCAATAATCATTTAGCTCAGGTTTAATCTATTTTTAAATTCAATAAGATTTAAGTTTAAGGATTTTCATCTCTTTGCTGGTGGATAAATTAGCTAAACATGGGCAATAAAATTAACATAAACTGACTACAAAAAAATGAAGTGTCATCCTCTACAAGCCTAGAAAGATTCAAAACAGCACCTTAGGAAGTCTCTAATACCCAGAAGTGTCACCTCAGGGGTTCACAGGGTGCATGTTATTCACAGCAATAAGGGAATTAACAGCATCCTGCTCAGCTTTTCCAAGGTTTAAAACTCTGGAATGCCAAAGGATATGACAGGAAACAGAAGCTCCCTCCAGTCACATTCCAAATCCAAAGAACCAGGTGTCTGAGACAGGCATAGAGGTCAGCTGGGGTACAGATGAATTCCTCACTTATCAAAAATACAGGTATATTGTTACAATAGGGGGAAGTAAAAAAAAAAAACCAACAAAAAAAACCCCAAAACAAAGTTCCAGTGATCTTATTCTGATCCATAAAACACCACACAGACAGATAAAATATCATTGACCATGAGCTGTTCTAGATCTTCAAAAAGACTCAGTTCCTACCCCATAAAACCACAAAACAAAGTTATCCAGAATTTCATTAAAAAAGAAATAAAACCAGAAGAAATCAATCTCTCTGATGCTTTTTCAGGAGTGAAATAAAACACCACAAGAACACAGCTGATGGAGGCATCAGTAATGGATTTCCCTTCATGAAACTTAAAAAAATGTCTTCAACTCAACAGTAAGCACTTTTACCAACCCTTTATTGGACTGATCTGCACATTTACAGCTTTCCTTCTCCTGTGAAACTGGGATGGCAAAAGTAAACAGCATTTCAGGAATTCTATAATCGAGTAAGAAAAGTAACAGCAAACACTGAGAGACTGCGTGAGAGTAAAGGAGAGAACAGCTCATCTGATGTGCCATCTACTCTCCAGAATTTACTCTCTGTTCATCAAACCTCTGGTTTATCCAGAAAAGTAATAATTTAGGCGAAAAGTGGCACTGACTTGGACTCAGCTTTCTTTCAAACGGTCACATGAGAGAGAATAAGTCAGGAAAAAAAAAAGAAAAGCAAAACTGAAAAAAACCTACTGAAAATGTAGTACTGACTCACCAAGTCTTTTTCTCTATCCTGGTGAGCAAAGCACAGGAAAAGCTGATATGCTGTCGACATGGTTTATTTTCAGGATAAAATAAAAATGCAGTAACAGGCAAATGCATGCAGGTGACACACAGAAAATCACATCCTGTCAGCCTTAAAAAACTTTTACCTCAGTGTCTCCAGGCTATCTCATGCCAGATGGTGTAAAAATCCAAGAAAAATACAATTTGGATGTTTCCTGCCCAAGTATCTCCCCCCTTGTAATACCAAAAACTAAAAAGACATGTCAAGTGTTGCAGTTTCTCCTAAACATCTTCTCGTTCTTCATTGATCTGCATTTAATTTCCCCTCAGTATCACTAAATGGATTTTAGTACAGGAAGAAGAATAAAGGGAGTGAACGTAAAACTGATTATTTGAATTAGATGCTGTGGAAAAGGAAGCTGAGTTAACTCCCTGACAGGGGATCCTAATCCCTGAAAGAACACAGGTCCAGAGACTGCCACCTGCACAGGGGGTACAGGATTCCAAGCTGACATCAGTGGGGTGAGCAAATGCACAAATGTCAGCATGAAACCACGTCTTGTGCCACATGGGATGTGTGTCCGCAGGGGAACACCCAGGGAATGGCCATGGCATGTGCTGGAAAGCCAGGGCAGGACAACATAGGCTTGAGCAACCACCAGCTCGTAGGTGTGACCCTCCTGCGGCCAAAATTTAGCCAATCCTCGTTGATCTTCAATATATGGCTATCAGGGGCTCAGTTGGACAGGTAGAAGTGCTACCACACTGCAGTGCTGCCTGCACTGGGTTTGAGAAGTAATTATCTCCACTGAAAGGCATGAAAGGAGCACAGCCTGCAGAAAGGGGAACCCATTGCTCAATAGCTGCCAACCTTGAAAGGAGACAGCATTTAGCTACAACCTCAGCTTTGAGGCTTGAAGACAGAGATAAACTGACGGATTACCTGGTAATTATTTTGGTTTTGTGACAGCCTCAGTTGACTTGAAGACGTGAAGTGAGGAGAAAAGGTACTTCTGGCCGCGTTCGCAGTGTTATAAATCGTGCTGGATGTGGCGTGCAATGAGGTCCGTGCGGGCAGGTGGAACTCTCTGCTGTGGTACAGGAGATTGTCAGGCACATCCCTGGCACTGCCCAGCTGTGCCCCACAGCCCCCACTGCGGCCCGGCCCGGCCGCGGCCGCGCTTTGGTTGTACCCGCGGCCGGAGCCGCCGCCTTCACAGTATCTGGAGTAGCTCTGGATCTGCGCCCCCATGGAGGCCAGCTCCTCCTCCCGGGCGTACTCGTCGTCCACGTCGCCCGTCTCCATGGCGATGGACAGGCAGCTGCCCTCCAGGGAGGGATGTTTCTGCGCCGTGCTCCCCGCCACGATCCGCTGGGGCTGGTCTGTGACCGCCAGCGAGAACACCTCGCGGATCTCCAGGTTCTGGGTGCCGCAGGCGGGGTCCCTGGGGTGAGCCCTGGGCCCGGGGGGCACGTGTGACGCCAGGGCCGCGTGCTCGGGTTTCTGCAAGCGCTGGCACCCCAAGGGCTCGGCCTTGCAGGGCCTGTGGCAGATCATGGGCTTCTGAGGCAACACCAGCTCCGCCGTCTGCACCGAGGAGCCGCCGTAGCTTTTCTTCGTGTGACTGTAGATGGAGTTCGCGGAATTGAGCACGCTCGTTTGCCTGGACAGAATGATGGTCTTTTCCCCCACCAAGAGGGAAGCGTTCTTACAGTGGGGCACTTGCCGTCCCAGAGGGATGTGCTGCTGCTGGAAGTCTGCGTCGCTCTTGCCCGGGAGCCGTGGGATGGAGGTTTTGTGTAGCTCTGCCACGGAGGCGTTCATGTGCTTGGAGGCTCCGGGCCGGCCCGACGAGCTGGCGGGGCTGTAGATACCAGTCACTATCACGTCGTTGTTAGAAGAGGTCCAAGAGGATTGCTGGCTTTGGGATCGAGCAATATTTACCACATTTCTCACCGCTGCTTCCGGGGGCACGGAGGGAGTGGCAGGGGCAGTCCCTGGGGGGGTGCCCCCAGATTCCACGGCGCTCTTGCTGCTCATCTTCCGCCGCTTGTTGCCCACCCACGTCTGCAAACAACGGCAGCAACGACAACAAACACAGAACAAGGCGTCAAAGAGGCAGAAAAAAAATTAGCCATTCCATTTTTAAGCAGATCTGATGACATGTTAAGTGTTCGAGTTGAGATCTAAGTTTACAAATATGTAAATCATGTACTGATTATGCAGCAAACATGACAGGGTGGAAATACAGGCCTCTCCTCCTCGGGATCCATAACTCATACACAGGAAAACCCCAGCCTCAATTCCAAAGCCCCAGCTTCTCAATAATCCTGAGACTCTCGTGCCTCCTGTCCTGAAGTTATCCTCAAGACTTATTTCACAGACATCACCGTGACTGATTTTCTACAGGAAAACAAACATCCCTGCCATACACAATTCCACTCTACTGATTTTTTTTTTTTTCAAATTTTACAAAATGTCTAATTTCAGGCACAATTTGTAACATGCAGTAAAATGTCAGTTACTGATTAGCTTTGCCCTTAGTGAAAGTCCCATTCTCCTGACCAATTGTATTTAGGGAATTCATGTGCCTATTATAATCCTATCTGCAAGTGCCAGCTGCAACTCAAGTATCATTTTGCAAAGAACCAATCACTGACCAAGAGTTTTATAGGAAAAAAACAAAAGAAAGGGAAAAAGGGGGCATTAGGAGAAGCAGAAATGTGGGGTGTAAAGAAGAGAAAGGTAAGATCATGCTAAAATATGACAAATGCAAGACAAACACTGGTTCTGTTCCCACTGCATTTCCCAAGTAAGAAAAAGTTTAAGTGCTGCAAATCAGGGCTCAGGAAGGGAAGAAAACAGAAGGAATGATACTTGACTGCAGGAAGGGAAATGGAGAGGGAAAGGAAACATGAAGATGGAGAGAACTGCAAGGAGAGGGGAGCTGGGCTGCCTCCTTTAGGACATTCAATCAGCACAAAAATAGCAAACCAGCCCTGGCTGCACCATCAGCATCCAGATTCCTGTTACAACTGCCTGCCTGCCCCAGGAGCCTGAGTCCCTGGCTGCCTTTCACAGCTTCCACCACCTCAAGCTGAGAAAGTAACTTTTAATGTTTCCAGAGTGTTCTGAGGGAGAGGAATCCACCTAAGAATTTGGGAGCAGTGTTGTTATTGTCAATGTGCCACTGTTAAACCAATTAAAAACCAACCCAGACTGGCCCCACTTGCTCCTCCTCAGTGTCCAGTGTCACAGCAGCTCCTGGGAGCTCCACTACCCTTTGTTATTTTTCCATCTAGTGCCTCAGGATTTCTATTTCTGCTCTCAGACAACAGCCATTTTGTTGTCTAGTGTTTCACAAAGGGATTATTATTTCCCTTCCCGTGGAATTCATAGACTCTGGAAGAGCTCCTGTTGGCACAGGGACATTCTTGTTTTATAGGAAAAGAATGTCCTCACTGTAAATAAACACAAGGGACCACAATATTTATGGTTGTGATGTGGAATACAAGCCCAACAGAGAGCATCAAAAGGAATAGTTTCACAATTGTTTCCCCCAAATATATTAATTTATAGAAACTTATTTAGCTTAAAAATAGTTTCTTGATAACATGACCTTGCTTTGATACATTATACAAAGTTTCTATAGGGCAAACCAACTTATAACTTTATGAATAATAATTTTAAAAATCCCAACAAAAGACAAAGAACAAAAATGACTCCTTGTGCAAGTCAGGCCCCTGCTAAATTCAACAGTCATGTGAAGATATTTCCGTGAAAGCAAACTCTAAATAGGTTCACTGGGTAAAAATGAATGTCACACACACACACTGAAGTCTGATTTAAGACAAGGATAAGGTTAGAGACTCCAGATCTCTCTGTATTTTATGTAAAACAATGAATGTGTAAACTTAACGAATTTGGAAGGCCTCAGTACTTACCCTGACCACGCTGAAATCCAGTTTAGTTTCTTGTGCACACTGTAAAATGAGCTGAAAGCAATTTTTACTTTGATTTGTCATTCCATTTTCATAGTAACGCTGTAATATCCTTTGTTGCTCTACAGTAAATACAGAACGCAGATTCATCTGAAAGGAAAAGGAGATACTATGAAAGCTGGAATGGAAACTGTGACACTTGCAGGATGAACAGGCTCTCGTTTGTGCCTGCGATAACACCGAGGATTGACATGTTCTCTCTACACAACCTTTTACCAACACTCTTCCTGACTTTCCAAGAGAGCCTCTTGCAATCAGTGCTGTGACAGACTCAAGCTGAACAGGTGAACTAGACGTTTGGAACAACAGTGACTGCTTTTCATAAATAAATAAATATCTATTCCATGATATTGCTAAATCCAGGAGGCTCTGCTTTGAAAGAAAAAGTTTCTGCATTAAAAACATAAATGAGTTAAAGGCATTAGGCAAAACAGAAACATCAGCAGCTCCAATATCAGCAGGTCTGTTTCCCATCCCTAAAAAGAAAAAAATAGATGCAATCTGGTATAAAATCAAGGTGACTGTTTGACACGAGTAAAGTTTCCACTGTCTCCAACTTCAGCAGTTCCTGCACTCCACAAGAGCCAGTCCTTCTGCTGTGTCAGGAGCGGCACTTCCAGCTGCAAAGTCACACGGATCAAGGACCGAAGACCAATTTGGGGAAAACCCCCAAGGAAGGGCTTTGGGCGGCCCTGGTGCTGCCCACCCAGTTCAACAAATGCTCCAGTTTAACAGAGGAGGGACACCCACGTCTCAGGCTGATAAAAATTCTGCTGCTGTGACAACCCCTGAAGGCTGGAAATCTGGACTTTTAAAAGCACGTTGTTTTCCTGGGATATAACCAATGCTAGCTTCAGGACCTTGGGATATGTTCCTGCTCCTTGTCTTTGTCCAAAGTGGTGGGCAGGAACTCAACCAGGATGAGACTCAGGTTCCTCCCGGGCCAGCAGCAACTCCTCAGGTCAGTTCCCAGCACTGGGTCCCCCTGAGTTTCACTGTGAGGACACAGGAGGTGGCCTGGACAGGGCAGCACTTTGATGAACATATTAAACCAGACACTGATTTGTTATGTGTGAAAATTCATGCCCTGGCTTGGGAAAGGCAAATGTTATTGCCAGTATTATCAATATTACCAAGCACACAGCAGCGTCCTAACGGCAAACTGGAGCTTGATGCTCTTTTTACACAATCTACACAGGCAAAGAATGTAATCCTCTGGGCAAAAAAGAAGAGCTCTATCCTCACAGATTTCCAAGACAGGGCCTTTTCTTGCTCCAGACAAGAGGCCACCAGCTGAGACAATGCAAGTGCTGGCCAGGAACAACCTGCATCCAACTTGGTGCCTTGGGAAGGAAAAACATCACCAGTCACAAGTTATTTTAATGCAGTATATGCATCACAATATTACAGAATGAACCAAAGGACAAGAAACCTGCCATCATCCACTAGGAAAATAAAGAGGATGAAGGAACCCTTTGTAGCCAAGCATTTCTGAAAATTCTGATTGGAAAGGAGGAGAGGGGTTATGTACGTAATCTTTGCACAAGAGCTGCTTCTAATATAAGGCAAATAAAATTATTAAGGGCTCAAAAGCATAAGACATCCAACGGCTTTCACTTTATTCTCCAAGATGATTATACTATGTAATGGTAATGAATGTTAAGAGTTCAACAGGCCTGTATAAAGAAAGAGATTGATATCTAGGATTTGGAGTAAAACGCTTGTAGGCCAGAACTTTGACTTGAGAGTTTACTTTCCTCTCTATGTCAACAGGCAATAGAAAAATCAGTAATTACCAAATTGTAAAAATTACTGTTTCTTTGGATTAACAGATAAAATAAAGATTTTTCAATCATATTTTTTACCTCTGTTCTTATTCACCCTCTCAATCCAGTGCATTACTAAATGCACTGCTGCATTACAAGTCAGATTTGCCCAAGTTCTGCCACCCCCACAACATTTATTCCATCACAGCCAGAGCTGGGCAAAGGAGACTTGCTCGGAATAATCTACTCCTTAAAGAATTCACAGCAAGCAAGAGAGGAGACAATTATTACTCCATTAACAAATCAATAAACTTCATAATAATCTACTTTCTCATGTTGAGGACTGCCTTCAGATCTCCCATGTGGATACACAATGACAAGGCCACTGACCGATTTACGTCACTTTGAAAGAACATAGAAGAGTTAATTTTGTGATTATTTTTCCTCCTGCATGACTGGCAGGACCCAGCTTCCACTCCTGTCTCCTCTTTCAGTACCAGTGCTCCTGTTTTACCTAGTGGAGCTCAGTTCCCACAAACGACCTCATCAGAAACATGACGGAAGTTCTGCAACTTCCATCTTTCCAGATTCAGCTGAAGTCATCCCAAAGCTCCAGGGTTTCCATACACAGGCTCATCACATCAGGCTCTCCAAACAGTTCATCAACTGCAGTGAAGACTCTTCCAATGGCAAGATAAATTTTTAAAGCCAGACCTGATGACCTGCGAGGGAAGACCTGTGTCAGGCCCTTGACACATTTTTTAATTATGGGGATTTCTATATCCAAGGTCACTTCCGTGTTAAAATACTTTCATTGTTGCATTTGACATCTGTAATTTAGATAAAGACAGGGTGGAGCGTTTTGATTAAATCACTTGAACTTCAGATAAACCTTTGAGCATTTCATGACAGGCTTGGCCCAGCTAAGCTCAGGAGAGGTCATGCTCTGCTTTAATAACTCCTTTCTGCAGTGGATTTTAATCACTCATTAACTACACCTGCCAAACAAAGTCTTGGTAAGATTCCTTGGTAGCTTCTGCCTTGAATCCAATACAGCAGAGCTCAGAGGATCCCTGGAGAGACCATTAGAAACTGATTTAAATAAACAGATTACAGGATCTCCAGCCACAGAGTTACGAACGGAGTCATAGCTGCAGTTTACATTCCAACACCTAAACCTTCAAATAAACAGGTGAGATTTTTTAAAACTTTCTGTGTCCTGGATATACCACATCCTCAGTCAACAGCCAGTTCTGTACCATTTTCCATTGATTTCACACCAGTGTGAAGGATATCTGGCAATATTCTGTCTCTGGCAGGTTCAAAGCTCTCTGATATCATGTCACCTGTAAAGTGCAGATGGAAATCAGTTTGCTATCGGCAGTTCTTACGTGCTGACTCTGAATATCCAAAGCAGTACCCTGTGTTGAATAAACCAATTGGTAGAGCTCCCCTAGAAAACCACAGAGTCCAGAGCCATCCCATTAACCCAGGAAGAGCTGCCTCTGCATATCCCACCTGCACAGGGAACAAGTTCTGCTCACATCCCGTGCCTGTCATACCTGGGAATATACCTACACTGAATATTCAAACAGCTGTAAGAACATAATGCTACTGTCTCTGAGACAAATTAATACAGGATACACTCACCAAAGGATTACGCTGATTATTGTTTGGGGAAGTATTACATGTTTAGCATCAGTTTTCATAATTCGAACAAGATATGAACTCTTACATTTTCTTTAACACAAGAAGTAACTTGCAAAGTGCTAAAATTACTGAATATTGAGGCAGCCACATTAGTGTGAAGGAAATCAGCAGGTCACACACCTTCATCACAGACTATTATTCAAAACAACCTCAGTAACTTCCAAGGAAATAAACTTTTCCCAATCTGTCCACCTACAGAGCACTCCAGTCTCTTCCAGATTTCTCACCTCTGTCTTGAACCTCAGACTCCAAGTTAGAAATCCACATGGATTTTTATCATAATTTCATTTTGATCTTGAGTTGCCAAGCTTAGCAAACATGCATGTGAGCTTTTGGGAAGCCGGGTGTCCAGATGGTTGGCAACACATTGACACTGAAAAGAGAGTTTGTTACAGTAAAGAACTCTGTGAAATTGAATAAAAATCAGGTAAAGCATTACACAAACAAATTCCATGAATGTAAGCTGAATTTTCACTTTAAAAGACAGAGGTAGCAAAGCTGTATTTAAGGATTCAACATCTGCCTGCTCTAAAACAAAGCAGCCTTGGCCAAGTGTGTCTCTGGCAGTGCAGAGAATAACCTATGACAGCTGAAAAAGCAGTTTTTCCAAGGTTTCCCTTGCCCCTGTTACTTGTCCTAGGCCAACCAACACTGGTAACGCTCACTCCCGTGGTCTCCCACCCCTCAGCCTGCTGCGAACTCCACATAATAAAAATGTTTTCACTGCCTTTTTGAACTGAATGCTAATTAAAAAAATCTGCTCATTGTAAGATCCCTCTGCTGTGTCATGGTCTGGGAGGTGTAAATGGAGTCCAAGTGCGGTCAGGCACTGGGGACACTGGGAGATCCCAGGGGGGGTGACTGATAAGGACAAAGATGGGAACTCCTTGGCCTTCAGCTTGTCCCAAGGACAATTCCATGGACACCCTAAGACTGTCATCTGCTCCTCAGCAGATGACACTGGGGTTGTTCTTATAGCTGAACTTTTTCAGGATTCTTTAGTGGTTTGAGCAACTTCACCCCAGTATTTCCCTTCCATCCCCTCTCTGGGAAGAGTGAGAATGAGGGGAGAGGGGAGAGCATGGAGACCTCCAGCAGGGTTTGCTCCTGAAGCCGTGGTCTGCCTCATGGAAGGGGTACTCAGCGCATGATCCCACAGTGTCTGCTGCAAATCCAGTGCTTCCACCCCAGTTACTTCATCCAACATTCCAAAATCAGGAAACTCTCCAGGGAGACCTGGTGAAGCCAGGTCATTCATTTTTAGCAACTAATGGAAACAACTCAATGTCAAGGAGTGCCACAAAAGAAAGAATGACTATAAAGAAATGGGGAAAAAAAAAGTAATCAAATAATTCAGGAGTTACTCAGCTGTTCTGCAATTACTTGAGAGATCTGGGGGGAAAAATAAAATAAAAAAAGAGCAGCATAAGAGGAAAAATAATTTCTGCCTACAATGTGTAGCAATATGATCTTAGACTCCAAAAATGTTTGGATGTTGAATCAAGGAAACATTTACAAGGTAAATCTTCATACTAATACTAATTAATTTGAAAAATAGGAAACAAACCCATAATTATACTCACTTCAAACAGCAATAGAAACTAGTCTTGGATGTCAAATTAATAATAATAAATCAATTAACTCGAGACACAAGCCACCAGGAAGTAACTAAGTATAAAAATATTTATGGTATAACACATTCTAAAACTGTCACGGATTAACACAGAGTGATAAAAGAGAATAATCAGTTTCTGAGAGTTTTCTTTTTTAACTTCAGCTCCAAAAACGCTTTTGCCTAGAAAAAAGTCACCTTACAAAGACTATTTCTGTTTCAGTCTCTCCATCTGTAAGAGGTACAACAAGAAATCAGCACACTCCCAATTTATCTCTTCTTTTGCTCCCTCCACAGATCTCCAGTGGCAAAAAATAACAAGTCTTAGTGCCAATATAAATCTGGGACAAAACTGGAACTATGGTAAGAAAACTACTATAGACATAAATAAAACAAGACGGCAGTAGTGACACTATTCCTCCAGCTTTAGAAACTTGAACTGAAATCATCTCATTCACTTTCCACGACTGCCAAAAACTCACCATTTTTTCCACATCCCAAACGGAAAGAAAACCATCAACCAACCAACCCCCAAAACTTGATGTGCGTCCAGTATCTTACACGCTATGTGGAGATACTGGATGCGCATCAAGCAACAACCTTTAATAATCTGAATTTGCAGGTTGGTGCCTCTTTCTTACACAGGCCAAACCAGTTACAACCACTCACTCCAAGTGCAGTGGACGAGGCTGATGCTTGGGTGACTGTAATGCACAGGCCAGCTTGTAAAACTACTTTTAAATATCTGTGACTCAGAGCATAATTGCTTCTCTCTCCACTAAGTACAGCGTTTGTAGGATTGTATTACAGCCCTACCTATAAAATGCAGCCCTTTATTAGGGACAAATTAGACAGCTCTCAGTAACTTAATAACGTAATAACCCATGACCACAACACTGCAGGTTTATGCATCCCATCCTGCTTTACTGATGCAAATGAGACTCCTGGCTGCAGATGGATTAGCCACAAGTTTTAAATAAAGCACGTGCGTGTTTTGTAAGACCTATGTCAGAAAAAAGGGAAGAAACTTTAAAATGCAGTTTCCCTCTGAACAGTCTGCTTCAGGACTCCACCTGGGCAGACACAGCACTACGTTATGTGAGCTACGTGTGATTTTATCCATAGAATAAGAAACCCCAGACTAGGAGGGCAGGGGACGGAGTTGGGGACTGCTCAGGGCAGGTGAGTGTCACACACGCACTTCCAGGGATGACAGCTCCAGAACAGCACAGCCAAGGACACGTCCTCCTCCTCATCCTCAAACACCTGAGGGATAAAAGCGTGGCAGCACAAAGCCCCCTGTCCAACCACCGTGGCTGGCACCACAGCAGGCCAACACCATGGAATCACAGAAGGGTTTGGGTTGGAAGGGACCTTAAAGTTCACCTTGTTCCACACCCCTGCCAACACAGGCAGACTGAGGCACTGAGGACACCGGAGCATAAGGACTGAGGCAACCCGTGACATAAGAGGACACACTCTTAAGCTTTGCCAAGGCACGTTTAGGCTGGACATTAGGAAGAAATTCTTCATAGAAGAGGTGGTAAGGCATTGGAAGGGGCTGCCCAGAGAGGTCTGAAGTCCCCATCCCTGGTGTCCAAGGAAGGCCTGGATGTGACACACAGTGGTCTGGGCTCAGTGACAAGGTGGACATTGGGGAGGTCCAGCCTCAGTGATTCTGGAATTCTGTGACTGAGGCACAGGGGAATGAGGAAATTAGCGACGACAGGACCTAGCGACCAGGGGATGTTTAGGACCGACATTATAAACAATTTCTCCACAGAAAGGGTGGTCAGACATTGGAAGGATCTGCCCAGGGAGGTGGTAGAGTCCCCGTCCCTAAAGGCAAGGTTGTACGCGGCACAGAGTGCGGGGGGTGTTCGATGACAGGATGTGCTGGGGATCCCGGGGTGTTCCCCGGGCTCTGCGTCCGTGATATTTCCGTGTCAGTGATGTTTCTGTGTCAGTGATGTTTCTGTGACTGACCGAGGCACCCTCGGCTGAGGGGCCGCGGCCGGGCCCGGCGCGCACGCGCCGAGCGGCCCCGATTGGCGCAGGCGCGCGGGTGCGCCCCCACCGGCGCGCGGAGAGCGGCTGCGCGCGCACGCGCAGTTCCCCCGGCGGCTCCCGGCGCGCGCCCGGCGCTGCCCCACCCCCCCCCGGCTCGGGGCCGCGCCGGAGGGGGGCGGGAGGCGCAGCAGCGCCTGCGCGCGCCGGGCGGGTCCGCGCGCGCGAGCCCGCGCGGGCCTCCCCCCACCCCCCACCGCCGGGCCCGGGGATGGGGGGGGCATCGCCGGCATCATCATCATCATCACCACCATCATCATCATCTTCTTCTTCCTCCCCTCCCGCCGCGCCCCTCCCGCCCGGGGGCTCCGCCGCGCTCCCCGCCCCCGGGGGTCTCCCCCGCGCTTACCGTGTAGCGCGGGGCCGGCGCGGGGGCTCCGGGCTCGGCCGGGCACGGCTGGGTCGGTCCCGGCGTCACACAATGAAATCAGCGGCCCCGATCATTAATTCTCATCATGATCGTGACGTGCGCGCAGACAGCGGCCAATGGCGCGCTGCGATCAGCGCGGCCCGGACGGCGCCCGCCCCCGCCGCCCGCCGGGGGGGCGCGCACGGGAGCGCCGGCACCGGGAGGGGACGGGGCGGCCACAGCGCCGGCCCCGCACCGGCCCCGGGACCCCGCACCGCCCCCGAACCCCGCACCGCCCCCGGGCCGCGGGCCCGGCCGGCATCTCCCCTGAGAGTGCTCCTGGAAAGCGATCCCTGAGGTTCCGGGGAGAGAGAAAAAGAGAGAGAGAGGGAAAGAGTCCGCAATCCGTGTAAATGAATCCAAGAGGGTGGTGCCAGGCTCTGTCCAGGGACAGGACAAGGAGCAGTGCCCATAAAGTACAATACAAGAAGTTCTAGCTCAACACGAGGAAGAACTTCTTTCCATGAGGGTGGCAGAGCCCTGGCAGGGTGTGGAGTCTCCGACTCTGGAGATGTCCCAAACTCTCATGGCTGGCTGGCTTCCTGTGTCACCTGCTCCAGGTGACACTGCCTTGGTCTGGGTGATCTCCAGAGGCCCCTTCCAACCCCAGCCATCCTATGATTCTGTGGATGGGCATCCCTGTGATCAGACTGAGCGGCCTGGGCTCACAAGGAAGTTGTGCCCAGTGAAACCCAAAAAGCTCCATGTAGGACCAGGGCTTCATTTGCATCAGTATTATGGCACTCAAGAAGTAAACCTTTATTTCCCAGGATGGATACATTTGTTCTGGGAAGGGAGGAAATGCCAGTGTTTCCAGGTACCCCATGGGGCCAGACACCTCCTCAGGGCCCAGGCCAGAGCTGGTGACAGCACCAACCACGCTCATTCCCTCTCTGTGTCCTTACAGGGATCCAGGTACAGCCAGGTACATCAGTGCCAGCCCTCCTTTGGGCTCCATTTCCCTTCCAAAAGGAAACCTGCTCAACAAAGAGGCAGGAAGGACACTGCTGACCCATTCTGGTGGATTGTGTGGTAGAAATCGTGTAAAATCACTGTTTATTGGCTCAGCTGCAGGAACACTGAGAAGTCAGAATCAGATTTGAGACCTGTGTTCATGATAAAACCTCTGGACAGGCCATATCCCTATTCCAAATAATTTCCTCTGAAAATCACGATGTTAAAATATTACACAGGCAATTAATTTTAATTTTGTGTGATGCTTTAATCAGAAATACCAGTAAATACTTCTGCAGGAACTGAAATAAAAGAGTATATGCTGGTTCTCTTTAGGCAGGGAGGAGAAAAACAGACAGTGTTTATTTTAAAATGGCAAGAAGTTGCTTGCATTGTTTAAAAATTTTAACGCTGACTTCTGAACTAGTGGTGGCATCCCTTTGGGGAGCTGGGAATAGATGATCTTTAAGGTCTTTTCCATCTGAAACCATTCTATAATTCTGTGGTGTAGTAAACATCCTGCATTCAGTAACAGGATTTTAGGGATAGCCCATATATTTAAACCCTAAATCATCTGTTGTGGTGCTTTGTCTTCCGGCTGTGTTCCCTTTCTCTGTGTACCATCAACACTCACCCTGTAAAAATTAAGTACACCAACCACAAAACCTCTACACCACCACTTTTAGAGAAAATAATTGGTTTGGAATTAGCAATGGAACGATTCTTGAGAAACTTGGTGCATTTTCTTCTCACGTTATCAGTGGCTTGGGAAACAAAAATGGTGAGACAGTCTCTCTTAAATCCCTTGAAAAATACAGTGGTGTTTGATAAAATGCAGCTTATTAAACTCCTTTAAAATGGTGAATAATAGAAAGTAATATTTCAAGGGCTCTAATTTGACTAACAATGGGCTCACAGGTGCTTTTTCTATAGTTTTCATCAAGAAACTCACAGAATCGTTCTTGAAGGAGACATGAGATGTGTATTTAAGTTGTCAAAGAAACCGGTTTGCAGACTTGTGGCCCCAAAAAAGATGTATTGATCACAGTAATGTTCTTTACAATATAGAAGAAGAGGCTGAACGTGCAGGTTAACAAAGCTGCTGCTGTTTGCAGCAGAGGAGTGACAAGCTCCAGAAAGAATCTCATGTTACGTATTTCCCTCCCTGGTAATGCCTCTCAAGGAGCCAAACCTTGAGAAAAAAAAAAAAACTATGGCAGGATGAAATAAACCAAATATTCTTCTCCTGCCACCAGGTCCAAATGCTTCTTCCTTCATTAATGACAGATTTAAATTAACAGGGGCTGGCAGATTGGTCTGGTGGTTTAAAGAATAGCCTGGGACATGAAAGGAATCCTTCCATGACGGAATTAGCATCAAAGTGGGATTCTGTGCTGCAGCTCCTCTGTACGAGCTCATTAAAGTGATTAGCCCAGCTCACCATTAGTGACTTACCCTGGCGTGGTTCTGTGGGCAGGGAAAGCATCTGGGCCAGGGCTGGGTGTGGGTATTTCCTGCCACAGCTGGGAACATCTGCACCGCTCCCTCATGCAGCAGGGAATAGATTCCACAGTCAGGAGCCCAGCTGTTGGGGCACACAAATGTTCCAAGACCTTTCCCTTTTCCAGCAGTCCATAGGTTCTCAGACTTTTGGCAGCTCGTGCAGGTAAGAGAAGACTCTGTAGGGATTGCTCAGGATTCCTAGACAAAGACTTGGGAGCCGGTGTGTGGCCAAAGGCTGATCAGCTTTTGTCACGCAGTTTAGAGCAAAGGCTGGTATTTCCATTTCTCTGGCTTTTTACAGAGTCTAGAAAACACAGGGGCAAACCCACCTCACTCCACGGAATTCTTTCCCAGGATGTCTTTACTCGATTCATGATGCCGTTATTTAGGTGATGTTTTAAAGGATGTAGCTCTAAGCCAGACCTTGGGGTCACCTATAAAGTCAGAGGCCTTTCAAAAGGAGTGAAAAGAGTGTGGAAAAGAGCCCATTTTCACCTGGAATTTTTGTACTTGTAATTCCCCGTCCCATTGAGTAATTCGGCTCTGATGCTGCTCCAAGGCATGAAATTGTGTGGCTGCATTGCATTCCAAAAAGGGACCTGGGCTGAATCCGTCCCCTTGTCCCTAAAGAGTCCCACTTGTGCTTGGGAAAATGTATGGAGAATCCAATGGGGAAAGGCCTGTCGTTGATCTAGTGCTTGACCATCCTCCCTTTGGGAACTGCTTGCTATCATTCATCCTGAATCTTTGGTAAGTTCAACCCTCATAAGAGATTTATTGAACTTCAGGTTCAAGAGTGCCACAGGAAAACCCTGCTGGTCTTTTCATTTTGTTGGAAAAATCTACTAGCAGTTTCCTGAGGAGCTCCTCGGGCAGTTCTGAAGCTTTGTCCCCTCAGTTTCACTCTAAAAATATGTGTGACCATTCCAAAAACTCTGCTAAAGACAAGATATGTAACATTTACTGCTTCATGTCTCTACAAAGCTCCTTATTCTGCCACAAAGGGAGGTTTGATGTGATTTATTCTTGCAAAATCCAATTTGTTTCCACCAAACTATGTATGTCCTTCTTTTCCTATTGATGCCATTGGATTTGGAGGGGTAAAACTTGCTCTGAAAAGTAAATTCCTGGTTTAGGTGCCTGCTCTTTCCCAGGTTTTCTGCTCAATGAGCACCCAAAGTGACAACAGCAATGCTCATTTTACAGAAATATTATGAAGACACAGTAAACGTTGGGAGCACAGGGGTGTAATTAAAGATCTCCTAAATCAGGAGATTCCTGATGGAAAATGGTGATGGAGAAAGGATTGCAGTGTGCAAACCTTAGGAAAAATATTAATATGGAAAATTCCGTGCGGCACGTTTTCTGCATCTAAAAGCCCAGCCAGAATTAGTGGTCTTACAAGATTTACAAATTTTCTGCCTTCTTTGAACTTGGTTTTGCCATGTTAATTAAAATTACTTGTTAATCCTCAACCAGTGCATAAACAAAGCTCCCATAAACTGAATTTGTAAATATGTCCTTTGTGCTGATATGGAAGAAACAGCTGGTGCTTATGGGAAAAAAGTGGAAAAGAGCCTGGCTGGGTAGATATTTTGAGGATTTGTTCCACTTTTTGTTTTATTGGGATATTTTTAAGGAAATCAGGGATGCTGTTTCCTTGCATTTTTATTGCCTTTGATAATTTTTTATACACCGAGCAGGGAAAATTATGAACTCTAGGAACATATAAAAATGCATACACCAAAAATTAAAAAAAAGAGGGATCTAATTATTGTATATTTATTTTTCGCCCATTACTATTCCTAGCATAGAGAGTTTTATAGTACAAAGAGAAAGTTAAAATGTTTTTTAAGTAAAAAAGGAAAGAAAACCAGTCATGAGGAAGGAAAGAATCAGGGAGAGAACCATCATTTAAAAAAAAATCTATACAGCCCCTCCTTTTGTCATTTATCTTCTCCCAGTTCAATTGTTGACGTGATTCACCTAAAGGTGATGCCCAAGCAATTCTTATTTCCCATGATTTGTTTTAGAAAAGCAGCCAAGAAAATGTTGAGTTGGAATCTTCAAAGCGTTTATTAGTTTAGACAGCACTTTGTTTTTCTTTGACTTGTATTTCTTCAGAGGTTCAGACAGTTTATCTGCTTGCTCAGGCCTCCCAAAATCAAACATTCCTCTGCTCCTTCTCTTCTACCTATGGGTCCACACTTTATTCCTTGTCCACCAAAGCCCATGCCTATCCCCCTTGTTACCAGGTCCTTACTTTTCTCTTGTGCCCCTGACTGGGCTGAAAGGGCCTGAAAAGTGGAGCTTTTCCGCCTTTAAAAATAGGATAAACGTAGTGGTTGTCCCGAGTCCTTGGGAATAAAAATAACCACCACCCACCAGTTCTTTCAAGTGTTTCTCCTTGCTTCTGTTACCTTGTTTGGTTTAGTCAAGCTCATTTTTCTCCCCAGTCACAGCAAGCCAAAGAAAGGGAAAGAAATTATACAAAGAAATGTAATGTAGCTTTAGTTCCAAAGGAAACAGCACCATAAAGGCAGAGACGAAGACCAAAACTTAGGAATCAATTTTACGAATAAAAATGCAGGTCCTCAATAGCTCCACGTTCCTGTGGAAGAAGAAAGGTTAATATGTGAATGATTCCAAGGAAATCCTTATACCAGTGGTAAACCACAAGCACTTCCTGAAAGGACAGCAGGAAACTGCTCAACATTAACCCCATTGTGAGTCCTTTGGGTGTCTTGCTGAAAACATGCTCCTGACATGACCTCCCAAAAGTACAAGATCGCCAAAAATGCCATTTCCAGCAGTGCCAGATTTCAGTGAGGAGGGAAATCCACAGGCCAATTCCCATCCCTGCTTGGCTGATCCATCCATCAGTTGGCGGGTGGGGTTTCAAGAGAAGGCAAAGAGTTGCTGGAGAATCCTGATCAGGGGAAGTGTCCTCCTTGGCAAGGAGCCACTGTCTTTTTGTAGATAAAATATCCTACTTTGTTCCAGTCCTGCAGCACCACTTTTATTTTCCAACAAGACTTTGTAAGTTTAAATCTTGTCACAGGCTGCTATCATTCATTACAGAATTATCCTGATAAGGAATATGTTTGGAAAGTTATCTCCCATCTTTGTCTTTGAGATAACAATAAATCTGAAGTATTGATGGTTTGATGCCAAATATTCCCCCTATTATTGTAACCTTGTTTTCTTTCATCTACAGAGGAATTTGTTTAAATGCAAATTATTTCTTTCATGAAAGAAGACAGCTTTTGTATGAATCGCTATTTGTTTAAATAATTTCTTTAAATGAAGAAGTGCTACTCGTGGTAGCACTACATTATTGTTTCCAACCTGTTTTACCTCCTCTCTCTTTAATCTTGTTTAATCTCAGCCCAGATAAAATGGGATGATGTGACATTAAAGGGAAGCGTTTGTAAGAAGAGAGGAAGGTTATTTCCCAGTCCCTGGTGTTGTGATTTGTACTTTTGGGTTCCTAATGGATGCTTCTTTGGGAACAACCATATCCGAGAAATGCCTTTAATCTCCTCTGAGGAGTGACAGGATGCCCAGTCTGGTTCAGGTGCAGGTGTAGCCTCTGTCACCCAGTTGTCCCCATGAGGCAGAGCTCTGGGGTGAGGCACAGCGTTTGGGGCACAAATAGAGTTGTCTCCTTTTAGCTGCAAGAGAAGAGCACAGGAACTCAGGACAAATCTCTGGGATCACATCAAAAGCCTTTTTAGTCCTGACTGACTTTTCAGTGAGTGTTTTGTGTTAAATCACAGGAGTAACTCCCACACAGCGTGATCCCCACAGCTGGAATTCCAGCAGTCAGTATTTGAGATGATGGAAATGCTGCATTTACCGTGTTTTAGTGCACCAAGGATGGGCTGTGGGATTTGAGTTACCTGACAGTATCAAAGTGTTGCTGTCCAAGGAATTTCCAGTTAATTAACGTTAATCCTCAGCATTTGTCACTATCAATAACTTGACTTTGGTCTCTGTGTTTTCCAATGAAAAAGATGTATTTCATACATTTCATTATAAAACAACAACAACAACAATAATAACAACAATAATAATAAATTTTACGCTCATTCGGACATTTTGGTTCAGTTTGCCCCCAGACTGACATATTCTTACGTTCTCTTCTGTTCTCTTGTCCTTCTGAGGTCTTTCTTCTCCCAACCCCACAGTCCCTTCCAGAACCCCCTTCCAGCCCCCTTGGGCCACCTCAGTTCCTGGCTGTGACCCTGCTCCATGGGGAGCACCCACTCCTGGCTCCCTGCAAGCAGCTGCTTCCAGCCGCTTCCACCGTGCCTTAACACATCCTATACTAGAAGAAAAGCTTTTTTATGTAATATGGGAAAAAAAAAAAAAAANNNAAAAAAAAAAAAAAGCTGTTAGCACTGTATTTCAGAAAAGCTCCCAGAGCAAAAGCAGCAGCGACCTGTCATGCTATGGAGCTGATGGATTTGCTCAGCAGCCCTAAATCACACTGTTTATCTCGGATTCCCAGCTAATGAAAGGGTGCAGGGTGCTGCAAGCCACGGAGCTTAAGCTCCATTAACTAATCAATTTCTGACTCTGGGAATTAAAATAACGGGGAGCGAAGCTGTGGTCACTTGTACGGTTTCAGAGGAGCGGTGCTCAAAGCAGCATTTCAACAGCAGCAAAAAAAAATTGGGTGACAAAGGGGATACCAGACATCACTTCTTTTGCTGAGGGAAAAGACGGCAGTGAAACAGGCCAATGAACATCCAGGATGTGCTTTGGAAGAGTGAAACATGGGAAGAAATAAATTTAAAATTCTCAGTTGGGTGTAGGAGGTCCAGCCCAGCCAGCAGTGCGTCTCTGATGCTTTGCAGCGGGAAAGCATCTCTGTCCTTTTTTGGGCTCCAGAAGGGGCGAGAAAGTGCCTTTGTGCCATTCCCCAAACCTGGACGTCTCCCTGAGCTGCTCGGAGCATCTGCAGGCACGCTGGGTGTTGTGCAGGTGTGTCGGGGAGGCTGCAAAAGCAGCAGCGGCCCCTTCCCAGGTTAATTAGCTGTGCCCTTCAGCGAGGATTAGGAAAGATTTGAAAGCATCTAAAGCCAGGGAGGATTGAAGAAAAGCAAATAGCCCAACTTCATGGCAGAGTCTATTGCCAGGGATTCGACTTAATCGGGATCTGTGTCAGCTGCCTTGATAGGCCCCCTGTAAGTCGTTTATGTTAGGTAAATATTTGCAAATGAACTTTTTGTATTCCTGGCGTCATTTGGGAGAAGGGAAAAAAAAAAGAAAAAAGAAAAAAGAAAAAAAAGGAATACCTTACTGGCATTTCTGGTATCTGAACTCTACCGAAACATTTAGACCTTTCAAATTAAATGTCAAGTTGTTCCTATTGAGTAAAATTCTTGCAGATTTAAACTAATTAACATAACCACTTTCCAAGTCAGAGCAGGCCCTTATGCTGTGCTTAAGTGGTTTGATACATGAATTCTTTCTGATTGCCCAGCTCCATGTTTGTGTCTGTAGGAAGAGAAGGGAAAGTTCTGAGTTCAAAGAGTTTTTTATTCCAGGCAACAAAATTCTTCATGGATATAAATGTAACTTTGTTACGATCATTTTTAATACCGAATTTTCTGAACCAACTGAGAAATGTGATCCAGCTGGAATTTCTGGGACACAGAAGGGACACAACGAACTGGAAAGGAATATTCAAATAATCATGATTGGCTTTTAATCACAAGAGTGACCCAACAAGCCCATAAAGGGTGAGGAACTGAGTTCCAGGAAATGGGAATTTAATTCTGTATTACTTTCTACTGTCAATCCTCTCCCTGTCACATCCATGTGAAAGCTCACCTTGATTTTATATCACTTTCTAGCTGCTACACTGGCAAAGCAGTGTTTGGAAATTGAGATTCAAGTCAAGTCATATTTTAGAGCTATTAACGTGGTACAGCTAAAATTGCACAAAGGGGAATGCTTATATTCAGCATAAAAATTTTATTTGCCTGCGGGACATTTTAATGTTCAAAACATACATTTGTGATAAATAGTAGAATTTGAAAATGCTCTTTGAATATACAGGGTCACAGTCTGCAAGCTGCGACCCAAAACTGGAGAGATAGGAAAATATGAGTTCCAATTTCTGGAAAGTTTTGATTCTGGTGGCAATTTAACAGCAAAATAATTAACTTTTGTATTCTAGTCTGAATATTGGAATTCTAACCAGAATGATGTTCTACCAGAAAAGTTAGTCAGAGATGTAATAACAAACAGTGTACAAAGTTTTTTGCAATAAATTTAATATATTTAAAAATTAATCTCTTTTTTCCGCAGTTAATGATACATATTTTTTGCTTAAGTGTGAAAACATACCACTTACAGTTTTAGGGGGAAAAGCTTTCAACAAATTTTCAGCCTAAGCTATTTTTAATCTTAACATTTTCTGTGAATAAGTAGAAATAAGAAAATGAATTGCGCTGTGAAAAGCCACTAAAACAGTTTTTCCCCCAGGAGATTATAAATATCTGTATATATAGGCAGAACATTCAATTAACATGAGAAATGTCCTGCTAAGTTTCATGATGATGTACTGGAAGAGAGCGGCAATACAGCAAAACCGGTGAGCTATACAAAAGGAGTAAGAACTTTCTTAGCAAGATACATGATTGCAGAAATTAGACGTTTGTTAAAAAGATGTGATGCAGAAATGCAGCAAATGTGGCACTTCATCAGGAAAATGGGCAGGCATCATTAAATATAAGTGACAGTGTGGGGTTTAGTTTAGAATGCAAAGTGAATTTATAAATAATAGATAGAGATAATGTGGATAGTTTTAGATAGATGAATGGAACCAAATTTTTTCCTAACTCTTTCAAATTAATTTAAGACAGCTGCACAGCGACACTCCTTCCCCAAAGAGTTAAGAAAATGTTAAATGGGTAGCTCACGTGAAAGAAAGTTATTATCCCGAGATGAGCCTATGAGGAATTATGGGAAACAGGCAGAAAATATTAGAATATATGAGTTTGATTTTTATTTAAACATTATAACTTGAAATAGTCGCTAAAATCCTTGAGCTCTTCCAGGCAGAAGACACAGGGCCTTGTCTGCAGGGATCAGGAAATGAGGGGCAAGTTCTTAACAGGTTTCTCACCTGTCTCACCTTTTCCCAGCACAGGCTCACGGCAGTAACACCTGCAGAGAGGCTTTGTAGCCAAAAATTGCTGCTGCTGCTACTGCACTGAACGGAATAATAAACCTGCAACAGCTCGAACTGCCAAAAGGGTTTCCTTGGGAGAAAAGCCGAGTCCTGGATTCAGCTGGGAAATGAACAGAAGCTGGAGGAACAAAACTGGTAAAACTCAGTGACCTTGGGAGTTGCTGGTGGACATGCAGGAGACTCCAAGGGCTAGGCTTGGTCATGGTGATGTCTATGTTAAAAGTCTTGGCTCCTTGTTTTAGGATGAGATGTTTTGATATGTGCATTTCTAATCATACCCACAGGCAAAACAAGCCCAGCTAAGGGAAGAGCTAAAAACGCAGGTTTTTCTCACTCTGAAGAGGCTGAAAAAGAGAAGGCAGACTCCTCATGGAGACCTGAAGAAGAAAGTAGTTCCTGGAAGGCTTGAAGGACACAGGTCCTGAGGAAACACTCAGGGGGTCGGATATTTCAGAAGTCAGAGAGTATTTAAAGAGCTGCTGTTGCAATAGCTGTTGAAAACCCCTAAAGCAAGAGATCTTTCCCTGGATTTTTTTATGGCAGGGCTGTGGTTGGTGTTTGGTGGCTTCAGAACATCCTGTCCTTCCCTCCCAGGGGACAGGAGGTCTGAGAGCTGTCGGGATGCGCGACAACGGAAGGAAAGAGCGCCGGGAGCAGGAAGGGGAGCAGGAGCTGCAGATGGCTGATGGTTCTGACAGCCCTTCCTATAAACAAGGTTTCTGGATGGCAGGTCTTTATTTTGGAGCTGAGCTGGTGCAATTTGTGACTACAAGAAAGCGAGAGAGAAATGAAAGCTGGCTCTGAAGCGCAGCTACAGAGCTTCCCAGCTCTTGGCAATTAGTTTATGCCTTCCTTGGCTTGATCAGAGCACGTCTTGTCACCATCTAACATAGTTTCAGGTTGTCCAAAAGGAAAACATCGTGTTGTTTGCTTGCCAAGCTCTTTCAAAATAAAACTACTGTTGCATGTAAGAGAGGGCAGAGCTGTTTTGAATGGAAAGAGCAGGGGAAGAGCCCTGAGAAATTAATTACGGGAGGAAAGCTGGTTGCTGATGCAAAGCTCCTGGTTAAGAGCAAAGGGCATGCTGCTGGGATGCGGAGGAAAACACGACAGGACACATCACCATCATCTCAGTCTCTAAACAGCAAAGCAAGTTAATTTGGAGAGACAGGATGAAGGGAAAAGACCTTTTTATTCTGCATCCTTGTTTCGGTTCAGTGTTTAACTCGTGCCAGTGTGTGACTGCAGAAAGGATGAAAAATGTCCAGCTCTGCATTCAGAGGTTTC
Organism: Cyanoderma ruficeps; assembly: GCA_008694505.1. Classification (NCBI taxonomy): domain Eukaryota; kingdom Metazoa; phylum Chordata; class Aves; order Passeriformes; family Timaliidae; genus Cyanoderma; species Cyanoderma ruficeps. The sequence continues at coordinate 181,130 of VZDJ01000134.1, forward strand.
ATCATTCACAGATGTATCGAGGGCAGGATAGGAAGCTTTACATACTAAATTCTCTGAAGTGCCCATGGTGGAGGCTGAGCAGATGTTTTCATGACAGGTTAGTCCGGCAGGTGTTGGTGGCCCTCACGAAGTTTCTTTTTCTGGCTTTCAGGTTCTTGTAGCTCCATTTGTGCTCACAGCATTAAGGCAACACAGACCTTGGCTTCAGTCACACGCTGGGAATATCTCTGTAGTCACAGCCAGTCCTCCAAGCAAATATTGAGTCTAACTAAACACAGAGAATGAACAGGCTACTGGAGTATAAAACAGGAGTAATCTCTGAGGTTTTAACCAAGGCATTAGAAAGACCTAATAATAGCAGGGCTTTGCAAGGATGCTAAGATAAAGGAAAAGTCATCTTGAGAATGCCTTGAAGAAAAGCTTTTGCTGTCACCAGTCACTTGGCAACACAACACGAAAGATGAACTTGGACCGAAAAATCACAGGGGAAAATGAAGATAGCATGATGATAATTGTCACAGTTTTATGAATCTGACATTCCCTGTGCCAGCACATCCTGGGTCATCCCATCCAATAGCTCTGCAAGGCAAAATGACTCTTTGAATATTGAAGCCCATGCTCTAACGTTTCTGTAAGGCACATTTTGCCATGGGATGGTGGAGAAGGAGATAATGATGGAACACAAAACAATAAAGTGTTTTTTTTCTCAGTGGAATAGTTCTCCACACCATTGCCCAGAGTGCGCCCAGGCTCCCCTGGACACTTGAACATGAGCTTGTCCCTCCTCACCCATCACACTGAGAGTCCCTTGATGGCAAAACAATTTCCAACATTGCTGCATATTTTCTTCACACCATAAATGCCACACAGAATATACAGCCCAAGTTTCACAGAACCACTGAATATTCAGAGCTGATTCCCTGAATGCATTAGGAAAATCAACTTGTGCTTCAAAGCCAACTTTCCAGCCAGCAAATAATGAATTACAAGGGAATCTGGTATCAATACTTTGGAAGTTTTATTACTGTTGTCAAGTTTTCCATTATTACTGTTTTTTTTTCCCAAAGTAACATCGTTTACCTAGTGAGAAGCAGATGGTTTAGTGCTTAAAAATTGTTACGTGATTCTTGCAGAGGAAGTATAGTGAACATTTATTCTGTTTTTATCGAATAATTTTTTTCCATTTATTTACTAGAGGAAGGGGAAAGGCAAATACCAACCATATTGTATATAAATGAATATGGATACATTAACAGGGAATTAAACATATAGTGCTAATTAATATTTTGATATTTTGTTTTCTTCAAAGGAAAGGAGCTGGAGTTAGCAGCACTCAGATTTTAAAATTCCCATGATTTTAGGGCCAAAAAGGACAGTTCTGAAAATTTAGTTTGATCTCCATAACACCTACAAAATAAAGGTCATTGATCCGTGTGTAATGAATTTGGCATCACACAGATGATTTCTGTTGAGCTGGAACTTTATTTTGGGAGAGATCGCCCAGTTTCGCCCTCAGAAATTCTCATGCTGGCTCTGTGACTGTCAGTACTGTAAGCTCCATGTCATGGAAAACTGAATTAAGAGAGTGAATCCATTCTGAGCATGGAATTGCCTGCACAGTGCTGCGGGATCCCTCTGAAGCTGCATGTGAGGCCCAAAGAGACTTGCTGCAAGATACTTCCCTGTTTCTCTTTAATTTAGTTACACTCTGTAGTCAGTTCTGAACCGAGCAGAACTTTATAGCTGCTCCTGGAGGAATTCTGTGTAGGAAAAGGATAACAAAGGATCTGTCTGCAGTTTTCCCTGCTTGCCAAACTGGTGAGAAGAGATCAGTGAAGCAGATGAGGCCCCTGCTCTGTGTTTCCCAGGAGCTCAAAATTAAGACTTACCCAAATATCTGTGTCCTCATGAAGTTTATTTGGGGAGGGAGCTGGGGCTCGTGGTGGTGGCACATGTGCCCGTATGGAAACTTCCTTGGCAAGGTGGAAGCCTCTTCCATCCACTGGCACTGCTTCGAGGGACCTTCTCCTTGTATCTCTGCTTTGAAGATTGTCATGGAGATTCCCAGATGGGAACGTTCCCTCTTATTTGGTGCTCTTTGGGAGACTGTAAACACGGTGATGTCAACAAACAGGCTGGAAACAGAGGATCCTGTTTCCCTTAGTATGAAAATATTTCAGTGTTCTCTGCTCATTTGCAGCCTGAGTCAAAGAACACAAACTTCACCTTCTGTGAGCAAAAATTACACCAGTTATAATTTCATAGTGTCTTCACTGAAATCAGTGGATTTCTCTTGGAGAAGAATTGTATTTTTTTGGTTAATTTTTCTCTGTTATATCTTTGACATTAATACACTTAAGTTCCATTTAAAACTCTGGATAGCGCTGCGAAAAGTGGTCATTTTTCCCAGAGATGTGTAACCTAGTGAACCTGTTTTACAGAAAAGCTGCTCTTGATGTCAAGGAAGTGTAACAACAACTAAAGGGCAGCTCCTGAAAAAAAAGGAGGTGATGTTATGATGAAAGTGATGCAAGGCAGGAGGAAGTTTGCAGTGCCTCTGTCCATGATGTACATGTTCTGCGGCTAAATAGAGGATTTCAGTCCCAAGAGAGGTCAGAGTTAGAGCTTTTGTGAACACTAAAATACACTGAGAACAAAGCAGTGCACAAAACCATCTCAGCCATTTCAAGACATATTTTTAAGGAAGTGATAATGAAATAATTTCTCTACATTCCTGAGAAACCAAATACTTCTTGCATTTTTGGACTGTTATCCCTGATTTCCAAACCATTTGTTAAGGGTGCTTTAATGCCCAATTAATGTAAAGTATCATAAATTATGACTAACACACATTAATAAAACTGTTTTATCATCTAATGGAGCATGAAAAAATATAAATTTCTAATGAGGCTCCATGTGAAAACTGGGATGTTAATACCTGTGATGGAAGAGCAAAGGCTACAGTGGATTCCTGTGGGGAAAAAATATCCTTTAGGTTGATGCAACAGCAAACGCCAGCAGTGAAATTAAAATGCAATTAATTAATTAATCGGGGTTTATTAAAGAGGGAGGCTGCGGTGGTGCCGGAGCTGCCGCCGGGTGCGGTGCCAGCAGATGGCACTCCAGAATGTGGAACTCCATCCTCCCCATCCCGGGGCTCCTCCGGACGGACCCGGAGCCTCGCCGGGGTCACAGCCCACAGAATTCCACAAAGGAAAGTCGGGGCTGGTGCCTCCACTGGGAGAAAGTACCTCGGCACCAGCTGAGGGGTGTGTTGGGGGATCACAGGATCGTGGAATAGTTTGGGTTGCAAGGGAGCTTAAAGCCTGTCCAGCGCCACCCTCTTCCATGGGCACATTCCACTGTGCCAGGGTGCTCCGAACCCCATCCAACCTGGCCCTGGACACTTGCAGGGATCCAGGGGCAGGCACAGCTTCTGGACACGGCAGTGCAATACCCACCCAAGAGATCGGCTCAGTGTGCTGGAGCATGGTGCTGAGGGCACCACGGCTGTGGATTCTGTCCCTGGATGGGCCACGCATTCACTTAAGAGCTGGACTTGGTCCTTGTCCCTCCCAGCTCAGAATGTCCTGTGATCTGAAATAAAGACTGATGGAAGATGCAGAACCTACCCTGTCGGGGAGCTGGCAGTGATCCAAACCCTTTCCTTACAGCCCCTGCTCAACGCCCAGGACCCTCCCCCAGCTCTGCTGAGCTGGGCTGTCCTGGGAGAACACTCAGAGCCCAGCCCCTCGCTTTGTAAAGCCAGGGTTAAGCAAGGCCAGGGTTTATCCTTAAACAGGAGGCTCTGTCAATCCCTATCCCAAAGCTAAGCTGGGTTTTGCTCCTCCCAGCACATTTATTGCTCTCTTACAGCTTCACCAGAGGCACTTTTCTTGCCATCTCTCAACAAGCGTCTCAAGAGTTGGAGGCAACATCAGACTGAACCTGCCTTAGAACAGAACTGATCAAAACAAACAATTTAGCTTCATTCTGGTTTTTAAGAACATGTTCTTTTCCACAAAAAACAGCTGTATACTATATGAATGCTACATGATAAAAAGCCTTGATGATAACTGAGAGTTCAACAGTCATTTCCTTGGAGATTTTGCTTACATTTCCATTAATAATATAAATTATAGATGTCCTATGTAATAACATTGCATACCACTTTTCCAAGGCATTCATGACTTATTTAATCTGGAACTGCATGCTCTTGTTTTTCCATAATGGACATCAAATGCCATGTCAAGATTTTATTAAACTAACCGGCTCCTAAAGGACTTATTTCACAACATGCAAGCTATTTCTTCATCAAAGAAGATGAGAATAATTGTTACCAAATGAAAACTGCAAGAAACACATGATTGTTCTAAGTGTTACAGTGACTATGGTACCAGATTTGAGCATAATCCTTAATTGGAAAGTTATCACTGGCCATGAAATACACAAGAACATTTAACTGCCTCCCACAGTAACCATGAAAATATGGAGACTGATGGTTTAATTAGCAATCCCAGAGATACCAGGCAGTGCTCAAAAGCTACAGCACTCTCAGCATTATTACTGGGAAGGAGGAAGGACGCCAAACCTTTCCACCAGTCTGTTCAGCCTTAGGCTTTTGCTGTCAAAGGCAGCAGCGATGGTTATGGGCTGGAATTACCAGATTATTTTATCTAGGCCTTTGACAACAACGTTACTTCATAGTGAAAGCTCTGCTTCCTTTCTCCCTTTCAAATGTCTCACTTTGCTCCGATAGTTATGCAGACTTCAGTCAGAAAGTATTTCTCATTTACATGACCTAGATAGAATAATAGTGAGAAAGATGTTCCTTGATCTTTTTTTTTTTCCCCTCTTGATTCGCTACATTCAGCCTGGAAGAAAAACACAGTCGTGGGAATGCATTGTTGCTTTTATGTTGGCAGCAGTGCGAGGTAGGTTGGGGGATAGTTCTAGGCAGAAGCCTTGCAATAAACAGGCAGAAAAACACACGGCACAGCTTCATTAGGATTAGATTCACAGGGATTAGAGAGATTTGCCTATTCTTTAAAAAATTGCCTCGTTTAGTGACTTTACACGCTTGATCCCACTGCAGTGACCCATGGCTGACAGGAATGGTGAGGGAGGAGGTTTAGAACTGTGTCAGGAGTGAGGATGACACCTCGGTGTGGGGAGGTGTATTCCATGATTACTCATTCCAGAGTATGGGATGTTCCAGAGTGGACAACCTGTATCGAAAAGTGCTCTGAACTGACTTGAACCATGGTTCCAGAAATAGTCTGGACTCCATTTGGCCTTTCTAGTGCTCAGCTGGATCCATCACTGAGCCCCCTAGCCTGCCACGGGCTCCTTTCCTGACCTTGCCGTGTTCCTGTGACATTCCCATGGGTGTGAGGGATAAATCAACACAAGAAGAAGCAGAGCATGTCCCCAAGTAGAACCACCCATGGGCTGCCACACTGAACATGGAGTAGCTGAAGGAACATTTCCCTGGGGTTGGAATGACTCGTGACGAACCAGGGCCATGTGCACTGATCTTTGCAACGGAGGATGGACCTGAATAAATCATCAGGAAGGAGAGAAACGGAGCTTTTTTAACAGCTTTGAATATTTTATTCCAAGAAGTAGAACAGAAAAGTGGATGGTTGTCCTGAAGGTTGTAAAATCCCGGAATACAGGCAAACTGTGACTGGTAATGATAAGGAAAATCACAGGAGTTTATCTGACAGCCAGAGTCTTCCAGCCAAATTATAGTTACTGCCTGAGCCAGCACCATGGATAACAGTGGGAATAAATGAAAATGCAAACCATCTTTGGAGGGAGGAGCCTCAGTAGCAAAACACAAAAGATTTAGAAGGTTCTCATTGTGAAAATGGAAGTCCTGATTCCAAAATAATAGTTTGAGGGTTCTTTTGTCATCCAAGGACAATTTAAATGAATGGAATTATGCCCATTGACATTGATGAGCTTTGAATTCAGCCTTCATCCTCTTTCAAAAATACGTCCAAATATATTTAAAATAAAGTGCCCAGTCAAGCCTGGGTAGGAAATGTGAGACAAAGGGGCATTGACAGAATGTCTGTCAAATGACAGGAATTAGGGAAATAGTCCAAACAATCATGAATGAAGGGGTTTTTTTGTGCAAATGTGTCAAAATAGCGAGTTCATACGCAACATAGCTTATCTCAAATTCTTCCGTGCTGGTATTGAACTTAAAAAACCCAAGAATTTGAAGAAAGAATAGCCCCCAAACAACTTGTACAGTTTCCAATAGCTAATAGAAATATTTATTCTCAATTCTAGCCCACTGTTGCATAAAAGAAGAAATATTGTGCCTTTGAGAGCTTTGTCATTATTATGTCCATTGTAAACAGCTATTTAGACAGAACTAAAGCTACTGAAAAGTGGTCTCCCAAAACTCAGAGAGGAAGCTGACATGCTGTTCAGCCTTCTTGAAGGAGAATTGATGTGAATCCTTTTGTAAAGAAGATCTGTGCTCTGAGCACTCCAGATACATCATAGAATACTAATCACACTATTTCCCAAAGCTAAAGAAAAATAAAAAAGGATGGAGTGCATCACTGAGCTGAGAATGGCACATCTCTTTGGAGGCGCTTTAGTGGGGGGAAAGATGCCTGTCTGCATCCTAACTATATCAAAAAGAGCCCTGAAAGGGTAGAGAATAAACTGCCAGAGAGTAGGTTTAGATTGGATTTTAGGAAGGCATTGTTCCCTGTGAGGGTAGGGAGGCCCTGGTGCAGTAGGTCCAGAGAAGCTGTGGCTGGCCCTGGATCCCTGGAAGTGCCCATGGCCAGGTTGGATGGGGCTTGGAGCAAGTGGAAGGTGTCCCTGCCCATGGCAGGGCACGGAGAAGTGGGATGGGCTTTAAGGTCCTTCTAACCCAAACCACCCTGGGATTCCGTGATAAATATTCCTTTGGTATTTCATGGTCCCCCCTATGAAAGAGAGAGGACAGATCTCAGCCTGGGGACTTCAGCCCAGCCCCAGGGGGAGCAGACATGGGGACATCACCATCCTCTGCCCCTAATGTGCTGGGGAAGCTTGGAGAAAAAGGCACACAGGAAAGATCACTGAGGAGAAAGGTTCTGCTCTGTTCTGCCTTTTTTTCTGGGCTCTGAGTTTCTTCCCTTAGCATAGTGGGGCTGCAGATCTCAGACTAAAGGTTGGTGCCAGCAGCACCTTCTCGGCCACAGGATGCAGAATTTGTGCTGCATGAGGTGCAGAGAGTCACAAATGGGTCCAAAAAGTGCTGTTTGGCACATCTCATTGAAATGCTTCACCTTCATCTGTCAGAAGGGTAGTAAACTTTGGGATTAGGAATACTGAAAACATTTTTTTTCCCTTCATAACAAATGGGAGACATTGACTAATGATCTCACTACTGAGAGTCAAAATACTTGCTGTATTTGTCTGTCCTAAAGTGCTGTAGTAGTACAAATTGACTCCTCAATGCTGTCATTCTTTACAAAATGAATAGCTCATAGAAGAAAATATTCTGGCTCAGAATGTGGCCAGGGGAAAAAAAAAAAGAAAAGAAAAAAAGAAAAAGAGTTTTCTCCCAGTAGTTTTTTTCCTTGGGTAAGACTTTTCATACTGTGTTTGACATTCTGAATTACATGATTACACAGTACAAGACTCCAGCAACATTTTGCATTGTAAAGATGGAGATGCTCAGCATTTTGCCAGATGCCAGGCGATATCCTGACGTTTCTATCTTCACTTTAAGCCGAGTGACAGTCAGCATATTCACAATGAAGCCGAGACAATCTGCTATCAAGTTACAGTAGTGACATTTTCCCTGATGAAGATCCCAGGGCTCGCTGGAATAAAGCGTCTCCGCCAAACGCGGCGTGCGGAGCGGCTCCGGCGCGGATTGCTCCGTGTGTAATGCCATGTTTTATCCGTGCCGGTGGCTCGGCGGGCAGAGGCNCTGATACAATTTTTTTTCTCTCCTTTTTCTCCCTGATTTTGGTGTGAATGATAAAGTGATCTGATGATGGCTCTCGTTATGGAACCTATTAGCAAGTGGACGCCCAAGCAAGTAGTGGATTGGATGAAAGGTAGGATCGTTTATTGCCGTGTATTGTCTGTACTTCGGATCCTGGCAATTTGCATCCGTGCTCTCGCATTCTTTGTTTTTTGGGAAGAGTTTATTCAGTTCTAATCATCCCTGCGCTGCTTTGCCCGGTAGTTGTTAGAGACAGGGCTGAGGAGAGGCTGCCTGAGCTGTGCCGTGCTGTGGGAATTGCTGCCGACAGCGGAGCGGGGATCAACTGCATTTGTTGGACAATGCAGACAGAAAGTGTTGGTGTCTCACGGCTCCATTATGCCTCGCCCAGGGTAACGCCGGGATGTTTGGCTGCTTTAAATTTGCCCTGATTAGGTCTGGTTTGCTCATATCAGGTGATCTGATGCAGTGGCTGTGCAGCGCTTGTCTGTAGTTTTGGGTACCACAAGGAGCACCAGGAGCCGGGCGCTGGACTGAGGCATCCTGCTCCTTCAGGGACGTGTCCTGCCCTGTCCAGGCTCCTTCAGGGACGTGTCCTGCCCTGCCCAGGCTCCTTCAGGGACGTGTCCTGCCCTGTCCAGGCTGCCCAGCCGCGTGTCCGAGGCTCCGCGTCCGCGCCAGCCGCGGGAAGGCGCAGGGCTGAGCCCGGCTCCGCGGGGAAACTAGCCGGGATAACTTGACAGGAATGATGATTTCCCTGCACATTCGCAGTTTCACAACACAGCCGTCAGCTGTGACATGTTTTGCCTGACAATGCTCGGCTGTGCTGCAAACAGACCGGGATGGATGGGAGGGCGAAGGATTGTTCTGATGATAAGTGGTTTAAATTTCTCCGGAGCGGGGAGGGGGGGAAGAATGTGTTATTCCCTCAGCGGGATGCATTAGTGTTGTTATACAGTGCTTCTGATGAGCTGTCTGTCTTTGAGACAAATAATTCCTGCCACGGGGGATCTCTGTTATATAAGAAGAGGTGCAAATTTGGGGTGTGGGTTACTCGTGATTCCTGTAATGTGATGACTGAACTTGCGGGAGGTTGAATTGGATGCCCACTCGAATGTCCTTAAAGCTTTCAAAGTATTCTCATTAATAAGGGAATGGTTCTGATCTCATTTTGCTAAGCTACATCTCCACACTTCGCCGAAATTGGGCTGTTTGGGTGCTCATCAGACACGTTGCCATCATCAGCTAATTATTCTTTTACAAGCACGGAGTCTTGAGAAACAAACGGTGTCTAGGGCAATGTATGTACTTCGTTTCTCAGGTGTTTTGGAACTCGGGGTAATTAGGAGGGCTTAAGTAGGTCATTGGGATGGATCCTAAATCTTTAGGTACAGGATTGATTCCCAGGCTCCAATGTCATTAGGTGATATCAAATCCTAGTGTATTTGCAGAGGAGTTTTCTGATCCACTCCTTCACTCTCAGTACATAAAAGAGTTAAAAAGTGGACAGATCACTCTGCTATTTTAACTCCAAACTTGAATTATAATGTAAATTAAGTATCCAGGTGTGTAGAATACTTGTTGCTAAATCTAAAATTACTTCCTGCTACTTTTTTTATCCTTTCTGATGTAAATTAATTACATCTTGGGGAACAGTAATCCATGATGTGCAGTAGAGGAAGGTCATACAAGCAGCAGGTTTCTAAATGTCTGGAGTTGCCTGACAGCTGGATTTCCATACCAGACTGCACAGTGCACCATCCACACGGATATCTGGAGCAGGCAGCACTGTCAGTGCTGTGCCTCTATGTTCAAGGATAAATAAAGATAATGCAATGAACACTGAAGTATTCACAACATCGATATTTTTCTTGGTAACATGAGCTGCACGTCCACAAGCAGGAAAGTTGCACATTTGTCCATTTTCTCCACGTTAATATTACAAGTCTCCTTTTTATCCCAGCATTTACTTTGGCAGATGCACTGTTCAGTTGCAGCAAAAGAAAAGCCCTAACCCACACAAATGGCAGTCACTTCAAAACTACTTGTAACAACCTTACTTTGCAAAAATTGCCCGAGTGTGGCCACTGTTTGCCTGTAATTTCAATGTGTTGTGGAGCTCAGCTCTGTTGGCTACAGTCACTCTGCTAAATCCATGTGTCAGAGAGGTTTAAGGCTGTGATTTGCTGTGATAAGGTAGTTTTTATGTAGTTCTTCAATTCTGAAAGGTCACTTCTTTCACAGCATTAAAAGATAAGTGAAAGACACTTTCGAAAAATTACCACTTTAGGAATGAGTATTATCTTGACTGCAGATAGCAACATGTTAGTAAACACTGGAACAAATATTGCCACTGTGATATACCTTGGGGGGTGGCTTAAAAATATGTAGACAATTAGATTTATTTGTGGGGTTTGTAAATGATAACATATTTTACAGGGAAATGACAGCAACACGCTTTTAAAACTTGCATTTATGATATCCCTTGAAGCCATTAGGACTTACCTCTAAAATTTGTTAGCAGAGCCTGTGTTTTGAAACTTAGTAGCAGTGAGTACCAGAAGCATCAAATAACTGTAGAGAAGATGGAAGGAAGCCACGAAAATGATGTTAATGGTCCCCGGAATATATCCTGGTTACAGCATCCAAAGAGAGCAGCAGCTGCAGCCTGAGCCTCCCCCAAGAGGAGACACCCTTCTGTTCTTTTCCTTTAGGAAATGTTACTTGCCAAAAAAAGTAAAAATTGGTAGGCTTTAAGGAACATTGTAATGACAAGTTGGCATCTTGTATTTATCCACAGTTCCTTTCTCGGGAATGCACTCAACTGGAATTCAATTAGGGAACTGCATCTGATGGTGTGGACAACCTGAAAAGGCCATGCAAGTCTGGAGAAATTGATTCCTGGGGTTCTCAGAGATTCTAGAAGTCAAACCTTTGGATACTTTTGTGTTAAAGAAACTGTCTTTACATATAAAAATATTTCGTAAAGTTTAGCAGAAGGCAATGTGGTTAAAAGGGAAGGTTTCAAATGAGCTGACAACATTCATTGGGAAGGTATTTTTAACAAGAGGTTTTAGTCAGTATTCTTTTTCTCCCCCCAAATTTTAAACATCTCCTAATAGTTTTTAGGTGTTTCCCCTGGTATACAGCCATTTCTTATGTAACTTACCTGTTTTCCTGGGGATGTGTACTGTGAACCCAAAAGGTACTTTAGGAAAAACCTTTGCCTTGCTCAGATTCCATGGTGACCCCACTGGAAAACAAACTTTGCCCAGAAAGCTCCCCAGTACCTTCAGGGTCAGGGGTGGTTTCTAGCTGGTCAGTTTTCCCTGGATTAGGTTTAACATATTGATGTGAGTAAATGGCAAACTGCCCTCCAAGATGTGCATCTGGAGAATTCTACCTGGATTTTTTTGTTGCTTTTTGACGCAGAAGCTTCCTGTGAAACTCAGGGACACTTTGCAGGTTATCAGTGAGCACTCCAAACCCAACCCCTTCCCATTTTAGTGTGCACTGAGCAGGGCAGTCCTGCAGATTCTGGGGTGCAAAGAGGAGCTAGCATGTCTTACTGAATTAACAAAAGGGTGAGAGTTTGTGTTTCCATTGGAGGCAAAAATCTGAAGGGAATTCTCTGTACTTTTAGAACCAAGAGCATTGGAGATGTTGTACTTCCTAAGGGGAGCAGTTTACAAGTAGGTCATTTAAAATGTGAACTCATTTACGGGGAAGTGACACCTCTGTCCAAATAAATACTCACTTTTCAAAGCAGTCCAAGGAAACGTAATGAAATGAAATACAATGCAATGAAAATACAGCTGTGGCTTTCAGAGAATGCAGTGTTATTGAACAGCTGAAAATTAAAATGGGAAACCAGCTATTCCTTAAGTACCTGTAATAACTCCACACAGAGTCTGTGATTCAAAGTCATGGGGACTGACAGGTGTGTCTGCCAAAACAGCCTGCAGTGGAGGTTTCTCTCCTAATAAATGGTCTGTTACAGACACTCATTTCACAACTGCAAGCCATTTCCCCCCCTTTAAATCTAGAATTTCTGCACCCTCAACAGGAGATGTAGACATTAAAAAAAAACAACAAAAATTCAGTTGGTAAACTGATTAACTGTGCTGCACTGATCCTGTGCAGAATAATTATATGTTTAGCTGAAGGGTTTTCCTTAGCATGTAATTCCCTGATTTCAGGCTGGCTCATAAAAGAGAAAGGCAGGGAGGGAGGGAGTGGAGAGCAGGGAAGCTGATGACGTGAGAGGACTTGTTAACATTCACATCACGCCGGGCTCCGGCAAACCCCTCTCCCTCTTCCTTTGCTTCCCATTAGCTCTCTACCTGTGCTGGAGCAACGTGTCACAGCCAGGGAGCCTCCTCTCCTTGCAGGACATCATATTTATCAGATCCCAGAACGTGCTGGAAGCACAGCTGAATATTGTGATCCACTGCCAAAGCAGCAGCCCTGTAGGTGCTGAGCTGGGTGATGCTTGGCTGCCCTGATCCCCCTTCCTGACCTCGGAGTCCCATAATCCAGGAACACAATTCCGCGAGATGCAATTTGAAACTGGAGTGGATAACCGAGGTCATCCCTTATTTAGAAAAATGTAGGTTTTATAGCATCTTTTCAGCTCTCTCCGAAGACAAATAGGTTTGGGAGAGATCTGAGCCGCAAATGCAGAATTGGCTTTCAATTTCCAAGCTGTTCTAAAGTAAAGGCTTCGCCGTTTTCCTTCTGCTCTCACCAATGGTACAGATGAAACAAACAATTAGGTGTTGTGGCTCCCCCTTGGATTCCTGTGTTCCACTGGCACCACGTTTCCAGTTGTCTCTAGGAAGTCAGTGAATCAGAATTGGCTGCAATTCCTCCCCGATTTCTCCCACAAGTTTTGGACTTTAATGCTTCTTCCTAACGAATCTTGTGAACGACTCTTGAGTGCTGTAAACTGTTTTGCTTTTAAAGGGTCAGCAGAGTCCACCTCAGAGTTGACAGCTTTGCAATGTAGGTGCTAAAGGTCAGATTTCAAGGAAGAGGTTCCCAATATTCAGCACAGTTACGTGTTGGAATAAGCTGTCCAAACAGGTTGGGCCATTCCCTTTGTAGGAGGTTTTGAATACAACTGGGAGGAGCCCCAGCATCCCTCTGGAAATGTTTCTGTCCCCAGTCTATCCCCAGCAGAGTGACCTAATGTCTTCTCCAGGCTTCTGCCAGCTCAGACAAGAACTTGGGATGGTTTCTTGCATGGGAATCACCCTCATCTTTGAAATGTGAAAAATCCCAAAGAGATTATAGCTCTGGCTTCCTCCTGGATATTTCACAGTTCATATTTCCCAGAATAACCATGGGACATGATGTCCAAATGTCTGAAGCTTGGGAGTTTTCCTGCTGTGTTTCACGGGGAGAGCAGCCCCAGAAGCAAACCCAGACCTGCTCCACTTCCACCAGCATTCCCAAAAGGCCCATTCCTCCCTGTCCCAGAGGATAAGGTAGCAAACAGACCTCTGAAGACTGGCAGGATTACCAGGAGCCAGTCCCCTCGAGGCCTTGACTGTTACCACTTTTAATTCAGTTTGTGCACCACAGAACTGGCAGCTTGGAGGGAAAACAAAACACTCTGCTGAGCCCATGGCTCCAGTTTGTGTCCTCCCAGTAACTGCAGCCATGGTTGGGGTCATTGCCAGCTGGCCCACAGCAAAATGTAGTACAAAGACCTCCCTAAATCAAGTCTATCTCCAATTCTCTATGGAAATTATTTTGGCTGAGGCATTTCTGCATCCCGATCACTATTACCTCATTTTCACTAACTCCACTTTGAGGACCAATTAGAAACTGGTCTATATATCTTTTTCTATAGCATCATTTCCATAAAAGATTTCAGCAACATTTAGCAATTTAATGGTCTGTATTTATTATCAGGTTATTTAGGTTATTCTGAAATTTCCCTGTCTATAAAGCATTCAGACCTTTTTAAGAAATGTAATTCTGCTCCCAGAGAGAAGTCTGAGCTCAATGAAAGTCTCTCAAGTCACATTTATCAAGCGTAACTAATCTTTCAGGTCATTATGTAAAGAAATTTGCTTTATTGTCTTGCAGCTTAATATCAGCAGTCAGACAATGTGTCACGCATTGCTGTGCCTTGTAACCTTTACTGTGTGTTAAAATTATGCAAAATCCCCAACTTCCTCCCAGTCCTGACCGTCCCAGGGAGGACAGAGTGGCAATGCAAATTCAGAAGAGTTCAACCTTCTCCAGCTTTCCATAATTTCACCTTATGAAGCAAAATTCAGGATAAATTGGCTCCTGTGGATGACACTTTCAGACCACATTAAATGAGGTGCTGTGCAGGAAACTGCAAAGACACTGGATCCTGCTCAGCAATAAGATGCTCTCGTGGTTTCTTCCCAGACTTTCTTGCCCCACTCATTCCAGTTTCTAAATTTTTCCTTCCTTTGGCAGGATTGTCATCAGCCACAGCCCCAAGAACTGTGTGTAATGGTGTTACCAGTTCGTAAAATGTGGATTTCCTATGAAAAGAGCAGAACATCTCAGTCCTACAGGATTCCTGGCTGCCCAGGTTGGAAAGCAGCTAGAGAAACATTGCATTTTGCAGAAAAGTACATTATGAGTATCATTTCAGTGCATGGAAAACCCTGCCTAGGTGGGGGAGTGCCAGGCAAAGCTCTGTTCCAGATCCTGTCTCAGAACCCATGGGAAGGCAGCTCCATGTTTGGGTAAAGAAATATTCCTGCCTGAGAAATCTCTTTTCCTCTCATTCTGATGGGTTCAATGTCTTGCATTTCTGTTTGCAATGAAGGGGGAAAAAAAAAGGAAAGCAAAAAGTAAATTGTGACTTGTCCTCTTGCAAAATTGTTTTAGCACCTACAAAGCTTTCAAAGCTGAAAAAGGCATCCTTTTAACACCATTCCTTATCCTTTTAACACCATTCCTTATCCTTTTAATGCCATTCTTTCAGAACTGCTGTCCTGCCATGCTGACAGAAATGGAAGTTGTGGCTCTGCTGCTGAAATTAGTGACACTCTTGATATTAAACGAAGCATTTTACTGAATAAACCACTGTAGTATCAAATACTGCTGAGCAATGATCCACATTCATCCTCTCCACCCAGAGTGATTTTGTAGATTTTGATTGTGATTTTGATCTTCTAAATACTGCTTTGCATTACTAATTTAAACTGCTACTTTTGCAGTTTAGGTTTTTTAGTAAACATTGGTTTCCCTTCCCTGATGCCATTGCAGTGAGGGCAGGAGCTGGAAAGGGAAGGTTCAGGAGTTACTCTTAAGGGATTCAGAGAGAGGAAAAATTATGAGGTTGTATTTGTGAAGGGCTCTAGCGATGAATCAAAATGAAATTATTTCCGATTAACTAACACACCAACAGCTCCTGAAACATATCCTTGCTGACCCTCTGCAGAGAAGTGCTCAGGAGGATTCAAGGCCAATGCAATGTTTGGGATTTCCTACTCAAATTCTCTACCAACTGTTTTCCAGCAAAGATGAATTATAAAAAGACTGTGGAGCATTTTTAGTTCGAACGTAGGTGGCATGTTTGAAATAAAAACGTAGCAGCCAGTAATTTTACAAAACACATTCAGCTCTATTCACTACAAATACGTCCATCTCTTTCATTCTTGGCATCAAACAAAGCCTAGAAAAACTGTAGGGATTGCAGGTGTTCTTAAGGCAGAAATTGTGTTTCGTGCTGAAACTACTACAGCTCCAGAAAGGATTCCTTTGGCACGTCTGCTTCTTTTACATGGAAAATTCTCTCTGGGTGCAGGCAGACGAGGGTGTCAGCCTGACAGCTCAGATATGCCAATGATCACCTGAATTAAAGCATCTTTTACTTTTCTCTCTCCGTCTGCTTCCCCCATTCCCTTTTTTCCTCTCTTCTGTTAATTCACATTTCTCTCCAGCAGCACTTTTCTTGCCTTTTTCATAATGAGATGGACAATAAGCATTAGATTGTGAAGGAATTTGTTCGTTTAACATCAAAAATTTCTAGCTTTGAGTAATCTTGGAAAGGGTTGCAGTGATTTGGAAGTGAAGTGCATCCAAAATCCCAGGGGAGGTGAAAATCACCAGCCTCAAGAAGCCAAGCACAGCTCCTGGGAGCTTTAAGGGGCAGCTGGAAGAAGGCAAATGTTGCTGTTTCACTGATTCTCCATTAAAATCTCCTGTGGATATCCTGGATACTCCTCAGTTCTCTTTCAGACTATGAAATGCTGCTTCCCTGGGAGACATGAGGGAGGTTCAACAGTGGTATCTAGTAATGAAACCCTCTCCAGTGGATAGGGATGCCCAGTTTGACCAGAGAAGTTATGGGTGAACCATCCCTGGAAGTGTCCAAGGCCAGGCTGGACGGGGCTTGGAGCAACCTGGGATAGTGGAAGGTGTCCCTGCCCATGGCAGGAGGTGGGACTGGATGGGCTTTAAGGTCCCTTCCAACACAAACCAGACTGGAATTCCATGATCTTACGCTATGGGCACATTCCTAGATCCAGGAGAGTCCTTTGCAGGCATCTGTTACTGATCACTCAGCACCAACCATGAGCTCATCATGAAAATGCCCTCAAATATAGAACACTAAGGAGAGATTTTAATTTTCCCTTGCCAGGACATTTCAACTGTTCTTTTCCAAGCCACACTGAGAAATTCCTTCAGATATACCAAAAAACCATTGTAGTTTACAGAGGGGAAAAAACCTCTCAAAGCAGAGGAAAAAACCCCTTGAAATTGGCATTTGTATCATGTGGTTGGAGGGAGCAGGTAGAGTAATGTAAGAGAAGCTCAGAACCAGCAGAGTTTAGAATATTCACCACTTGAATGTCACATAAAAAGGGATGGATCCACTTCAGACAGCAGCTCAGCAAATGCCCCTTCTTGCAGAAATAAATTCTGGAGAACAAAGTTAGTGAATAATCCATCAAAAAATGTAACAAATAATTGCCTCAGTAATAAAAAAGACAAATTAGGATAATGGACAGAAATATTCCACCTGGGATAGAAAAAAAAATAAGCTTAACAGATAAGTGAAAAAAATTAAAATTTTGTCAGGATAATGGAGGAAAACCCTTCGCAAGGCTTTGATAAATGGACTTAAAAACATTAGGGAATCTTCTGAAAGATACAGTGGGACATCATATTAACTGTTTCTTGTTTATCTGAAAATTCAGAGTTATCAATGCCTGTTGTGGCAGCAGCAGCAATCATTATTTGCATATCAGCAATGAGGCAATGCTTTAACTAGAAACCAAATTGCTCAAATGATCCTTCAATGAAAGTGTTTTAATTCAATCATTCCCAGAGCCATCAATATCACTCGGCCTGTGGAAGGGAGTTTTTTATTCCCCACTTACTGTGGATGGCGCTTTGTGTGTCCCCCATCCCATTTTATTTATCTCAAGGTAGTTCTGTAGTTTTGTCATTAAGAAGGTCTCCTCTGGTATCAAACCAGCAGAGTTTCTTCTTAAAGCCTTTTTTATGTTTCCATTTTCTTTTATGATCCACTTTTCCAATAAGAGGACTTTGGTAGATGAGGAATCCTGGCTTTTGGAATGAGTTAATTCCATGTAATCTCTGACATCTTATCAGAGGAGTTCAAATATCCCATTATGAGTTTGACAGTTCTCTACCCTCCACATCAGGACATCCAGGCAGGAATTCAAAGTGACCCAAAGCTGTCCAGTTCTGTGCAATGTCAGCCTTCCAGGACTCACCCCAGTGCCCTTTGCTTTCCTTTCACCCTCCAATGTCACACTTGATTTGAATTGCTGAAATTCTCATCAAATTATTCTTTCAAATCTCATTAATATCCCATCTTTCCAGGGGAAAATGATAGACAATATTTCAATTTTTTTTTTTTGCCTGCAAACCGGCAGGCTGTCACATAAAAGGACAAAATTAAGCCTTACAGCACAATGTTAAAGCCATCCCAGAACAGCCTCTGTTTGTCCTCATCATGAAATAACCAACAGTGGTGGAAGAGCAGGAAAATATAAATTGCACCTACGGTTAACCCTAGTAGGCATCCATGCCTGATAATGGAATTATTATAAATTTGGAGCAGTTCAAAATATCCCAGAATAATTTATATTTGACTGTCAGACCATTACTCATTCTTCTGGAGCCACTGTCTTTCTCTACTCCACAGTTACCATCCCCAAAAACATGGCAATGAAGCCCCATGACTAAGCATTCCCAAAATGATAACAGAATTTGCATAATTGAGATTTGGTGCAGAGAAAACCCACAAATTTCTCGGAAGAAAAAAAAGATAACAAGCACTATGTAGTGGATATGTTAAAATATTGGCCAAGTACAGTTTGAAACAGGAACTGTGATTCTTTGGAGAGTTAAAATTAATCAGGGTTTCTAAATAACACCCAAGAAGAACAGAGGAGTTTGAAGGTAAGATTATTTCATACTATCTTGATCTGAAGGGCGTTTTACCACTTCCTGTAGTCGAGGGGTTTTGGCAAATAATCTTGATTTGCGTATTTGGATGATCAGTTATGTTCTGAGATAAATCCAGGTGATGCCTCCAAAGTACAGGAAATTGTGTATTTGAAAAAGCTATGATGTTGTCTTCCTTAATCTCCTGTAATAATCTTAGGAATGGGACATTAACTGAGGTTTTTCCTGAAGAACTAGGAATTCCGTAATATTTACAGACAGGATGCACTGTGGCCTGTGTTGTTTTCAACCCCAATGACTCTCACTACCCCTTGCACCATAAAACACAACAAGAAGAGCATTTTTTTGGTTTTAAATTTTCTGCAATACATGTCCTAAAGCTGGCTGAGGCTAAACTCATTTTGATGAACCTCACACACAGGTTAACCTGGCCCAAAAGTCAGTCTGGTGAGAGAGAGAGAGAGAGAGCTCTGAAAATAAATCCACTCTTGCAGAGCAGGATCCTTGATACAGAAGTGTCAGTTTCTCCTGCAGGCTGGCTGCACTGATTAAGGTAATAAAACTGATCAAGCAGTTTAATTAGGAAATATTCTTGAGGGACGCTTTAGATCACAGTGCAGTCATGCACTGGTATAGTCTCTTTTTTTTTATTATTTTAAAAATTGTGGGGATCTACCAAGGGTTGTTAATAGAACCAATTTTAACTAGCAAAGAAACAGAGTTTGTTAAAGCAGGGTTCAGTAAAGCAGGGTTTGTTAAAGCCAGCCTCGTTTCCAACCTCTATTATCTTTCATTTTCCCCTCTTTGAAATTCCTGTTTCCCACTCCCGTTTTTTCACTTGTTGGTTTGGCTCTGAAAATCAATAAATGCATGTAGATGAGGAGGATAGCAACAGGAGTTGAAAAAAGCCTCCCTAGAAATCCTAGAAATTGAAAAAAGACATGGTAGTCTGGAGCTGCTACGGACAAATGCTGCAATGACTTCTGATGAAAGACACAGAGGCAAATATGCAACTGAAATTTTATTTAATTAAACAAGGGCATTTAATGGTAGGACAGGGGGAATGGTTTAAGCTGAAGGAAGGAAAATTTAAATGGGACACTGGGGAGGAAATCCTGTCTGTGAAGGTGATGAGGTCCTGGCACAGGGTGCCCAGAGCAGCTGCGGCTGCCCCTGGATCCCTGGAAGTGTCCAAGGCCAGGTTGGACAGGGCTTGGAGCAACCTGGGCTAGTGGAAGGTGTCCCTGCCCATGGCAGGAGTGGAATGGGGTGAGCTTTAAGGTCTCTTCTAACCCAAATCATTTTGGGATTCTGTGATTCTATGCAAGTGAAAAGCAATGTTTGTGTACAGATGTGCTGACACTGGTTTGCAAAACATGGAATTGGAAATGGATACACTGATGTAAAGGTAAATACGGGATTTACAGTTCATAAATTGATAATTTTTCTAAATCTCTACTAAACCAAGCCATCATGGTGGTATTTCCATTTTTACCCCGATCAAGGTGCATGGTATTGTGATCCAAACAGGTTCCAGCAGACTCGGCTGATGGGAAGCAGTCAAAATGCTTTGAAAAACAGTGTTAAAAGCTGTGGCCTCCTCCCCCCCTGCAGACCCTGGCAGGAGGACTGCACTGCCTGTCCTCACTGTACGGAGCAGTTCACTCCTGTTTTAACCCACAACCACATTCCGGTCTGTGCTGCATCTCAGGAAGGGATGGATGCAGCTGTCTGTGTGCAGCTTTTGCAAGGGAGTTCGGAGCTGCTGAGATGAGAGGCACTGGGTAAAGGCAGGATCATTATCAGCATCCTGCTGCTGGGAGGTTCTGCTCCTTATCAGATCAGGTAACCTGGCACAAAGCAATATTTACTGTCAAAGAGTAATGACAACCTTATCTACATTGTGCACTATTAACTCTTTTTTGGCTCTGGAATATAGCAAAACTCCGGTGTTTCGTTGTTCAGGGCGTTCTTGGGTTGCTAAAAGGGGCAGAAAGAATTTTCAGGTGTTGAAGTGCAAACCAAGTGTGATGCAAATAAAGGTGCTGAGCTTTACAGGTGTTTCACGAGTCTTGCAGGTATTCCACAAGTATTTTAAGAGTAACAACTCTTAATAATGACAGGAAGAAGAAGTGAAATGCAGGGAAATGGCAATTAATACCTTTAGCATCTGTAGCACAGGAAAGTTTTGGTTTGGGTGCTTGCACTTCAGAATTCCATTCGTTCCACAGTGCAGGGAAAGTGCTCCAGGAAAGATCTGGCTAGCAATGGCTTTGCCAGGGAAATCGCATCTTCCAAACTGAAGTGTTTTTGTACACACACAGAGCCCATTAATCAAGGGGAAAAATTGAAGCGTGTTATTCATCATATTTGCTGTGTTTGGATTTGAAGTGATGAGAATGATAATAATGATCCTGAGAATTATTATTAAGTAATATGAAGTGGTTTGTTTGAAGGAATAAATATGATTTGGCCTGTGAAGGTTCAGACATCTGGTACAAGCATATGGGTTGGAAATCATTAGATAATCGTTACGAAAATACAAGGAAAACATCTTTTTAATGACAGAATCGAGGCCTTCAGGAGTGCTCCATGTGCTTCCCTCTGGAATGGAACCTTCCTGTCCCTGTTATACCTCAGAGCTCTCCAAAACTGTGCAGTGCCTGTCAGGATACCGAGTTTACTTCTTTGGGGCATGCTCAAAGTAGCAAACAGCTTTCGAAACTCATTTTCACAAAACGTTTTACGCAGCCCTGATTTTCGGGTGGTAAATTGTCTTCTCCTCTAAATGTGTGTGTGCTGTGGGTTCACATTGCACTGCAGTGCCAAGGCCTGCTACGGGTTTACTCAGCAGAAACGTCTGATCAGAGACTCCTGGGATGGTTTTGGTTGGAAGGGACCTTAAAGCTGATCCAGTGCCAGCCCTGCCAAGGGCAGGGACACCTTCCACTATCCCAGGGTGCTCCAAGCCCCAACCAGCCTGCTGTTGAACAAGGAATGAAGAGTCAACAACTTCTCTGGACAACTTGTGCCAGGGCCTCACCATCTCTACAGTCAGGGATTTCTCCCTAATTTCTCCTCTAACCTGGAGTAAGTGCTCAGGAGGTGTGAGGGGGGAGTGACACGGTGGCAGCCAGGAAGGGCCAGCAGGAAGTCCCATGGTCCTGGGGAGAACCAGACCGGGTGATAATTGTGACTTGGTCCAGGAACTTCCCAAATAACCTGAGAGAGTTTCTCCTTTGGGTACCCTGTCCTCTGCCAGGGGCTCAGAGAGAGCCTGCTTGGCTGCAGGCACTTCATCACCCGCAGCAAGAGCAGGGTGTGTCCCGATCCAGGCAAAGGCATCCCTGGGAATTCTCCACCCAACCTGTGCTGAGCTATCCCCAAGCCATGGAGAACATTCCTGCCACTCTCACAGATCCCTTTGCTGGGTCATCACTAATTCATACCCCGAGCATTAACCAGGAATCATTTACACATCTCATCACCATAAACCAAGCACTTGGTGAACCAAAGCCTCTGGGAAAATACAATATTAATTCTCTCTTCCTTGCTTTGTGTATTTTGATTTCCTCTCTGATTCTGTTAAGCTGAAACATCTTCACAATTTATTCAACAAATATGACTTTGCTGCAATCTTCTTTATGCTGAGAATTTAAGGAAAAAGGCCTTGGGCTGCACAGCATTATTAACATTGAGAGCACCTGCTGTTTTCCAGGTAGCTGTCAGCTCAGCATAAGGAAAAAAGCTAATTATTTTAAGCAGGTCAGTCAGGGAGAAAGCTGAAATTCTATGTGGCAGTTAGAAATCTGTGCCCATTGGCTTTAGCTGAAATTTGCTGCTGCAGAAATATGTGGCTGATGAAGAATCTGCTGGTAAAAATACACAGTGCAAATATTTAATAGTGTCATCTTACCGGGCTTGAAATTAAAGCATTGCATGCAAATTAGGTCCTTGATTTGCATTGACGAGCTTGAGGAGGATGGTGAGGAAAACAAGAAGATGAAAATAGAAAAGAAAAGAAAAGAAAAGAAAAGAAAAGAAAAGAAAAGAAAAGAAAAGAAAAGAAAAGAAAAGAAAAGAGAAAAGGGAAAAGGAAAAGAGAAAAGAAAAGTGTGGAGGTAGATCTCTTTCTTGATATGACAACATTTTTCTGTGATGAAAGTGGATAATAATTATAGAAAACTTCTTAGAGAATGGATAAGTCGTCCTAAGTAATTAAACTATGATATATTCTGTATTTTTATAAAATATTTATAAATTTTAAAAGGCTGAAATTACACTTGGGAATGTCAAATCCCTTGGAATTCAAAAGCATTTAAATACTTCAGTGTATTTACTTATGTTGAAGAAACACTGGTAGATTAAAAACTCAATAAATTCAACAAAAACATTAAATTCCTGTATCATGTGGTACCAAAAAAAGTTTTAATAGAGTGAAACATTTTACTACTCAGACTGCTTTTTCCAGCGTTGTGTGCTCAGCTTTGATATTTCATTTATTTTGAGGGATGCAACAAGTTAGAAAATTTTCCATTCCAAGAGTTACAGTGGAGTTTTTGTTGGGATGTCCCATCCCTGGGAGTGTCCAAGGCCACTTTGGATGGGGCTTGGAGCAACCTGGGACAGTGGAAGGTGTCCCTGCTCATGGCAGGGGAACTGGTGGGTTTTAAGGTCCTTTCCAATCCAAAATGTTCTCTGATTCTGGATTTACTTAGGGAAAATAATGATGGACAGGGATATGATCCCACAAACTGCTCATAAAACCGAACTGATCCAAAACCGAAAGCAAATATCTCATAAAATGTCAAGGAATTATTATCAGATAATTCAAACCACTTTGTTCACCCATGGGTGACATCAACAGCCCCCGTGCTGAATGGGCCACTCAAATCCCTGGGGCCACTCCCAGAATATGGGATTATTCCATGTATTTTTGTGTCCATGACCAAACAAACTCCAAAAACCAGCAGCGTTCGGTGGAACTGAAGGGCCCAATGGCAAAGGCACTTTTTGGTCTTTTTGAACAAGAGTTAAAGTCAAGTTTGTAAGCTGGCTGAGCCAAGCCCTGCCCTGGCTCTGTGAACCCAAAGAGCTCTTGCAGTGATCATTTGTCTGTTCCTGTGAACTTCCAGACGCCCGTGGGCTCAGTTTGGCTCTAATCCCAAAACTGACTGGAGCAGAAATTCCCAGACTCCAGCAAGGCCCCTTTAATAGGGCTTTCACGGTTTTAGTATTTTTTTTTAACGGCATTAATTCACGTTTTCCACTGCTTCAAGAGCTAAACTTGTATCTTAAACTATGCATTAGACATATATTTTTGTTGTTTAAATATACATTACCTGTATGTTCCTCTTAGAAAGAACAAACTTGGTTTTTCTTTCAAATGCATAACTGGAGTTTTTCAAATTACCTCCATTCTAGATGTTTTAGGGGCTCAAGCCTCGAAAGAGATGCAGATACAGAAAATAAATTTAGGGGGGGAAAAAAAATCGAGGAGCCAATTCAGTTAATAAAAATGATGAGTTGCTCTGCATTGATTGCTGCCAGACTGATTCCAGCTTGGGGTCAGATTTTCCTTTGCACGCCGTTCGCGGCATCCAGGTTGGCTTGGAAAAGGAGGGAGAATGGGAAGTACAGCAGGGATGAAGGGAACGGGTTCCTTAACATTCCCCGCACACCGGGCTCGGCAAACCCCTTTCAATCTCGGTGCTTTTCATTAAATCAGTACCTGCTTTGTAGCAGCCTCTCCCGAGCAGCGATTCTCCCAAATTTACATAACACAAGCGCTGGATGTGCCGAGCATCCTGCGGGATGGACGTGCCCGGGCTGCTCTGATGTTATCCCTAAAAACAATTTGACATCAGCATGGAAATGACAAAGGAGGAGGAGCAGCCCGAGGAAGACGTCAGACAAGACAGATGGACAATTCTGGAACATTGTGTTTGAACAGCCAACTCTTTTGGAAGGATATAGCTGGGTCGTTGCAAGAGTCTGTGCAGGAAGTGCCGGCCTGGAATGTTGATCATTCTCAAAAACTGGAGTTGAAAGGATTAAGTAAATATCAACACGAACCAAAAAAACCCTTCCTCAAGTACACTAAGCCAATAAATGTAAGCACCACAAAGGGGAATTGCAGCAAAACCAAGAATCTTCTGCCACAGAGCTCCCTGGAAAAGCTCTGGCTGTCATCAGCTTTGTCAGAACTCTTTAGTGTTCCTCTTTGATAGCCCTTTTTGGAAGGAAAAAAAAGAATTTTAGGCAGAAAATTATTCTAGCAGAGCAGCGCATCTCCTTAGTCAAACTCTTTCTGCACTGAGAATCTGACACTGTGACAAATCCTGAGCTGGAATTCTGAAATCTGCACAGGTAATTAATTACAGGCTCTGGTACACTTTGATGGGTGCCACTTTGGGATCACAGCAGCAGCTGGAGCTCCTGGGCCACAGGAATTTGGGAGAGCAAGGGCTCTATGCCCTTAGGAAGGGACTGAGGAGGTAAAACCCAGCCAGGGGACCTTGTTCACAGGGCAAGGACAGCAAATGATTTTCCTGTTTCCAGTGAACAATATATTTGACCACTGAGACAAATAATGCTCCCTTTGTGCCTTAATTCCAGGTGTGGAACTCTCAGAACTAAAGCCATGGGTGATGTCCAAAACCAGAATGATTTCAGGGGTCTGTTGCTTCACATTGTCAAGAACTTTGCCAATTGTTCCATTCCCCTATTTACAATGGATGGGAAAACTATCTCTTCATAACCAGCCCTAGACACAGAAATATATGTTTTTGCAATTTAATAAAGTAAAAATGCTATGTTCAATTTCTTTCCAGTCCTGTACTGCACAGATCTTTGAGACACAAAATCCCACTCAGAGTTAGACATTAACAGAATATGTAAAATTTTCTGGTTTCTCTCTTGATACTCCCTCCATTATAGATTTTTATTAGCTCATTAATCTAGAGAACACACTGGTTTTGTGTCCTGGTTCAAAACACACTACCCAGCCTGTCTCTTTTTCACTTGAACAAGTGCATATAATTTTTTTTTTCCTTTTTCTGTAATAAATATATCAGAAAAGATTGCCGCTTCACAAAGAGTACAGCTGTCTGCACTGCCATGTGTTGATGCCTCTGAGTTCAAAGAAAACTCCAGGCAATCCCCTGTGTTTCTTCATATACTTTATGATACCTCTAATCACAGAATAGATTTTATAGGAATTTCCATCACATCTCTCCTTCTTGATTCTATTTTCTTCCTGGCTGATGTAATCTCACAGACTTGGTTTGCTGGGGAAAAGAAAGAGAAGAGCAAGAAATTATTTTGGCACATTTTTTTCCAGGTTCCTACCATTTGTCAGCCCTTCCACTGATGGTTGTTACAAAATTAAAAGGCACAGTTAGAATGTGGAGCACTAAACACCGTCTGAGTTACACAATTTTCACTTTACTTCAATTTTTTTAATTTCTAGCCAACAGCTCCATTTTAAGTGTTCCATCAGGAGAAAATGGAAGTAAGCAATTAAGGAGGAGAGGAAAAAAAGGAATGAAATGGTAACTATTTTGATTCCAGAGGACAATTTGTTTGTTTTAGTCAGAGTTTCAAGGGTTGGTTCCTCGGTACATTTTGTTTTAGAAGAGGAAGTGCTTCAAACACAGGAAGCAGCATCTCAGAATACTCCCTAAATGCAGGCTGATGGGTATGTTCCCTTCCTAAAATGCCTGATCTTGCTGATCCCGAATTCAGTAGCTGAATTCAGACAGAGTTCTGCCGAAGCTGAATCAACTCTGTAATCACCAGTTCACAAAAGTCTTCAGAAATACACAAAAATCCAGTCAAAGTGGATTTTCCGTGACCAAGGCACGATGCTGGAGTGAGAACAGGACCTAATAAAACCCCGTGGTTGTTCTGAGAGGCAAAACACATAAATTATAAATGGGCCCTGCACTTTGCAGAAGGGGTTGCTGTGATAAGTGTCACGAAAATGGGAACACGAAGCTCTGGGAAGAGGCACAAATCGATCTGAGCAGCAGAGAGGCTTTTAGGGGTGAAGCTGCAAAAAGAAACGGCAGAGAGATCACGAGAGGAGGCACAGATGAACAGCTGCTGCACAAAACAACTTGTCTGTGCTGAGAATCAGGAAAAAGTAGGTTTCAAATCCCACAGAATTCTCCAGAACCGGGCAGTTTCTGGCTGGTTCCCTTTTGACAGATGATGAGTCCAGGGAAGGTCAGTTCAGAAACACAAATGACAGAATGTACTTTTGCCTATGGATTTCTGTCTTGGTTTGGAAAGGCAGGTGTCTGCAAGGGAAAGCTGGAGCTTCCCTTGAAATGGAGAATGTAAACCCCCTCCCTCCAAATTATTATAATTTTACAATTAAGGGGCTTTCAGGCAAAGATTTGGGAATAGGAATAACAGTTCTTTACTAGGAATATTAAAAATGCAAGTGTAGTAGTACAAAAAACCCCCAAAAAACCCACAAGTGAGTAAACAAACAAAAATCCTAGGAACCTTGACAGAGTCAGAAATACAACCTGACACCCTGTTGGTCAGGGTGTGTGTCAGTCACCAAGGCTGGGAGTGTCCCACCTCAGGGACAGAAAGATGAGGCTCCACACTGCAGCAGTGCAAGGGAACAACCTTTAATTCAAAATTTGACTCCATTTATATACATTTGTACAAAGGTCAAGAGATTGGCAACAGAGGTTGCCACCTCACCCACCTGGATGGTGGACATGACCATCAATCATTTCTTCTCTCAGAAGAGAACTATGTAAACATTCTAAAAATACACATTGTTTAGGTGAAGCTGCGTGAGAAACTGCAGGAGCAAAGACAGAAGACAGAAGATTCAGGGTGACAGGTGTGGGAAGCAGCCCAAATAAATCCTCCTGGAGTAACAGATGTGGTTCTGTTGGAGCAGAGGTGATCCTGTAGAAGAGTGTAGTTTTCCTCTGAAGGTCCAATGGTGGTGAGATGGGTCCAGTCTTCCTCTGGGAATCCAGTGCAAACAGACTGTGCTGGTGTTCTGAATCCCAGGTTTTATCCAGGCAGGAATGCTGGGCTCCTCCCCCTGGGGGGAGCATCTCCCAATGGTTTGATGTAATGTTATCAGCCATGCAGTGAGCCTGGATGGCCCATTAACAGAAGATATCCCCCGGAAGGAGGATGAGTCCTGGAAGAGATAAGGACACTGCCCCACGTGGTTTTAACAGGTGCCCATTAACAGAACACACCTGCCCCCTCAGAGTCACAAGGAATGGGTCCTAGGAGAGCTAAAGAAAACACCTCCCCAACCTGTTTCAATAGACAGCAAATAGAATACATACTTTGGGTTACATATTGCAACCCAAGACAGTTTTCTAGATATGTCTTTTCCTAAATAGAAAAGGCTCCCAGCTGGCTGTGTAATTTTTCAAGTCCAGAAGGAAAAAATCCCAGATTTAAAGGTAACCTTCAGCAGCATTATAATCCAGTTGTTTGCTTTTCTGGGAAAGCAGGGTTGTTTACTTCAGATGCATCTGGTGCACTGTTGTGGTCAGTAGCTCCCACTGAGTGTCTACAACATCTTCACTGGGGTGTTAATTCTTGAATTAATTTGGCTCAATTAGGAACATCTACACTTCACGTTGAATTTCACAAGTTTGGCTTGGCCAGTTTTCAGAATATAGCCTGGAATTTTTTGCATGAGGAATTACCTCTCTCACCAACAGGACTTCACTCCAAAGAAGTACCCGTGATTTAATACAATCCTTTGACACCTGGGTCATCTGCCTCAAAAATGAAGATTGGGTTTGCTTACCAGTGAAATTCCCAATCATCATGTTACCAGTTTGGCAGATCTGGTCATTTTTACTGAGTTAATTTCCATCTCAAAAGAAGTCCTTTTTTCCCTGACTTTTTAAGCTCATTCTGGCTGCTGGCAAGAATTCAGTAATGCTTCAGATATTAATGTTTATTTTTAAAATAAGTTTGTCCTTTAGGGAAAAAAAATTAAAGGTACATGTGGCTCCTTAAACATTGTAGGTCTAAATGTTAGGTATGTCGGTGGAGAGACCTCTCTTTTTAGTTTTACACAGTTTAAATTTGAATTTGTTCAAATGGGTTTTGACCAGTTAATTTGTCTTGACAGCTCTCAGGGTCACATTTAGTTTATCCCCATAGGTGCCATGTTCTGTAGAAGAATAAAATGCATTCGTCTCATCCAGTTGCCTTTCATTTCCATGTTTCTGTGAGTAACTTTGAAATCGTAAGAATTATGAGAATTGGATTAAATAAAATGTAAAATGGAGTAAATAAAATCACGGTATTTCCTTAAAATCCTGCCTGAAAGATCCTCTAATGGACAAAATAACCACTGAGAGTATCAAGTGTTGGAAAATTTCTGATTGCACCTATAAAGAAGGAATATCTGTTCCTTTAGTCCATAACCAGTCTCAAATATTTTCACAGAGGTATTTGCATTATGGTTATGGAATGTCTGTGCGTGGGAGGAGGCTCAATGTGGCTCAAATGATGATATTCCATCACTGGAGGACATTGGGTTACTCTAAAGGAAACAAATCAGAAGGCACATGAAGCAATAGTTCATTTCGTGTGGGCAGGAAGTATTAGTGTTAGAGAGTACTGCTCTCTAAAAATATATTGAATCCTAAACTAAGCTCTGAGGGCACAGAAAATCTTTGAAAATGAGGTGCATGAAGAGAGTGTCTTTTAATGTCACAGCTGTTTGTAAAATGAAAGCAAGTAATGAATAGAGTTTCCTGAGCCCAGACACCTGGAGAAGCTTGTGACATTAGAAAATGGGTGACTAGAACAGACTGGGGCCACGCAGGAGCTTTGCGAAAATATATCCATAAATTGATTAACACCAAACCAACCAGAAGCTGAGCCATCATTCCAAATGGCTGGGGATTTTTCCTGCCATGGGTGTGGGAGCCACTCAGGCTTTGCTGCAGCCCTTTGCTGTTGCTGTCAGCTGTGTTCTCCCACACACAAAGGAGCATCGCTCCCTGGGACAGCAAACTGCACATCAGCACATGCTATGCAAATCACAGCCACTCAAAACCCTCTCCCTCTATAGAGGAATATTCAGAGGATCATCTCCCTTAATAACAGGCGTCTACAGCTGCCAAGAGGTCTGCTATTGTACCAAAATTCAAAGAATTCAGCGTCTGCAAAGAAGGAGCTCATGGGTTTGCACGTGAGCGGCAGTGACAGTGGGAATACAGTCAGGCTACGGCATAAATAGGGATTATATGACAAAAAAGGGTTTATCTCACAGCCCTTCCAACAGTTTTCTTTAAAACACTTCTACTCCTGGAACGGAGACAGGTGTTTCCATCTGTAGATAGGAGAGGATGTAAATGGTTTTTAGATGTACAAGTCCCCTTAATGGAGTTCAGGGTCTTGCTCACACATCAAATGTGAACTTCAACTCAGGTTCCCCTGGCCTGAATCCCCCACAAAGTGAACACCTTTCACTTTGGAGCTGGAAGCAAAAGTCAGTGCACTTTATGAAGGGCAATCAGTTCACATCAAGATCACCACAGCAAGCAAACCATCCAGCCCATGTGTTTTCAGGGAAAAATAAAAAGGACACTACAGAGGAGAGAGGTATCTGGCATTTTTCCAGAAAAATGAAGGTAGTAAACCCAGTAACATCTGCCCAGAAAAAGGAGGATATTAAATAATCATTTAGAACATCTAAAGAATAGCAGATGCATAATGAATGACCAGGAAGGGTGGGAATCTCAACCAGAGACACAGTGATCAATAAAATACTGAAGGAGAAGCACAGAAAAATCAAGATTAGGTCACGGGGGTGAGATCTCGGCTGTGCTCCTGGGGGATTGTAACAGGATCATGTTTGCAACTGGAAAAGAACAGACAGAAGGTTATGCAGTGAAAGCCTAAGTTTATACTGCTGCATTAAGTTCTCAGCCTTGAACTGGGGAAAGAATGATTTACCCGATACTGAGGGCAGTCAGAGACAACTGTATTTGACAAAACCAGAATATCAGGTGACAATATCTGCCTTCATCAATTGGTAACTTCTATCAGGACAGAATTTTCTGGAACACCTTTCCAGCCTTTCAGTCCACTGTTTCACTGTTTCAAGCTTTCCCAACTCAAACCCTCAGGAATGAACCAAAAACTAAAGCTGACTCACTAAGGAAAAATGGTCTGGGTATATTCTATCTCCAACAGGCACACTGATTGACATGAAGCCTTTAAAATGGGAGGCAGAGTGTTAAAAAACACATCAGTGTTTCAGGGATTCACATTCCATGTAAATTCCTGCTGGCTTACAGCAGCTGAAGAGCACTAAGTGATTTTGAGGTCTTTTCCAACCTCAATGATTCCGTGATTAGAGTTTCAACAAGCAGCTGTGTATCTTCAGGAGCTGCTTCTGTGGAAAGTCAATTCTGAAAATCCTCTGGATCAGTTTAGACACTGTAAATGGTAGGGGTTTAACCTGGAGTTTTTCAACAGTCTAGTTAAGGAAAAGCCACCACCTAGAAATGTGGGTGGGGAAGGATGAATAACCGTTGAAAGAGGATAAAGAAACTTGAGGGAAACACGATAAATCCACCTGTTGGTGCCTCTTAATGTGCCATTGAGACACTCTGAATTCCACATCCAACTCTGGACTCAGATCCTAATGCATTTAGATGGTCTTGGATTTTGTTTTGTTCTTCTAATGAATCTTCAGGCTTTGAGGGCTCTTCACAAGCTTTGCAGTGTCCATCCTAACACTGGGAGTACCTTATCCTGCTGATGGAAGCTTGAAGTCTGACAAGGATGGTCCCTAGAACGTAAAATGGCCTTTTTGTTCATTCATTCGAGACAGAGGATGACTGGAAATGCTGACACGAAAGTGAGAGCCCTCCCAGGCAACTGGAAAATTCACATAAAATATCCATGGGAGGAGTGGAAACCCACAACAGGAGGAAGGGAGAAGGTGGAGCTGAGGGAGTCTGTGCTGATGTCCTTGTCAGCTTTCCAGGTAAAGTCAGTGAGGGAATTCTGAGCAGTGTCCAGCTCAGCAGAGCAAGCACTCCTCGTGCTGCCTTCTCTTGAGAAGGAAAGACATGCAGCAGGACTGTCTTTTCCATGTCAGAGGCTCTGCAGGAATGCTGTGAGGACACACCTACCAAACTTCATCTGGATCCTCCGGGCTGACAGATAAAGTGCATGTTTAGATGGCTTTCACAGCTCATTTCAGTCCAGTCCAGTGGGTTACACATGAAAACTGCTTTCAGCAGCCCTGTCACATCCCAGTGCCTCAGCAGCCACTCTCACAGTGGGGTGGTGGCAAACCATCAGTGCCTTGCTCAGGGCTGTGTCCCTGGAAGGTGTCTCACAGCTTGTGCTACCATTATTATGCATTTGCACTACCAGGCCTTCATGATTTATCCAACGATCAGGTAGTTCAAATTAACTTTTTACAACTGACTTCACTGGAAATAAATGGGTCAGTTTTCTCCTTTCATACCTTGTTGGCTTCAACCATGTTTGTGTTGGTTTTTAAGGCAGTGGATGAAGAGAATAATGTAGGCGCTACGAAATGCAAATTCATGTGCATATGTGGATAATTTGTACACATTTTTTTGCAAAGCTGAGAGAAAAGAACAAAAGCACCATTTGGTTTCATAAAGATGTCACAAAAGTAAGGGACAGCTGGCTGTTTAATTTTATTAAAATCCATTGTCTTTTCTACCTGTGAAACCCAGAAATATTCTAGAATACAGCCAAGTAGCCTGTAAAATAAATACTGTTTGACAAAATATAGTTTTCAAAAGCAACATTTTCTAGTGCCAAATCAGCACAAAACACCTTCCAAGAACAACGACATTACTGCTTAGGAGGAAGATTATTTCCCTTTTAGCAGGCTACAGAAATGTGAACTTTGAATTTCAGCTCTTCAGTTCTGACCTCAAGAGCACAGATGGACGATGTGGCAGAGACTTTCTAAAGTGCTACATAGAAAAATAAATCAATATTTATGAAATTGCCCCTCTCTTTGGAAGACAAAATTGTGCTGAACTTCAATACTTTCTGCGAAGTTTTTAAGTAGCATTTTAAAAGTCCGAGGAAAGAAAAGTCTGTGCTGTTTGGCAGCATTTCTGCTCCAGGCTGAAGTGAACTGATGGGTGGCACTCACCTGACAGCCATTAAATTCCCATCAGTCTGTCCATACAATCCACCCAGCCTGTTGTAAATGTTAACGCTGCACAAATCCTGATATTAAAGGCTCACTTGTTTGTTTGGTGTTTGCTTTCTTCTCAAACAATATTTTTTGTTTTGATTCTCTCAGACTTTTGGAAAGCATATGTCCCCATGCAAATGGCACTATTTTAAATATGCTACCGAAATTGCTTGGCTCCAATAAACCATATTTTAGTGATTCTGTTGCACAACGGGTCCCAGCCTAACCCTGAGCTGCTCTCAGAAAATACAATCCATGTGCTCAGCTATTCAGGCCTTAAACATCCAATATCCTGAGCACACAGAAACAGTTCAGGGGAGAAAAGAGCCTGAAGATTATGATCCAGTTCTCCCTGCAGCCTCCAGAAAGCTGCTTGGAAAAAGACTCAGGAGCCTCTTTGATCTCCAATATGCAGAGAAAGGTGTGAGGGGACAGTTGTGAAAAACTCTGAGTTTTCATTACCACCTCCAGCTCTTTTAGCAAGAGCTGCAGCACTTGTCACTGATTAAATAACACACTTGGTCATTCAGTTAATTGCCTGCGTCTCCAAGATAAACAAAATCACTTGAGCAAAACTGACTGCTGATTTTTACATGGCTGTGAGGTATGTGATAGTGGGCTTTTTGGTGTGGATTTAAAACACAGTTTTCCTTAAATACCAAGATGATGTCGAGAGAAGACACTCTAAATATATAAATGTAAATAGTTACAACCTCACCATGCTTCCCCTCAAATTCTCCATTCCTAAACAACCTAATCATGTGAACAAGCTCCATGCATTTTGCTGTGCTAAAATATTCTGTGTAGGATATGGAAAATACAAGTACACTTCCAACACATCATGCTGTTTGGAAACTGGATCTCTCCAGAGGCAATTTCTGCCTTCTTAATTTCATGTTCCTCTTTAGATTAAATATCAGGGAGAAATCCTTCTCTGCGAGGGTGGGGAGGCCCTTGCACAGGGTGCCCAGAGCAGGTGTGGCTGCCCCTGGATCCCTAGAAGTGTCCAAGGCCAGGTTGGATGGGGCTTGGAGCAGCCTGGAATAGTGGAAGGTGGCCTATGGCAGGGGGTGGGATGAGATGATCTCTAAGGTCCCTTCTACCTCAAAGCGCCCTTGGGTGCAGGGCCAAGGCAGAAAATTTCAGGAAATTCAGGTCTGCATACACACATGTAGCGTTACACACGCCTCCATACACCCATGTACACACTTATACCTTAGCAGAAAGAATGTCAGCAAAGTGTGGGGGCCCAAACTGTGCCCAGAATGAGTGGGAAAAGCAGTGCCATGGATGGCTGCATGGAGGGGGCTGGGATGTAAGCCTGGGATGAGCCACCGCTGTTGTGAGCCACAAACACGCCTGGGCCACGGAAATGGAAGAGCCTTTGTGCGGCCAGGCAATGTCCATGTCCGTGTCCGTGTCCGTGTCCNCCATGTGTTGGGGAAGATGCAAGTTTAACAGGGAAGTTTTACAGATATGGATGTTTAGCAGAAGGCTCTCTGAACGTAAAACCTGTAAGTGAAATAGAAATTAAAGCAAGTTTTGATATAGAAGAATAAAGGATGTCTGAGGTTAGAATTGCTGAGCCAGTTGTCACTGGACAACTAAGAAAGCAAAGGTTAAGTCGAGTTAGAAGGAGGTTTTATGGCTAGAGCAAAGGATATATTGACCACAGAGATGTTTTTACCAAGCCAAATAAGTCTCAAGGAAAGCAGAAGATACCATAGCCAATCAAAAACATGTTTTTACCATCTAGAAAAAAGGTCTAAGAATTTTTCACAGGAAGAAAACAGAAAAACAACTTTAAGCTTAAACTGTAACATACTAACTCGATGTGATTGGGTAATACTAACCATAGTATGGTAATGATAATAGTTACGATAGGTTAGAGGTAATGGTAAAGGTATTGTGTATGATGCTGATTGGTTTTTGTGCATTAAGATGCTCACCAAAGAAAACTATACAATGCATTGTAACCAAAACCAAAGTGGTTTTAGGCAGACTTAAGCTGCAGTTGGCAGCTTTAGGCATGGATCTGTTACCCATGACCCAGGACTGCTGTGACGTCTTTGATACAATGAACAGCGTTTTGTAGACCCGCCTGTTGCCCCAACATCTTTCATGGACACATCTTCTCAATCCATGTGCATGTCCATCTGTCTGGACGCTGTCTAGGTGACACAGTGTAGTGGTT
The DNA here is from genome assembly GCA_008694505.1 of Cyanoderma ruficeps. Lineage (NCBI taxonomy): Eukaryota > Metazoa > Chordata > Aves > Passeriformes > Timaliidae > Cyanoderma > Cyanoderma ruficeps. Next base: position 215,945 of record VZDJ01000134.1, read on the forward strand.
TGGAAGCAAAACCAGTGAGACACTCCAAGTCAGAAATACAATTTAATAGGAAGGAGTAAAATTTAATAGGAAAAAGAGTGAAATCAAATAAATGCAACAATACAAAAGACCACTGACAGAGTCAGAATACAACCTGACAGCCTGTTGGTCAGGGTGTTGGAAACAGTCCAAAGTAAGCCCTCCTGGAGTGGCAGATATGGTCCTGTTGGAAGCAGAGATGGTCCTGTAGAGAAAAAGGGCCAAGAGATGGGTCCAGTCTTCCTTCAGGAGTCCTGTGGGAACACTGGACATCTGGTGACACTTGTGGCTCCTTTTCATCCTGGTGGAAATGGTTTGGCTCCTCCTCCCTGGGTGGAGCATCTCAGCATGGGATGATGTAATGTGTGATGTCATTGGTGAGCTTTAATGGCCCATTAACAGAAGATATCCCCATGGAGGTAATGGGAGGGTGAACAGAGATTAGAAACAATGCCCCACCCAGTTTTGACAGCTGGTTTGTTATCAGAAAGGCAGTCACCCCCTCCCTCCTGGAGTTACAACAGGTAAAGAAGAAACACCTCCCAAACAGGTTTCAACAGATGGAATAGAATAACCTTTTTGTTGTTGTTGTTTTGGTTACAAAACTCAAGACACACAGCCTGCTCAGGATGCCACCATTGCAGAGGTTCTCCCGTGGGATGAGCTCGGTGGCACGCGTGGGTGTGGGCAGGACAAACGGATAAAACACCTGAGCACAGATTTCTGCAAAGACATGAGAGGGAGATGCTGGTGCTGATTTCCAAATATTGATGAGGAACCACTAAAAGCAGAGTCGTCACTCACCTCCTTTGCCTGTTCAGTTTCTAAAATTGAGCACAGATTGAGTAAGAACTGGCTGTTAAACCGAAAACAGGCCCCACACTCACTTCTGACCTCATCCACACCTTGATTTCCTACTCTAATGCTGTTCCCAACAGTTTTATGTGCCTTCTGCCAAAAGGAACAGCTCACTGGAGGACTTGCAATTTCTCTATTGGGTATTATTAACTATAAAAATACCTATATTCTGCCCCAGTGTGTTTGATACGTCTCTGTTCATATATCACTTACAAATAACTGTAATTATGTACTGTCCTATGAGAATGTGATGGAATAAAGCGCCAAACCACATTTTGAATTCCTCATTTGTTGCCAGTTTTTGTGTGTGCAATTTTCTAAAAAATGACAAGGTCTACTCAAGTGTAAGCCATATTACTTTTAAGCTGTTTGAGGGAAGAACTAGTCCATTATTTTCCACTCCTTTCCTAGTCTCTTACAGTCCATATGCACTGCAGCCAGGCCTTGGTGATAGATAGCTCTGCAGAAGGTAAAAGGTTCTCATTTTCTTTGACTCCATCTGCAGGTTGGCAGCTTCGTTTCAAACAATATTTCAATCTCATTGTTTAGCTCAGATAAATTTCAGTCAGGTTTATTCCCTGCCATTTTTGCTTCACCAACAGGTTCTTGCTTCCAAAACAGTAGGGTTTTTTTTTCCTTAAAAAGAAATAAAATATACTTAACACATTCCAATTTAAGAGAGGGTCATGTAAAAACCACAATTTTTAAAAGTGAGTTCGGTGTTAATAGTCAGACCTGGATGTCTTTTTAGCTGTAACCAGTAGTATAAATGTTCCAGGAGTGAGTCATACTTTGAATTCTTGCCAAGAATGACCTAACTAAGTATCTCCCAAAGCCAGCTTTTTTTCCAGCAGACTATTGTTAACTGGCATTTGATATATTATAAGCATTCTTCACAGCTCTTCAGATAAGGTTCAGTCAGGAGCCCAGTTACATTCGCTGTTTTCCTTTTTCCCCTCCTCTTTTTTCAGACCATCTCATTCAGCTTTGTTTACAAACTGGACTTCTCGACCCAAAATAAAATAGTGGTACAAAATTTCAAGCAAATGTTATATATATATATATATATACACTTAAAGTGTCCATGGTTTGGCTTTTTCCAGCCTGTATTTCTGTGGTGGTGAGTGTTTGAAGCTCTGAATGCCACAGACATGGAAAACAAGTTTACTTTCTATTTAAGATGACTCAGAGCTATCTGAACTACTGTTCTTAGAAGGACTTGGTTTCCAGGAGCTAATCCTGGTGTGGGGTTTAAACCAAGGTCTAAGACACCAGGCTAGACTGAAGCTGCATATTTTCAATTCTGTGCATTACGTGGCAGCAAAACCAAAGCCACATCCCTGAAAATATTTATTGGATTTCTCAAAGATTTTCCAAATGCATAATTTCCAGGAGACTTCAGTTACACCTCCAATATTCCCAGCATTTTGTAGGCAATAGGGTGTTCAAGGAATTTTGTAAATCATTGGTACAATGTCACTAAAAATATTTGTTAACAAGCTTAAAGTAAGACCTTTGCAATTTAGGCTCATGATCATAATATATCATCTAATATAAAGATATAGTGATGGCAAACAAGCTTGTTTTTATTTTAACCAATCATCAAATTGGCAGCAGAATGCTGCAAATACATGTGAAAGAAAGAGACTGTTTAAATCTTGTATGAGATTCCTCTGAAATTGTGCTGCTGTTTCCTGAGAGGGTGAGCTGGTAAATCCTGCCAAACGCTGCAAACCACCATGTCAAGTTCCCCAATCCCCCAGTTACTCCAGCAGGTTTTCAGATCTTCGGGCACCAGACAACTCTTCTTTGAATCTCCAAAGAGAAAAACTCCGCAGCAGAGATGTGCCTTGAAGCTGGAACATTTATTCATGGATCAATGGGTGGCATTGCTTGAGAGGAGCCAGCAGCCTTGCAGTCTTATTCCTGTCAGTATGTTTTGATGTTAGACTGGAGCAGATTTGTCTAACANGAAGGAAAAAAAAAAAAAAAGGAGAAATGAGATCAAACAGAGGCCTGATTATATAGGGTTTAAATAGGAGCTTCCAGGGCGTATCTATCAGTTCAGAAATATTAATCTTATACCCTTATTTTTTTTTGGTGCAAGTAAAAAGATTGTATTTCTAAACCAACAAGTAGTGGTCCAAATGTGCAGGGTGGAGGGCTGAGAGGTGAGCTGTTGTTTACATTTTCATGTGGGGAAAAAAGGGGCTGTTTCACTGTGTACCTTGAGATGTCAAAGGAAGGCATCACATTGACCCAGTTTACATCCTGGTCAGAGCTACAAGTTATTCCTTTTTATAGGGAAAACATTGTCTGGATGCATTTTTTTTTTTCCCCTATTCTGCTACAGAAAAAGGGAAATGGAACTCCCTAGTGTGATCACTCTTACAAGAAAAGAACCTGCTCAGGAGCTCACAGCAGCAGAGGTGTTTCCAGGCTAAAATCATGCTCAGGGTTGAGATTAATCCATCAGTGCAGAGGCTGCCACTGTGTGGGAGCACGTGCCTGCCTTCCTGGCAGGAATTTGTAGTGGAATATTTGTGATGGGAGAAAGTATATAACAAACTTTATAACAAAGGGCAGCTTTGGCCTGCAAATCCTCCCTGGTGATGGGTCTGAATGAGGGTCATACAGGATTTAAACATTGCTCCAAAAAATATCTCCAGGTTTTGCTGTGCAGGAAATCTTCCAACAGCAACCTAAGGCAGAGCTCAGGGAAATGATCCTCCAAATGAAGCTGAAAAGCTGCACGAACTGTAATGCTGACATGGACAAATCAACACTTTAAACATCACAAAGGGAGCTGTTGAGTGTATCTATTTCTGATCATGAACACGTTGCTTTTCCAAGACCAGTCTTGGCATTAAGGATTGGTTTGGTATTTTTTTTAGTTATCGAGGCTGGTTTTTAGCATTCAGGGAGGAATCAGTCTAATGTAAATAAATGAAGTGCCTGTACTGAAAACTGCAGAATAGGGCACTCAAATCCAAAATATTTTCAGATAAATCCGCAGCAGGCAAAGTGAACCAACCCATGATAACAAAATTGTTTCTCTTGTTCCAGACTGATTTGAAGCTCAGTCATTTTATTTCTTTTCAAGGCTCCATTGCAGACACCGGGGCAACCATTTCCAGAAATACACCTACTATGAACATACAGGTGTGGGGAATTAGGAGTGCATCCTTCACTTCTTTATTCCTGAAATTCTCTACTCTTGAAGTAGAGGAAGGTTTTGTTGGCTAACAGGGGTCCATAACCAATTTTACATCTTTCCTATGGATTGATCTACGGGGAGTAATTCCACTTTTTATAACCAGAAAGTCACTGTGCTCCTCCCTGAGAACTTTTTGCCTCAGCCCTAAAGAAAGATTTCCAGATCAGGGGCCTGGCCGTAATGTTCCAGTCATTGCTGGTGTGAATAGAGAAGGAATTTGGTACCTCATGAGGAATGAAAAATTATTTTGAACAGCACAATTGTACTAAGTTTCTCTTCATTTGCTTGGCATCTTATATTTTTGCTGTCATATATAACAATAAAAAAAAATTAATTATTCAAGAAGTACTGTGAACACTGAGCCAGTCAATCAAACCTAGATTTGGAAACTTTTTATTTTCCCACCTACTATTAAGGACTTAATTCATCCAGTGATTGGCATTCAGTGTTTAGCACTCTGTAAAACTTCCCAGTTTTATACCATAAACAACTCCATCCAATTTATCCCCTCCTGGTAAACGAGGACCATCACATGGGCCCAGGAATTAAACACATCAAACTGAGCTTTGTCAAGGGGGCTCTGAATGACAGATGCTGACCTATATATTCCTGAAAGATCTCTAAAACTTGCTCCCAGTTAGGAGATGGTGGTGATGCCTTAATGGCTTTGTGATTCCAGGAGTTATTCATGCTCCAGTTTTTCCCTCTGTGTTGATGCCAGCACAAGTATTCTCTGAAGGGGGTTTGGAACAACAAAATTGCTGTAAATGGAGGTGTGTTTGAAGCAGAGCTCTGTCACAAGACCTTAAACAAGAATAAATATGCATTTTAAATGTATTTTTTTTCATTTTTTAACAGCTATAATCAGAACAAACTGAAAATTTCACTTCTATTTTAATGGATTATGATATTTTCTCTCTAAATATATTAAACTAACAAGGGGAATGGTTGAGTTTGGAGGAATTACGCAATTGTTCCTGTTGCTATTTTTATCGACATAATTACAGGGAAATTCTAAATGAAACATAACTTTTCCCTGGCTTTTTTTTTTTTTTTTTTTTTTTTTTTTTTTNTTTTTTTTACTTCCAGCTGCTTATTTGACTAAATTTTCAAATTTTCAGTTTACCTTTAGAGTAGCTTGAAACCAAACCAAAAAATGCAAATTTTAAAGCACATTTCCACTGATTGCAGATTGGCTCCAATCTTAAAGGCTACAAATGGGAATGAGCAGATATTTGCTCATTTCAATGCATTTTCTGAGGGCAGATTTATCCAGAACATAAAATATGAACTAAAATTTTTGCTAAGGTAGGCAGAATATCAAACAGAATAGTTCCATTTCTCCATATTTTTTTAATTCCAGCCATTTTTGGCAAAGCCGTGGAAAGCTGCTGTTTTATTAAGGAAAGCAAATTATTTGGTCAGTTATTGAAGAGAAAATAAATAGCCATTAATACTGTTTATAAGAAGTTTTATAGTGTTAAAATGCAGAAATCAGTCTTGCTGAAAATGTTGTCTGAGTAAGATTTTCTGATTTTATTAGTTAAGAGAGATTTATATATTTTCATTATTATCTGAGTTCTTGAGTAGTATGTGGAATCAGAATAAAGGAAAAGACCAATCAACCATTACGAAAGTTTTATAGAAGTTGGGATAATAACCTCCTCAGTCTGTAAAAATAACATTTTTTGAGGTACATGTATATTTATTTACTATACCTCTTTATTTTAGAATAAAAACCACAGGATGTAACGTTTATCTGTGCACATTTTTATGATTGGCCACGTTAATGGAAATCATTGAGTACCCAGTGAAAATAGAAACATTAAATATTTACATTTTTTTTGTGCCGATTACTTTGACCTAAAAGAAGAATAAAATGGTTGTGAAAATAGATTAATTTAAGGAAAGTTTCTTTCGTCGTTTGGAGTGTGTGACACAATGCTGTGTTTTCACACAACAAAACACTTCAATTATTTAATTATGAATTAATAAAGAGCAGTGCAGGGCATTTACAGTCTGTACATTCCTTTGGTTTCAGTCAAAGTATGAGAACTGCAAAGGGGAATACTCTTAAAAATATCACTCCTAAGGTGGTGGATGCATTTATATTTAATTCTACGTAAATGTAGCAATTTGAAGTCAGTGATATAATAATTGCCAATTTATTGAGCCCCATTGGAAGGGGTTTGTGGATAGGAGGCCCCTGAGGTTGACTCCAGGTTCTCCTTTTGAAAGGGAGAAAATCCTGTTGTCAATATGCTTAAATTTCTGGGCTTGAAAAATTTGTTAGAATGCAAAAAACAAAAACAAAACCGAAACAAAAACCCCCAAACAAACAAACA